>VZTA01021295.1:50544-67160 GCA_013398855.1 Mohoua ochrocephala | reverse complement strand
TCCGGCAGCGGGGCCGCCTCTCCCGGGGGACTCGCGGCCGGGAAAGCGGCGCCGCGCCCGGGGTCCCTCACGGGCAGCGCGGCGCGGGTGGGGAGCGCTCGCTCCCCCCTCACGGGGCTTCGGGAGCGCACCCGGCAAAGGGCAAAGGCTCTCCCTCCCTCCGTGCGGGGTTCTGCTAATCCCGTTTTGTTTTGGCAGCGTGGCCTTGGTTTATTTGTGTGTTGGATTGTCATGTTGTAAGATGCTTTTAATTTTAAGAAGCTTCTCGTCGTGCGGTACCAGTCTGATACTCGGGTATTTTTAATAACAAAATCGGCTTTGAACGCGTGGCATAAGTAGACGTTCTGTAATATGCTTTTTAGTGTGGAGAGGTGGGGGTTTGGTTTTAATTCGATTTAGAAATTTCGCTGCAGTTTTCCCAAGCTAAATCCTGAATCACGATGGTCCCCCACAGTGACAACCATAAACTTAATATAACCAAACAAAAAAGAGAAATATTTTCCCTTTAGTCAGAGTGCATGACATGCACAAAGGTAACAGAACTGAAGAACTTCAGCATTAGTTATTTATATATGCCATCAGAAAGTGATTCCTAAGAAATAAGTGTATTGTGCCAGTTTTTACACATGTGTAGTTGACATCACACTATCTGTTGATGAAGCTGCAAGCGTGCTTAACGTGAAAGTGCTGCATCTTAACTTTGCACTAACACTTTTGCCTGACTAAGTGCCTCTGGTCGCCATGGGCAAGCTCTAAAACAACAAGAAAAGAATTTTCTCGGATCTGTGCAGCAGCAATCGTCTCTAATATCCTGCTCTCCTGGATCTCCAATGAGAAGAGAGAGAACAGTTTTACACTTGATATTTAAAGCGAAAAAACATTCTTGCCGTCATAAATGCTGAAGTACGTTTTCTTCCTTCTATACAGTCGGATTTTGAATCTGGGAAATGTGTGACGCTTTGAATAATTCGTAGCATGGCTTTTTGAGGCTTGAGAAGCCAGTTTTAGGAGGCTCTTTTTAAGTATTCTTTAAGTTTGAAATCTAGCGTGGGATGTTCTTATGAAATTTCAGGAACAATACTCTGATCTTGTTTTGATCTCTACTCTCTCCTTTTCAGCTCAAATGCTGGGGAGCTGATAAGCAAAAAAATCCAGTGGAAGGTCAAAGAAGATGATTTTGGAGAAGAGGCATCAACTGCGGTAAGTGAGGAGCAATGTTGGGGGAAGGATGAAGTGAGTCAGCATGACACAGATGTGTCCACTTGGAAACCACAGCAAGATCTTCCCACTGTACTGTGTGAGCCTCTTTAAAGCAAAATCCAGACAGAGTCTGTTTCTCTATAAATCTTTCCCTCCTTTCCATTACTAGTTGGGTATTGTTGGCTTTAAGCCACCTGATTTTACTATGATTTATTAACTGCTATGCATTATATATGAGATTCAGGTTTACTGAAGAATTACCCTTATGGTCAATGTTGCATACAAATCAGCTACTGTTAGAGAGGTTTATTGCATCTTTTTATGCAGCTAGGAGTTTTGTTAGGCAGTGTTAGAATTTGTGATTTGTAGAACAAAATGTTAAAAAAAATCCTCATCTGTACTTCACGTGGTGTATGTATTACACTGAAGTGTAATCATATAGTGCTGTTTGGATTATGATCATCCTTCAAAACCTGAGTACTTGGGGGTGGGAAGATGGGATGGGACAGACTGACGTTTCCCAAAATTCCTAATTAGCACATAAAGTTACATAAATTGATGTTTTGTACCAAAAGAGAAAATGTTCTATTGTGTGGAGATATGACTTGCAGAAGTATCTGTGGTTTACGTGTTAATATGGCACATTTGGGAGACGCTGCTGCCCGAAGAGGTTGCGCTGTTAGGAATTGCTCACTGTGGTTCTTTTTCACGTGACTTGGTGGAAGCTCTGCAGAAGAGTTTGGCCTTTGGTCATACCCTTCTTGATGATTATTCCAAGGATGACCGGTGTCTCTGTTTCAACACCAAGTATTGCTTTATGGCATCTTTGTTTTTTCATTTTCTGCATGCAGATTAGATGTGATCTAAGGATGAGTAAGTAATTCTAGAGGGGTGGGGGGAGGAGGGAAGTATAAAAAGGCTAATTTTAAACTCACCATAAAATAATTTAAAAATATGAGCATTTTTCAACAGTTTGGGAATTTAGTGCAAAGGGTTGGGGGAAGGGCAGGAAGAAGAAAGAGCTTATGCCTTTTTTAATTAAATAGCGCAGCAAGTTGCAGAGGCAGAAATTACCATAGGGATGTCAAAAGGACGCTGTCAGGATAAAAGATAGAATACGGAGTTTCACCATGCCTGAAATTTTGCTGTTATGTTCAAACCACAAGCGGTGCAATCTATTTCAGACTGATAAGTGTTATGAAGTGTTAGTGAAGAAAGGAATTATTATTGGGTAAAAGCTTTATGTACTAAACCAGACTTAAGCAAATATTTCTGAGATTATTTCCTTCTGACAGATACTCCCAACAAACTACAGAAATATTTACAGACATTATCTTTTTATGTAAGTTTTCCTTATATTACACTCTGTTATTTTAAATTTATTTAGTAGTGGAAAAAATTGAAAGAGTTAGTGACTCAAATTAATTTTTTACCAAATTATGTTGCAAATGTAGACACTGTTCCTAGAAGGTGGTTTGTAGAGAGCCGTGTTATGAGAATATGAAAGACAGGAAAAAGATTCTTACTTCTCAGGATATGAATCTGGTGTCGTTTCATGTGTTCCAGATACAAAAAGCCTGAAAGCTTCAGGCAAGATATAACTGACTCTCCTAACACTATTTACTTATGGTTATACTGTTTTGTTTTGTTTTGTTTTTCCAAAAGAATGAAACAGTCTGTTGGAAGAGAAAACTTTGTGAGGGCTCTGCAGTAATGATATCCCATTAAAGATATCTAACCACGCAGAGATTACCCAGGAAAAATTTCAGATTTAGACTTCTTTTGAGTTTTTTCACTTAAGGGATTTTATAAATAATACAAGCTTCTTTATTTGAAGTCTATTTGAACATATAAACGCTGTCTTAAGAAGCCTGTCTTATTTTTTATATACAGATGAAATGGCAGATACATTTTTAAAAAACCAAACAACAAAAATTATCTGAGTTTGTCTAAATGCAGGGCTAATGTTGAAATACATTTTGTTCCTCTTTCATTGACACTTGGAACTGGCCCAAAGTCCTCTAGCCTTGGTGAAGCAGACACTGTTCTACAGACAAAAACCTAATTAAACTGAGTGCTACCTGTGGCAAGGACATTTAGGAATTCACAGAGTTCAAGCAAACAAAACAAAGCATTGGTTTTCAGCTTTCAGATCTGGTCTCGATAACATGCTGCACAGGTTTTTTCCTGATGTTTTTCTGGAAGGATTTTTTTGAGAACTGTGGTCTTATAAGAAGGCAAAAACGAGGCAATCTTTAATAGCAGCAAATATTCTCGTTGTACGTCACTGTTTCTGTTTCTTTTCCTGGTGTTCTTTAAAGTAATACTCTCGTAAGGGAGAGTTGGTGCAGGAAATCAGATAAATAAAACATTTAACAGATGAGTAGAACGATGTTATTAGCTACCGAAATGATATGTCTTGATGAAATCATAGCACTGAGGCAATGTTTTGACTGACTTTTTCAGCTTCCTGTGTGAGTGACACAGCAAAAATTTCATGGCTTCTTACATTGGCATTTCAAACACTCCTTGTCAAAGTTAGTGGAAACATATCATTCTCTTGTGCCCTTGCCATCTGAGTATGAAAGGCAAAGCAACTCACCAGTTCATCTCTAATTTGCTCGCAGCCCTCATTTGTATGTCCTCCTACTTTATCAATGACAAAGAGCAAAAGATGATCCCCACTGAAATACAGTGAAAAGAACATTTTGAGGACAGCTCTGACATCACGAGAAACCTCCTACCTGTGCCGGGAGGGTTGAAATAGGTATCTGTGTTTCTTGAATGCATTATACGGTTATTAGTGTGTTATTGACTGGACAGGGCAAAACAGGAACGAATGAGTAAATATCGTTATATTGATATGTATCTGATTATAGTCGTACTGAGTGTAAAATTTGCAGCTCAGAAAACATAATTGTGAAGTGTTCCAAGATAATCTGAAGACACGGTGTTCTTTTAAGGCAAAGATATTGGCATCTGATATGGTGATCTTGTGCCATGTTGTCATGAGAGAGGTTACTATGTAGCAACAATTCAATATCATCCTTTGGACTTTTCTGATAGACCACTTAACTATCTCAGCTTTTCCAGTGATCATCTCATTTATCTAGGATTATTGCAGTGAATTTACTGTTTGGTTTTCTTCCAGAACTGAAATGTCAAGTCCGGTGTCATGTATGCAGTAGCTTTGTGCTGTGAGAGCTCAACAGATCCACCAAAAGCTGCTAGTAGTTGATCTTTGGATAGAGCTAGAAATAAATAAATCCTCTTTAGCAGATCAATATTCATCCCATTTAATGCTTGATGTGAAACTTGTGGATTTGAAGTAGTAATGCTGATGTACAGCTAATCGTTGAAATGGGCATTAGGGCTTTTATAGCATGGCAACATATTGTCAGACAGGAAGGAGGAAAGTGTTGAGTGCATCCTAAGGTGGAAGAAAAACTCTGTAACAATATTTAATTTAATGCACATTCATAATCCACACGATGTCCTACATTGCAATGATTTGCTAGGTTGCAGACAAATACTGTACCTCCAGTGTTTATTCCAGGAGTTTACTTTGTAAAGCAGATGATTCCCCCTTCAGTGGATCTTTCGGAGTCTAAATATAATCACCCAGTCATATTTCAAGACATAATTTTCCTCTTTAGTACTCTCCACTCAACTAGTGGCTTATCTATCCATCTATATAAGTACATGGAATGTGTGCTTCCCACAGCACAGAATATATAAGTATTAAAATATCTAGTAATGAACTTGTGTATACATTTGTGTAGGTGTGTATTACTTGCTTATTAGGCTTCTGTCTAGAATTTGTATTGTACATATTCCGGAGAAACAGAAGGAGAATTTCCAGAGAAAGGATAAAACATCAGTAAAAAACTTCTGGGACAGTTTTAAGAGCATATTCAAAAAGGTTCTGTGGGTTGGCTTCTTTTTTTTTTTTTTTTTTTTTTTTTAAGATGTGGTTTAAGAAGTTTTTTTCTTCCCCTTTAGTCTGCCTTAGTAATTAAATACTTGAGGCCATTATCTTCTTTCTTGAAATGAATAAATAAAAGCCTCGTTAAGTGAATAATTGTACTAAACCAGATATTGGCAAACGTAAAGAAAGTTGAGGGTTGAATGTTCTTCTGTGCCAAAACTATGCTCTGATCTTTATTGTCACATGTGTCACTGTAAATAGCTTTCTTATATATTGCCACAGTGAGCTCTGGCATTCAATTTCAGCTGCAAAGTTTCCAGATGCTGTGCTGGCCAGTATATACCTTGGTGGATCATTCCTTTAAGATGATGCAAGCAAAATGAGCCTCCCTGGCAGACCTCAGTCCTTTGGCAGTTGTAGGAAATAGCCCATTCCTTTTTCATCGGAGAGAAGAACTTCCGCAGCATTGAGAAGTCTCGTTATCTTTAAAGGTGAAGCAAAAAATGGCACTGTTCCATTCTTTGTACCATTTGTACCAGAGATTCTGGTACAAAACACACGTTTATGAATATTATGTAAAATGACAGAATATGTGTGTATCACAATGCTTTGCCACTATTATTAGCTGTTTTGCTAAGGAGTACTTTAGTCTTAAACCTCAAGAGACACACAGAGCAATACGTGCTGATGCAAGGTGTAGGGAACTTCTGCCCCTCTGAAGACAATGTAAAGGGCAGTAGGGCTGTTACCTTCCTTTATAATAGAAAATCTATATTCCTTTTAATAAGTCTTTCCTGGATCCAAGTTTTTGCAAAAAAAAAATGTGTGGGAGACAGCGGGGAGGATTAAATTTATCTACAGAACAATAAATCACTGGGAAGGAAAGAAATGTCTAGTTATATATCATACCATGGGAGGGAGATGGTTTGGAGGGCACAGGTAGTGACAGAGTGGGAACTTTCTGGGCTACTCTGTCTCTTTCAGTGAAGGTTAAATAGTCTGGTTAAGCACTCTTCTAATCCTGCTTCAGTGCCCATGATGAAAAGTGGTATGGACAATAGGTGTTTCCTGTGTTGTGAGGAAGGAACACTGGTATGATTTTCTCATATTCACCAGCCTGGTTTTTTCTGCTGCCTTCTTGCATTACCTGCAGTGCTATGGCTTGTTCTTTGTTGTTAAGAATATGTAATCAAAATAAAAGCCATTCTATCTATAAACACTTCTGTAAGCTCAAAAAACTTCAGAACATGGCAAGAATAATTGTTTTTCCTTCCTACCATGAAAAACGAAAAAAAAGGTTGGGAAAATGTACGTCTGCTTTTTTCCCAAAGAGTAATGAAGGAAGATCTATGCTGCTGTGGGAGCTAAAAAGAATGTTCTGCCACTTTTAGGAAGCAGAAGTGTGTCTTGGCACTATTAAACACAAACCAGAACAAATGCAAGCACAAACAAATGAAAAAATACCCAAAAGAAACAAACAAACAAAAAAATCCGTCATCAACAACAACAAAACCCCCAAACAAACAAAAAACCAAAACTCCTTTATTGTTGACACACCATATATTGATATAAAGGGAGCACATACAACTTATTGCGTGTGGAAATGTAAGGTCTGGTCAATTCCCTACTGTCATGGTCTCTTTTTGTAGTGGGAGAAGGGAGCAGGCTAATAATAGGGGTTCTGTTGGAAAAGCTAACACTGACATCCCATGGACATTAGGGACTTCTGAGGCATTGTGGAGCTTTTTTTATTGCCTTTACTGGGGGTGGGAAGTTACCCATGATGTGACAAGGCTGGCCTGATCAGTGTGCATGGGTAGATCACAAATTCAGAGGGAGAGAGAGATCTGGGCTCTCCTTCATAAGAGGATGCTTTACAGGAGTGCTCACAAAGTGACAGTCATCTGATCATTTTTATCTAAGGCCTACTTACCTAAAGAAAGCATGTGAACTGTAGAGGTCTGTTGAATGCTTTGAAGACTTTGCATTTGTCATTTATATTTGCATTTGGCAGTCTGAAGTTAAAATAGGGGACAAGATAGAGGTATAGGTTCATGCATCCTTCCTTACTCTGCTGCCCATATGTACAGATGATCTCAATCAGTTGAAATTTGCAAACACGAAGGTCTCCACTGTGTGTAAGAGGTGGTCAGTCTGGTCCTAGATTTTGATCTGTTATTAATTATGTTCCTAGTAAATGTGGTTCTCACATCTATTAGTCACTCCTACTGTGTTTAAATATTGGGAAGAATCATATTTTTTAAATAACTAACTGATAATTTTAACTAAGAGATAAAAAAATATCTTTTTGGTTTATTTTGTGGATTTCTAAATCAACTCTTGCTCATACAGAAAAATAATCAGGTCCTTAGCCTTGCCTCAGTGCAGTTGTTTTAACTCTCATGATGTAAACCCTGCAGTTTCTTCCCAATGCTGTACAGAAATTGGGGTTTCCCACTACTGAGGGCTCAAATTTGACCCTAGAGAAGCCCCTGACACCACGTGATGAAGCCAAGGAATAACTAGGATTCTGCACTGCTCATTTTTGGGGGGAGTTTTAAACATTCTTTGAAGTTCGACCTGCATAGCAAATGTTTTGGTATTTTTTTTTTTTTAAATGGCCGTTTGCCAAATTTTTGGGTTTTTTTTCATTCTGCTTTCAGAACGCATAGGCGGGTTGAGACAGGAAGCGCAGCCTGAAAGGCTCGGCCAGATCCGGAGGGATTAGTTGCAGCAAAAGGCTGCTCTGTGATCCTGAGTTACTTTCTTAGTAGGATGGCAGAAAAAGAAAACACGCACATTCTTGTATGTGTCCAGATCTTCATGCAAAGCAAATCCAGCAGACAGATGGAAAATTAAATCACCTTGATAAGGCATTTAGGAACATTCTTGTCAATATAAATGCTGATGGTCGTGTCCTTTTCTTTCGAGCTTTAAAAACCAGGTGATTTTCGTGAAACAAAGTCAAGTTGCTATTTAAGCCCAATTTCCAATGACAGCACAGCAATTATGTTTTTCTGCTCTGGCTTTTGGAAATGCTTTATGCTTAAAGGGGAAATTAATACTTTTTGGTTAAGGTAGAAGTTCAAAGGTAAGTTTTTACATAATTGAAGATGTGTTGAAAATGGATAGAACATATTTCTCCTTTTTTACTTTTCTTTTTCATTTGTTTCATTTTCTTTGGTGGCCAGTGCAAGAAATTTGTTGAAAGTGAAAAGACCTTAAACTTCTGTGCCTAGCTACTTAAGTGAAAAAAGGAAGTCCTGACCCTCTCTTTACATTAACACCTGGTGGTTTTTAGTGTTTTGTACCTCCTTAAAATGAATGTAGAGAAGTCCTCGGAGTTACCTTTAGATAATTCCCTATATGCACTAAAGAATCAAAAAGATTCTAGATTTATGTTCTTGTATGCAAATGTTTCCTACTCAATTTACCTAAAATTGTAACAAAAATAGAAAAGAAAGACAAAAATTTCTAGAAGGCTGCTTTAGATGTCCAACAAAACACCTTTAAACAGAAATAAGGAGAAAGCTCTGGTTATTTTGGGGAGTGGGGATCTCTACTGCTGTGCTGCTGTTGTTTTTTCCATTACTGAAAAATAGAGCAGAATTTGTTACATTCTTTCAGTGTGAGATGTGGCTTCTTTGCACTCTGCGAGCTGTGGAGGTATGAAGGGAACATCCAGAGAGGTTTCACAATTAGCACTGATTGTAAAAACTTTGTTTCCTGCATCATGCAGCCCAAATGTCATTCCTAGTAAAACCTGTAAAAACAAGACATTATTTGAAATCACCAGCTCACGTAGAATATTAGCTACCTGGCTTTTGTGCTCAAGTTCTTTAACTGCCTTCAGTATAGACAAGTTATTTTATTTCTTTTGTTTTCACCGTCCAAATAAGACATCTTCTATGTAAATACTTGTATATAAATACAATATATTTGTCTCAAATAATGATCTCGTATTCTGAGGTCTAATATTGAGGCCAACAGACTGTGAGCTGGCACAGAGGATCGGGGAAGATAATTTGCGATACGCTGGAAGAATGTCGAAAGCCTCTTTCTCCTCCTCCTCCGCAAAAGGAAAGTGGTGGTTTGGTTTGGTTTGTTGTGCTGGGGTTTTTTTCCGCTTTTGTAGTTCTGAAAACAAAAGGAACAGCAGAGGTCGCCCCTGCATGGCGTAACTCGCAGGGTTACTGAAGGAGCGTGGCGGCAGCGCTGGCAGAGGGTGCCGCACCTTGGCCGCCCCGGCCGGAGCCTCCCGCCGGGCGCCGGGCGGTGCTGCTGTGCCGGACACCCGCCGGCATCACCGCTGCTCGGGGCTCTTGCGGATCGCTAGGCCGTTTGTTTAATTAGCCTTCGAAATAGATTTGGAATTCGGAACAGGCTGCCCAGGGAGGGGATGGAGTCACCGTCCCTGGAGGTGTTTAAGGAAAGACTGGAGGTGGCACTTGGTGCCATGGTCTGGCTGACAAGGTGGTGTTTGGTCATAGGTTGGACTCGACGATCTCAGAGGTCTTTTCCAACCTAATCGATTCTATGATTCTGTGATTTTAATGTGTCGTATACTAAGTAAGCATTTATCACGGGCATAGATTATATATTTTATATGTAATGTGCTAAGAAAATATTACCCTGTGTATATCAATACATAGAATCCTGTCTTTTAGATATGTCTCCTGTCAGCATCGTTTGCAGAGTTATTGAATATCTTCCACGAGTGTTATATTGCACTGTATGCTCACCTTTAGATGCACTGGTTGCTTCACCTTTGGATGATTTTTGTAAGCATCTGATTGAACATGACAGTGCTAATGCAAACCTGAGAGGCAGATCTGGCACGATAATGTCCCAGAGTGTCGGTCTTTAAAGATGTGTTGTAGCATCCTTATTTTTTAATTCTAGTTCATAAAACTAGAGAGAGACTATGATATGCCTGAGTTGTAGCTGGTCAGTTATTTGTCGACAAAGCTTTTCTATTGCAGAATGGCTCATCAGTCTGTATACTCATCTGAATGTATTTATTTTGAGATGGTTCATATTAGATGTTCTGTATAGAGTTAGACACCTCAAAAACAGCAAGTTTCTTAGGGAGGGTCCCATATGTTCATAACAGAAACAGAATCCAAATGTGCCAACAAATAACACTGGACTATTTGGTCTTTACCTTTCGCCCTCCTAAAATTTTTGAAAGGACTTGACTTAATCTTGCTGTAGGGGAAATTGTTAAAGTATGAAAAATTTTCTAAGATGGAAAAACTACTGCTTCTCTCATGAATATGTAATGATAATGAAAGATCATATGCAACCAGCCACCATTATTGCTGCTCTTTTAATCAGAGTGAAAAATATGGGGGTCTCAAAGGCCATAAAAGAGTTAGGATCCAGAGTATGATGAGATTCCTACACTTGTACCTGCATTTAGTACCTGTTTGGACAGAAACATAGGAGAATTTCTTTGTGTGTACAGGTGAGCTTGTTACTTATGAAGAGGACTATGCCTTTGCAGATCAACCTCCAGGCTGTTCCCTGCAGGCAGGTGCATTCCTCCACCAAGCCCCACTAGTCTTACTACATCTTTCCATTTAACAATTTTCATTGCTGTGTGAGCATGGGATTTGCCAGGATCAGAGGTTACTAGCACTCTGCCTTTACTGCTATTTCACTGTGGCCTGAGTGAGCTAGTCTTGAAATCTGTCTTTTATTTCTCTTTTGTGTTATTGTTGGTGGGAGATTTATTTCTATCCTGTTCCTGCTGTCATTATTTTATATAGGCTCTTGTTAGTCTTTTGTGTTTTTCGTTTTCAGCCTCAGGTCAATTTAAGTCCTGTGACTCTAAATCCTCCTTGCTTCAAATGTAAGAGTGTTCACCTCTACATCTGTCCCAAAACTGTAATTATATCAGACAAATGGTGTAATAATGTAACTGGCATCAGTTGGAGACAGATCTGTTCAATGTCCTTATTTTTCTTTTAATTTTACTGGCTTAATTTGGTGCTGTTCTAATCCCTTCTACCTCTTTTCCCTCTGATGGATTTAGTTGTAGAAATTTATTGTGAGAGTCCAAAACTGTCTGCTCATCTATACTTTTCCATCAGTCATTTGTCTGGTTTTGCTTCAAAATTTGCCTGACTGTTGATTGATTTAAGGCATCTCATTTCATTAATCTTTGTATGTCATAATTTGTACTTTTTATTGAGTAATACAAATTATCTAAGGAATGCTGATTCCCAAATGGAGCCAATGGTCCATTCTTGAGTCTTATTTAATGCAAGGACCTGTTCCTTCAGCAGGCCTGGGAATTAAACCTGTCTGAACTTGTGGCTGTGCTGTATCAGCACCCAGCAGGTCAAAGGAGCATCACTCTCAACTCTACCGTGTAATGAAGCAGTCAGTCTCTGTCTATCCCTATGCCACACAGTCGTGTGTTTCACAGAGAGCTAAAGGAATAGGTTTCTGTATTTTGTATAGTAGTATCTGATCCAGTTCTAGCTCAGCCCTCAGGTGTGCTACAGCCATGCTACGTGAATCTCATGCACCGTGCTTTCCTCCTTCATTTGAAAGCATCATCAGCTGGGAGCAAACCCACACAAAGATCTCGTGTTGGTTTTGCACATTTGTAAGACGGTGGGGATTTGTGCATGTGTTTAGCTTTTGGGATATGAGTAGTTCCACTGAAGCCAGTGGAACTCTTCATGTGTTTGACTTTAAGCAAGTTTGAAAGATCAGATCCCTGGGGGCCAATTCTGTTCCCGATGAACAAGCAGAAACAAAATACAGCCTTCATGTCAGAGCTGCAGGACTAGTTAAATGCATATTGTTTTCACTAAAGCTGGTAGGCTTTATAGCTTGGAGTGATTTTTTTAAAAAGTATCTTTTATGCACACCAGATTTATGAGTAGGCTTAAATATTAAGTTAATTTACACAACAATTGCAGACTTATTGGTGGAAACATGAAATAGAGTTACAAGTCCTGAAACTTCTCAGCTGTCTGATTTAATTTCTGAAGCTTTGTCAGTCAAGTCACTTTTGTCTTTGGAAGCACTGAGGAGACCAAAAAAAACAAAACAAAAAAAAGGCCTGTGAATTAATATAATGCATTTTCATATCTCATAAGACAGAAGTTAACCAAATTGGTTTCTAGGTATGTATTTCCTTACAGTTAATTCCTTTTTGTTTGGTAAATTTCTACTATGCTTTAGATGTATGCACTTTATAGTGCTGAATGCTCTTTATTTCCTGATGTCATTTTTTTTTGTAATAGCCACTTCACTTTCTGCGTGAATGTGGCAGCTGTCAGTAATTCATTCATTCTGTGAACTTTCTGGTAAAATGTTTCTGGTTTGTCACAAAACGTGTATATGAAGATCTCCAAATAGATGCATCTGTTCAAAAGAACCTGAATGGAGGTTGTAGTGAGGTGGGGGTCATCTCTTCTCCCAAGTAAAAAGCAGTAGGACAAGAGGAGATGGCCTCAAGTTGTGCCATTAGTTGTGGACATTTAGATTGGATAGTAGGAAAAATTTCTTCACAGAAAAGACTGTCAAGCATTGGAGCAGGCTTCCCAGGGAAGTGGTGGCATGGCCATCCCTGAAAATTTTCAAAAGACATGGAGATGTGGTGCTTGGAAACATGGCTTAGTGGTGGACTTGGCAGTTCTGGGTTAATTATTGAACTTGCTGATCTTAGAGGTCTTTTCCAACCTTAATAATCTATGTGTCTATGAAAAGGTTATTTATAAAACTTGTCTATTTCAACAACAGTGGCACAGCTTTTCTTAAGGCACAGACTTCAAAATATAAATTATGCAAATTCACGCTGGAAGCATATGAACCTGATATGTCATCTTAATGAATAAGATTTTTTCCTTTTTAGATTTCCTAAAAATTCAAAGTGCACATAAGCCATAGTGTTTTGCTGCTAACATTCCTTTGCTATTTGAATGACAGATTGGTGCAACTCAATGCACAATGTACCACATAACATCTCCAGTGTTAAAATTAACATTTTTCTAATCACCTGCCATACAGAGAATGCATTTCTGATGACTTGATAAATACAGCTTATCATGTTATATAATCTTCATTTCCTTAACTGTAAGCTTTAAAATTTGCACATCCGTCTCATCTGAACAAGTGTATAAAATGCCAGTGTCCTAGCTCAAGGGTAACATGGAAATGAGCTGTTCCAGCTACTGACCTGTTGGGTGTATGTGTCTCATTTCGTGTCTTGCCTTGCCAGCTTTGTATTAATATGTGTATAAATTATGTATAATGTAAATGTATTCATAGTTATCCCTTGAGGATAACAAAACAATTACTTTTATTGATATTTCTGCCATATATGCACTGGGAATGTGGAAAGTTCTGTTTCATGCTGCAGCATTGGAAGTTTTTTCACTGTAGCCAGCAAAAATGTGACTTGATGTGTTTTCTCTGTTCATTCTTCTCTATGAAGAATGAATATGTGGAGATCCATGTTTCTCTCAAAGCATATTCCACAGTCAAAATAACAAGTTCATAAGTAAACCAGAATTTTATTTTTCTAACTGTTGGTCTTAAGGGTTCAGTAATTTTTTCTGTCCTGTAATACCGCTAATAACAATGATTCACAAAGTAAACTGTCTTTGCTTGAATCCATGCAAACTTGATTTTATTCTGCATCCACTCTATAAGAGTCCATTTCTCTGCCACAATGGATGACAGATGAGATATAAAATATGAGAAATAAAGGCATGGTTGGCTCAATAACCCACCAGCTCTATAGTTTTCAGGAAATATTAAGCGATGCATCAGAAGGACTCCTGGAGCAAGAGTTCTGATCATAGTGTGACACAAGAAGTCCGTATAAGGTTGGGCTAACTCATATTTACTCATCTTTTCTCCATCTCTGTCCCAATTCCAGAAACAAGGAATTGCAACCAACACGAGCCTATTTTGTTGTGTGCAGTTTTGGTCACCACAATATAAGAAAGTTAATAAACTATTAGAGAGCATCCGAAGGAGGGCAGTGAGGGTGGTGAAGGGTCTTGAAGGGAAGCCTTATGAGGAGTGGCTGAGGTCGCTTGGTCTGTTCAGCCTGGAGGAGACTGAGGGGAGACCTCATTGAAGTCTACAACCTCCCTCATGAGGGGAGGAGGAGGGGCAGGCATTGATCTCTTCTCGGTGGTGACCAGTGACAGGATCCGAGGGGATGGCCTAAAATTGTGACAGGGAGATTTAGTCTGGATATCAGGAAAAGGTTCTTCACCCAGAGGGTGGTCAGGCACTGGAACAGGCTCCCCAGGGAAGTGGTCACAGCAACAAGGCTGAGAGACTTCAAGAAGCGTTTGGACAATGCTCTAAGGCACATGGTGTGAGTCTTGGGGTGTCCTGTGCAGGGACAGGAGTGGGACTCAATGATCCTTGTGGGTCTCTTACAGCTCAGCATATTCTGTGATTCTGTACTGAACACACCCTTGGAATGCAAGGCAAAATGTAGCCACGTGAGCTGGTTTCATGGGATTTAAAACCAGCACAATTCTGAAAAGATGTTTTTGTTCCAGTTGAGAGTGTAAAAATGTTTTGGTACCCCCAAATAAAAGTTTCAAAGTGCTGCCATTTGGTTTGGGTACATTGCATATGCTATACTACCTTTTCCCACAAACAAAAATCCCATTTAATTTTTTTTTCCCACTAGTTTAGCTTTACTATGGAAAACATTCCATTTAATAAAAATAATGATTGTAATTTACTGAGCTGACTGAGATTAAGTTTTATTAAGCTAAACTACCCCTAAAAAATAAGAAATAGTACTTCATCATTTAAACTGAAGCCTTTGCATTACTACACTTGTGACTGAAAGTCCAATGTGATGTATTGAGTGAAAGTTTGGATTTCTACATCTTATCTGCTACATCAGGAAGCATAATGATCTGACTCTTAGGTGTGAAAATATGAAACTTCAGAAAAACAAACAAAAAAAAATCCACAAAACATTAGAGGGAGGGTTAGATGTCTATTTTGCATTATAGCTATTTCTATTTGTTTGAGTTTTTCACCAGAAGAAAATGCTATTCATACAGTGGTGAAAGTGCTATTCAGTTCACTTTGTAACCACTGTAAAATATGTACCATGGTTTGTAAGTGCTTATATTTTTCCTCCTGGATCTAAGAACTGGTGAGAACTTTTCCCAGGCTTTCTTGGCAAACGGTTACTTGGGCCCCAGTGTCAAGGAGTAGACTGACAGCCAGAGAGCTGGGGCCAGTAAGCTGTGAAATTCTCAGAGTCCCTCTGTTTCATTTTGGTTGCAAAAGATCTGTCCTCGTGCCTGCTGCAGTGCAATCAGTGTACGTGTTGTTTCTCACCGTTTCTTGTGTAAACATAAACTACTTAGTTCATTCAAAGATGTTTTGTAGAGTCATGTAAACCTCACTATTCTGTATCTAGACACAGGAACAAAATTCCTGGTTTATTCCGAATTTCAAGATCTTTCAACTCTTATTCTAACTCATTTGCCATTTGACTCATTGTCATTTTCTAGGACAAGGTCAGCTAGGTGACTTTGCAAGTTGCTATAAATTGCTTAGATTCTAATGTTATTTTTATTCCTTTGCATAATCTCTTGAATATTAGTGGGAAAAAACCGAAACCTCGAGGCTGTAAATTTCATTTGTGCCTTTCTTTCTTACCAGATTCTCTAATGGAAGCCACATTTCTTCAGATACTGATATTAAACTGGGATGTACTAAAAACCAAACAGATAATATTTTCTCCTTTTGGATTTCACTGTTGTTCTAGCGTATTCACACTTTATTTGTCTCTATATTTTTATTCCATATTTCCCTTTCCCTCTCTGATCACAGATGGTCTACCATCAGCAGTAGTGCTTCTGTAAATTGCTGCAGCTCAGCAGATCCATTCCTGGCACAGGTGGTGTCAAAGCATTCTTTTTAATAGGCTGAATTTTAGTTTAATTCCATCATCACGTATTTCCAAATGATTTACTGTCTGGGTTGAATGTACGTGAAGCTCAGTTTAATTGTGTAGAGCCTGATTAGCAGGAGATGTTAGCAAATGTGATACTGATCTACAAGAAGGGCTGGATGGACAGTCTGGGAAACTACAGGTCTGTCAGTTCGACCTTGGTTCTGGGGAAGGAACAGATCATCTTGAGTGCCATCGTATGGCACACGCAAGACCACCAGGGGATCAGGCCCAGGCAGCGTGGGTTCATGAAAGACAGGTCCTGCTTGACCACCCTGATCTGCTTCTATGGCAAGGTGTTAGTTGGTGGATGAGGGAAAGGCTGTGGATGTGTCCACCTAGACTGTAGTAAAGACTTTGACACTGTTTCCCACAGCATCTTCCTGCAGAAACTGGCTGCTCATGGCTTGTATGCCTGCACTGTTCACTGGGTAAAAAACTGGCTGGATGGGCAGGCCCAGAGAGTGTTAAATGGAGCTATATCCAGCTGGTGGCCGGTCACTAGTGGGGTTCCCCAGGGCTCGG
>VZTA01021295.1:0-50529 GCA_013398855.1 Mohoua ochrocephala | reverse complement strand
ATCTTCATCAATCATCTGGATGAGGGGATCAAGTGTACCCTTACTGACTTGGCAGATGTCTGAGGCACTAAGTTGGTTGGGAGTGTTGATCTGCTGGAGAGTAGGAAGGGTCAGCAGAGGGATCTGGACAGGCTGGATCCATGGACCACGGCCAGTTGTATGAAGTTCAACAAGGCGAGGTACCTTCCATTTGCTTAGGTGCATTTGCAGCACTGGCTGCTGTGGTAGTACTCAGTGATAGCCCAGTCCTCCCACATGGGCCATCTTTTTGGGCAGAATAGCAAGGTGTCTATCAGTCAGAACCTACAGTGCTTTGCCTTTCTGCGAAGGTATGCTTTACAGATTAAATATCCCTCTCTGAGATGAGCTTATTCTGCTTTAGGAACGTGCTACTCCTTTGAGGGCGGGTTTGTTCCCATTAAAATTTGATTACGGCCCTAATCCCTCACTGTCAGATGACATGCTCTCACTCAAATCCTTTAAGGTTTTATTTTACAAACTACGTCTGCAGACTTGCAGTTGTCCTCTTTTACAAAAGTAAAAATATGGGTTTAGAGAAAAAGAAAGTGTCCTTTTTTTGTCTTTCTAAGAAGCGATTAAAAAGTCTAGAACAGAAAGTGAACTTCATCCAATAGAGTGAAGTGCCTGCCTTGCTTTGGGCTTCACATCAGTACTGCTAATGACAGCAAACTGATTGATCTTTCCAAGCATGCACACTTGGAAAAATGAAATAGGTCTCATTTTGGTTTAATCCACTAGAAAAGTCAGTCATGCAAGAACAATTTCCGTCCAGATCAGTAGACAGAACAGACCTGTGGACAAGCTTTTTTAATTCTTTAATTAATTTTTTTCTTATTTAAATCATTCTATTTAATGGAATTACCACCTCATTTGTATTCCCAGAAAGAGTGATGTTTGTTGCTGCCCTCAATCTCTGTGAGGAAAAATAATCCTGTTTTAAATCAAACACTTGTTTATATGATCTAATAGAAAACACCAGGCTCTATATCAAATTCAAATGGAAAACAGATGTATCAAATTGACAGTAAGAATAAATTTGTCACAGCTATAAATGCTTATTGAGATATATGTTTATATACATATGTGTGTGTACATATATAATTCCCTCTTTTTTGAGGCTTGGTGGAGAGGACAGGAAAAGAACATTCCTTCAGAGAACATCACCAAAGGGATGCAGTGTAATTGCTTCAGATTTAAAATGATCCGTTGAGAAAGTATGGAAACAGAAACTAGGCACATATGGAGTTTAAATTTAAGGGTTTGAAGATTTAATTTCAGGGTTGGAGAGAGAGTTTTAATTTTTTTAAGTAGTCCAAAATATGTTTTGCAAAACTTTTCAAACTACAAAGAATGCGGTAAGCCCAAAGTGCTTGGGGAAAAATACTGCATTGAAATGATACAAGTCATTCCGTTTTGGGAAAGAAGCACCTCTACAAGGCTTCATAGCTAGCTGTCAGCTAGCCCTTTTTTATTTTAGATGATGGCCCAAAACTTGCAATAGATGGATTTGTAAGTCTTCATTTCCACAGCCACTTTTCCTTCATGAACACGCTCCTATAAATAGGTCTCAAATGCTTTACACACATTTAAATGTAAGTGTCAAATTAATCCAGTCCTGAAGCACAGATATGTCCGTTCCTGTCCTGTGTCAGGTTCCAGCTCAGTCTTTTAGCATCAGCAGGTTTCTTTTCACTGTACACTACCTGTGCAATGAAATTTGATCACCTTTAAAAAAGCTGGGGCATGCTGTAGCTTTCTTCCACTCCTCCAAAAATGTGGATAGCTTCTCTTTGATTTGCCATGCCTAGAATTTTTTCTGCTCCCCTCAGAGCACATCTGACACTGTGCAGCAGGTTCACTAGAGGTTTTAAAACCTGTTTTGTCCAACGTGGTATACAACTCAGGTGACAGAGGATGTGTGAATGGTGCCTCTGGTGTCTAAGCCCTCACGACACAGGGCAGTAGGAATCCTGGAACAGGTGAAGCTTCTTGATGTGGGACTTTTCACTAGGGGAGCTACCCAGCGGCATCTGAGCCTTAGAGGTGCTTCTGCACCCATCTTTACTGAGCCATAAATCCAGATAGTTCTGCTGCAGTGCCAATAAAGACTCAGCTATTGATTTTCACCCACTGCCACTCATATGGATTTATAGAGCAACATCTCTTGGTCATGGGTGGTCATGTTATATTTATAATCAAAACTGCATTTCCCTGGTGCTGATTTGCATCATCTAGTCTATTCCTGGGTCATTGAGAGCTACAGGCTCTTGTGTTAAGAAACCTATAATTACGTTCTAAATTTCATGTCCTTTTTAATGTTTAAAATTTTGGGAGGCAGGGGATCATGCACAGTGTAAATGAGCATTGATGTAAGTATCAGTATTGATTTACAAAATGCATATTGGACAATATGGTTCACTCTAAAATTATTGATTATATAGCTGGATGATGTTAATACTTTAGTGGTACATGAAGACAGATGTGTAGTGGCAGTTATGTAATCGGTTCTAAAACCCCTGAATTTCCATCTTTTTAGGGGATAATTACCTGTTTAGAAATGCTTTTGCATGTCCAGTGCTTATCATGGATCTGTGCACGCTGGAATAATCAAGAAGAGTTTGAGATATTTTAGAATACTGTCTTCTTAACTACAAATGGAGCACAATTATTTTTTTTTTTCCCCTGAGGATTGCCTAGTGAAAAAATAGAGACACACTCTTGTGAATTGGAAAAGAATAGAGACACCCCTGCACAAGCAGACCTGTCAGCAGCTTTCTGGTTTGTCCAGGGTCTTTTCCCCCCTGTTTCTTGATGGAGTTCAGCTCAGATACTAAGTGGGCGCTTTGAAGAAACCTTGAACATTCTGGTTGCATGTTCAGTACTTATTGGTTCTGAAATCTGAATCATTAGTCCTAAATCCAAATGCTGCATACTGCTCTTGTAATGTATCTTTCATAAGGAAATGAAGGCATGTAAAGTGGTGTGCCCAAGGATGCAGACAGGGTCATGAAGGAAGTGCAGGAGACTGATTCCTGACCCCTCATGTTAAAACACAAGTAGCAGACAATGAATTACAAACACATGAGCCACTGCACAATATCCTTTTAGATTGATATTTAAAATAATAATAATGCAAAAGAAAAATTCCAGACATCTTTCCTGTCTGCCGATTATACTCCCTCACTTCCTCTAAATCCTAGCACTCTCTTCTTGTTGATTTTATTTCAGTATATACTATCTATTTCTCTAACCTGATCTTCTTTCTTGATTAGCTTTATTTCTTCTCCACTAGCTTCAGTGTACTACATCCTTTTACAGCTATCTCACTGCTTTCCTTCATGATCCCAGTTATGCTGGGATGTCAGTGACCCTTTGGCATATTTAAAAACTTTATATTTGAGGAATATGTAAATAAGGAGAGGGGAGGAGGGGAGGTGAGACAGTCCCAGTACCAGCCTGTCATAGCTCAAGAAACGTTTGGACAATACTCTCGGGCATGTGGTGCGATTGTTGGGTTTGTTCTGTGTTGGGCCAGGAACTGAACTTTGATGATCCTTGTAGGTCCCTTCCAACTCAGGATATTCTATGATTCTATTATTCTAATACTGGGAACTTGAACATCTTATAACAATTGTTGTTATATAACATTATAAACCAGCTAACAGATTATTGTCACCTTGGACTTTGTTTCCCTTCTCCCTTGATCTACACCATTCTGTTACCTTTAATTGAGATTAACCCTCTATATTTGTTTAGGCTCCTACTGCATTTAATAGTAATTAATAAATAGCATTAGTCACTCATTGCTTATGCTAATTAAGCATTGTAATGATGTCACGACTCGATGCAGATGGATCAGGAACACAGAGTTTGTGAACTTCTCTTGTTTTTTAGCCTGGCTCTTATCCACAGCTGGAAGCAGGCAGAAGAAGACACTCTCCACACAAATCCAGATGTGCACAAACAGAACATCTGTTTCAAGTATGCATAACATGCATGCCCTTATTTGAGGGCAGTTGACCACTCAAGGTTTCTGTCTATGACTTATGTTTTATTAGTTCTCCTTCTATAGATTTTGCAGGCAGCAAGCCTCTTCAAAGAAAAGAGTTTTTATATAGAGGGGAAAGCATCCACAGAAAACAAAATACATGGAGAAATTTGTGCAAGTGAGGGAGGTCTTTCCGTAGCTGAACCCATAAAAGCCAGCATGACTTAGAGTTGAGCTTCTTTTTGAGAGGAGTGTCTCACATGCTGTGTCAGTCCTAGTCTGTGTTGAATTTGAGCCTAATGATATCTTTTGAAAAATGTCATGGAATAAAAGGGAAATTAGGTCTGTCAGAAGTTCAACCTTATTATCTCTATAGACAAAGTTATTATTTAAAAGCAGTAGTATTAAACAAACTGGGTGGAAGTTGATAACCAAGGTCAATAATAATTTTCTGAAGTTATATATCTGGAAACCATTGATCCCATTACAGTATTGTTGCAAAAATCACTGAATGATTTTTATTAATGGCATCAGCTTATTTATTAATGGCATCAGCTTGTATAAAGTTCAGCTGGCTCGTTCATGTTCTACTCCCACACTGTCATAAAGCCACTGCCCTTGCCCTCATGTCAACAATTCTGTTATCAGAGCATACCTTTCTCTTAACAGTGCCAGTTGCATTATTTGCTGTAGTTGTTATTTTAATTTTTATTGCTCCTTTATCTGTTGCACTGGAAAACAGAGGCATATTGCTGCTCAGGAGGAGCTTCTGCATGAGTCATGTTGATACAATGGTGCACACATGAGAGGTGTAGAGGAGTTGATTGTTATCCTCCTTGGCTATGCCATAATATTAAAACAAAACAAAACAAACCACTCATCAAATAATTAAGTCTAGCTTTGAAAAGTTGCTAAAGCAGTGGATTTAGTTATAATACGGAGTGTTTAAATTTCCAGAAAACCATAAATGTTCCCAATATGTTTGGAATTTTTTCCCCCAATAACATGTTATAGAGAAACTTCCAAAGTAATCTCTCTGGAAAGTAAACAGATATTGCTAATTATTGGGCCAGCTCGTGAATTTGATGATATATGGATACAGAACTTTGAAATATTTACAGGATAGTATAGCTTAATTTCTGTTTGCACCATTAAATTCAAAACACGGGAAAACTCTGTGTGAAAGAAAATAAAGATGGCAATTCTAAATTACTGTGTGTATTGAATCTGTGGCTATTTGGTTTTCAACAAGGTGAAAATTATAGGATTCATTTGCTTAAACTGAGGTTTGTACTTAATAATTTTGAGTTGTGCCTATACCGTACTCATCATCAATATTCAGTAAAATATAGTATTCATACAATCAGCACGCTGCAGAGTACAAGAGAATGTCTGTCTTTTAAAGATCAGAGGTGATTCATGTTCTGCTTCTCAAAGACAAGTTGAACGAGAGACAAAGATTAATCCTAGTGTTTCCATTGTTAAACCTCACTTTTCAGATTATGCTACTTTAGCAGTAGAGTACTCAGCACTGTGTATTTCATATCCAAAAATTGCATTAACTCATGTTTTAGCAAATAAACAGGAGTTTAAAATAAAATCCTCTAGGATCTTTTGTTGTTTTGAAATCTGAAGGGCTCAGTAATCCTTTAAACCTGTAAACACTAACAAAGAGACCATTGTCACTAAATCAAATTCATCTTTGTGGAAACAGCATGCTGCAGAGTTCCTTGTGGATAAGAAATGCTATTTAGTGAACCAGCCTTGCTTCTGGTACAGCTGCAACGCCCTAGAACTCTAATCAGTCATCAATTTAGCTAATATCTTGACAATTAATAAATGTTCCTGAAACAGTGAGTTGAACGCTTCCCAGCTCCTTGCTCGAATAGTTTTGCTTTGTCATTTCTGTAGACTGTTGCTTTGTTTAACATTTAAGGTTATGTTAGGTCAATTCTTAATACAATTGCGTATTTGGCAAGAGTAGTTGAGGATTAATTAGTAATGTTTGCAGAAGACTTTGAAAATATGAAGTGCTGTAGGGACATAAATGAATGTCTTCTTTTCTCTGGTCTGTGAGTAGGTGGTGCCTGCAGAATGCTATTCTCAGGCTTGAAAAGCATTAGCTTTTCATGGGTCTTACCATAAGTAAATTCTGAGTTTTAAAGTTAAGTGTTTATGCTTTTAATCAGTGATTCATAACTCTTCTGAGGCTATTTTTAAGCGGCCTCCAAAAAAATTCAGATAAGTAGTTGGTTTACAGCAAGCTCCACATGTGAAATTCATAAAAGGGCTCAAACAGCCAGTGGAAATATGGTTAAGGAGTCCTGAAATAAAGATCTGTGAATCCACTGGATATATTTATAACAGAGAGTTTGGCATTTGTCAGAGGACATGCAGGTCTTCAGAAGTATCAGATTATTTATGAAGCAGATATTATGCAATTTATGAGTTTTCTCACACTGACTTGCAAATGTTGCATCTTCCCTGAAGAGGAGGCTTCCCGCTGTTCCTTCCTCCATACGAGGCTTGTTGTGAGCTACAACCAGCTGAGGGGCTGGTTAAGGTAGGGGTGGGTGTCAGAACTGGTGTCCAGGGGGGGTTTGGAAAAGTCTTCAAAGCATCATCTCTAGTACTTTAAGTGAACTAGAGTTGCACTGCTGTTTCAAGGTGAAAGGCCATGGTGCCCAGCTCTCTCTCTTGGAAACATTTCATCCCCCACACTTTTACCTTTTCCAAAATTTAGAATATACGTTGATATTTTCAGCAGTACTTCTCTGCACAAGATAGTAAGTTTTCACATCTAAACGTACGTAAAAAAAGCAAATGATGGATTGCACAGTGGACATTTTCCCATCTTCCTTTCACGCTAGCTTCAATAATTCTGGCTTGTAATTCTTGGAGATGAGATATGAGACTTCAACTGACGACAGCAACAGACAAAAATTTAGAGGCAGAGCAATTCCTTCAAACAGATGTTTCCCAGACCAACTGATAACACTTCAATTTTCAAGTGACACCTCGTCTTAAAATCTCTCTAATTACAAGAAAAAAGGATACAATGTCATACACTGTCAGGTGAGAAGTAAAACTTGATTCATCTTTAGTATTTGATTATTAATCATTTACAGCCCGTGTTTAAACAAATAGCATTTTTTCCAAGCCCTCTGTTTTGACAAAACGTGTGCATGTCTCATATGTCTTCTCTGTTTTCATTTTTGTTTACTAACAAAACCATTTGCTTGGAATTTTGGACTTTCCTTCCTAACATCTTTTGACATCTTACTATTTTCTGCTTTCTTTAGAAGTAAATATACTCTATTTTTGGGCTAGGGCACCATTAAAATTTGCAGCTCAAGTTATATTATGATTAAGTCTTTTTTTTATTTTGAAGGTTTTTTTAAAAAAGCACAAAACAATTGTAGGGTGAGAGAAGTGTAGGGCACTTCACACTCCTGATATTTCACAGTAAAAAAAAAAAAAGCATAAAAAAGCTAAAGTGGAAAAGCAAAACTTTAAACCACTCATGGGTTTCTCAGAACAAGGAACTCTGATCCTACCTGTATATTCAATATTTCATTGCTATATGCGATAAATATCCTGCTAGTGGTAAAAGAGCTAATTTGATGCTTCTTTCCCTTTCTCATTTCATTCTAAAGAAATCTGCGGTAATTTCTTGTACTTATTGTACTGTGTTGCATTGTTCATTTCTCCTCACCTATAATGCAAACTCTTTTTGGCCCACAAGTTGTTTTTTTTTTTCTCTGAGCTCAGTGATGGAAATATTGATAACTGTGAGGGCCAAGGATGAATGTTCAATGAGGTGAATCTCTTTTCATTAGCATTAAAAAATTAAAGCTTTGTCTATAGGGGCAGTGGCTCAGAAGTTCCACTGTTCCTGTTAAACTGAAAAACATTCACTACTTAATAACATTGCATTAACCTAGAAAAGGCTAGCAGTACATGGCTAGCCCTGATTCTCTGTTGTACTGCATAATTGCCTCCTCCTGTCTTTGAGAAACTGCAAGTGGAGTGCCTTCCATCTGTATACACCATCCTGTTTAAAATAAAACAGAATACCTAGCCATAACGTAAATTCTCTCTTTTCAGAATCTTACCCCCACAGTTGTACTAAAAGTTCCACACAACTATCCCTGATATTTTTTGGTTTTGCCTGGAGTTTTCTATATAGAAGCTTGACCTAGATTTGACAGATGTGTTCTACTCTTAAAAATTTTTGACAGAGGTTTCTACAAATATTGCTGAGTTACGGAAAGTTGTTAAAATTATTGAACGAACATAGTTTTAAGATTTTTCTCTTTTTTAGATCCCTTTGAGATTGAATCCATGCTGCTCTTGAATGGCAGATTGAATAATGAAGTTGATGTCAAGCATGAGCATCAGTCCTGCTCAACAATGACTGATCCTGGGGGTGTAGGGGGGAGGGAGCAACAAAACCAAAGTAGAAGTACTCCTAGTTCTTTACTTAGCTTTCTCACTTTTGTAAACCCAGTGTCATTCTCTGTTAAGGGCTTAGACACCAATATAATTGTTACCACAAAGCTTATCCCACTTCAATCCTTCCTGTAGTTTATGGGCTTTTCTGCCCCAAAGTTTTAGATTATGTTGTACTTTTCTAGGCCAACTGTTTTCTGAATTCAGTCTTCCCTGTGTACCAGTGCCTTTTTGTGATTCCTGTCTTTAACACCAGAGCTGTTTGCTTATCTCTGCCTGTACTTAATGCTAAACTTGTACTTTTGTTGCCTTTAAATCCTATGCTGCAATATATTTATGCTAAACTGATGTAAAGGTGATAAGCTTTTCCAAGCCCATTTGGAGGATAAATGTTGATCTCAGGTTTTCACTGTCACTTTGGTAAAGGAAACACCTAGCAAGGCAATCTGATTTTCACAATCCTACCACTTCTGTAGACGTTTTCCTATACCCATATTGTAGCCAGTCTATTTCTGCTTTTGTGGGTGTAACCTTGCACGAGTATTTGTTTGTTACCATGTAAAACAAACCTTTGTTCAGCGATACATTGGCATTTTTAAGAGATGGTTGTTGATCAGAAAAAGACTTTTTTTCCTAATCTCTGGTTCTTTTCTGACAGTTAGGAGGAGCAGTGTTTAGATTACTTCCAGAGAGGGGACAGCCCTTTCTACAATGACTGGAAAATGTCAAGGGGTCATCTGAGAGTGCATTCACTGTTTGAGCCCAGCAGGAATGTGTTGAGTGGTTTTTGTTGGCTTTTGGTTCAGTTCTTTAAAACTTTTCTTTCATCAAGCTCATCACAGTCTGAGAAAAATTAAGGTGTTGCAGAATGGTTAAAAATGGCTATGAACTTTAATACTAAAATGTTTATGAAGCTTAGTACTGGACAAACTGGGAGCTACTACACTTGAGTCCTAAACTGAAATACCCCCCAAGGCCAATAGGAAGCTCTTCTGAACTGCAGTCACCTTTCCATTCTGATTTTGTATCAGATACAACTGGCCCTGCTGGTCAACTGCCTTGATCACTGAAGTGGCAATCAGTGTTTAAGTGAAGAGACATTGAGGAAAGGAGGCTGAGTCTGTTTTTTTCAATGGTATTACCTAAAAATTCTTTTTTTCCCCCTCTTCATTCCAAGTAGTTATTCTTCAGTGAGGCAATGGCACCATGGCAGTGTTGCACTTCATCCCTAGCATGACTGGTGTGGCGAAAGAGTGAAAATATAAGGTTCATAACAAAGGCTGCAGTTTTTTCTTTCCAAAGCAAAGAGAGAACAGAGGAAGGAAAGCTGTGAACTTGACTGATGCTTTTGCTGCCTACGTACTTTGAAAACTGGGAGAGACAGTGTTTTCTGCGTAGTTTCAGATCCCTGAAGCAGACAAGAATCTTTTGAGTCTTGTTCAATAACATGAAGTCGGTCAGCTGCAAATGTAGAACTAGTACCTTGTGCCCAGCTTTCTGGTGTGCCCAGAAAGTTTCAGGACCTCCCAGTGTAGAAAGAGGTGGTGATTAAAACTGAAAGCCTGAATGAAAGAATGCTGCTACATGCTGCTTCCTCTTCATAAAAGCCTTTGAATACATATACATGCACATGCAGGGCTTGAATTGCCACAGAGACTGTAAAGCTAGTAGTGAAGACCACAGATATCCAGGTTGTAGAAACTGGTGTAACTCCATTGATATTTTTATTCTAATATTTATGTCAATAGAGGTAATTTCATACTACCTGGGAATGTGATCACAAATCACTGTTACAGGATCCTGACAGGGTCACTTCCATATTTTAAGACGTGTAATAGATTATCTGTACCATATGCCTTGTTAATAGAGTGTAAAAAGGGAAGAAGTCTATTCTAGCTTACACTTTGCACTGTCCTGATGAAATCTGGGGGAATACAGGTCATGTACAAAAATGCCATCTATAGGAAATCCTGTTTTTCTCTCATTGTGGTTTTACTTTTTCTCTCCAACCGGCAGCAATTTGTCTAAATGAAAGGCTATGCAGGAGATTCCAGGAGCTAATTCACATGGCCCTGTTGGAAATCATGGTCAGAACTACTAGCTGTTAATAATGTGACTTGTATCTCAGTGGGATGTCCTAGGAAGCGGATTAGCATTGCTCTAAACATCATCCGGGATAAAAACCAGGAAAGTCACTCTAGAAAGGAGTGCCAGTAGCTTAGTATAAACTCCCATAAAGAGCTTCAGGCAAGACTTGCTCTTAATAAATATACTGGTATTGAATCTGAGGGACTCTAAATTCAGTTTGCAAGATTGCCAACACATGTTGAAGTTCTTCCCAGGGCCTGGCACTGCTGTAACTTCCCTCCAAAGCAACAAAACAGTAGTGGGCTGGAGAAAAGCTTTAAATCTGGATTTAATTTCTGGCAAATGAAACGAATATGTCTTTTTGAAAGCTTTCTCCTCTTATACCAAAGGACAAAGAAGTAAAAGTCTGTTTCTCGATTAGCCTGGAGATTATTTTGGTTAGAATAAGGAAATGTGCTATCCTTTATTTAAGGAGGTTCTTCAAAAGAAGAGAAAAATTGTCCAAGGGACCTCATGCTTTGAAAAAGCACACATTTTGGACTGTCAAAAACCCCCACACTTCTACATTGCTATGGCCAGTTTTGGTTCAAGTGCACAAAGAAAACATCCCCAAATGAGTAATTCCATTGTCCTGTGGTGTCGTTTGCCTGCTTATTGAGTGCATGCATTACTGTGGCTTCTAGACTATAATTTCAAATTGCATTTTTCATAGGGAAACCGTAATTCATGCTCTATTCCATATGGATAAGACTTGTGGGTGGCGAAGCAGCAGGTGAATTGCACAAGGCATGTGCGCAAGCCAGTAAAACCATTGCCTTAAATCACACCACCATGTATTTTGTATATTCAGCATAGGGAAATTATATTAAGAATGACTTTTGAAAAGTAAAATATTTGTGACTATTTCACATATCTTTCCATCTTAAGTAAGATATCCTAGCTGCTCTGGCTCCAACAAGACAGAAAATCCCCACTTTGAAGTCCTCAGTCTGGAGACATTGAAGAGTTAATGGCAGGTGCTCTGTGTTTGGTTAGGAAGCTCTCACATTCCCAAAATTTGGTAGCATTTAGGTGTGTATAAATGGAAGTAATTATTGTAGGGCAAGAATTAATTTTGCTCCACAGTGAATTGCATAAAGGTTGCTTTAAATTTGATGAAAGGCATTTTAAGTAATCTCTGATCTCTTTGCTGATCATCCCCAGCCCTACCTGTCAGTGTGGAATGGCAAGCTGTCCCCTTGACAGAAATCCTATGAAAGGACATCTGTGCTGTGTGACAATGTCATATGGAAGGATTACTGGTTTAATAGAGTTGAGTTTTGTTCTTGCTCAAACAGATGCATCTGTCAGTCAGGCTAAAAAAAAGGAACCATGTTTTACGGCAATAATTTTCACTTTGAAATTTCCATGCAAATACAGTAATAAGAGGAACAAAAAATTTTAAACAATTTCTGCCAAAAAATATGGTTCATGTAGCTGTTGAAAAACAAACAGCAGTAACTGCACTTGGAGTATCACATGCATGATATTAACCAAGTATGACAAGGAAACATTAGCACAACAGATATATTCTAGGCTGTGTCTTGGACAGCTTCTAAGCACAGCTTGAAAAACTGTGTTCAAAAGATCACTTTCCAATATGGCATCTCCCCATTTTTTTCCAAGCTGTTTTTTCCTCCTTCAGTTTTCTATTTCCCTTTCCTGATTTCCAAACAATCTTGTCTTTGGATCCTTCCTCTTTATACATACATATATATATATATATGTGTGTGTGTGTGTGTGTGTGTGTGTGTGTATATATTTGTGTGTATGCACAAAGGGGTTTTTTTAATGAACTGAAGAGAAAAAAAAAATGCTTTTACCACTAAGGAATTGTGTGATTTCTGAATTTTTTTGTCTATGCTAAATATTTCATTTCAATAGTTGCAATATCGCATGTCCACAGGGGAGGATATGATGACTGTCTCATGCATATGAAGACCTCGTGTGTGGTAAGAGTCAGGTCTTTTGCTCAACTGAACTTAATATCAAGACCATGATATCAAGGAGCTGGATCCTTAGAAACATTCATATAAACACAGTGATAGTGGGAAACAGATGCCTCAGCATCTACTGCAGCTGAGAATGTTCTCTTTTTTTTTTTGCCGGGGGATGAAAAAGAAAGTTTCCATGGTTTTAAGATAGGCATTTTTTTGGTGAAGTATATCAAAGTTTGCCTCCAATAATCTGTAGCTGTTATTTATATCTGCCAAGGAGAGCTATAAATTCAGCCTTGACATGGTTTCAATAGTGTGAACCTCCAGATCTGCTCTAATCCCAAGATTAGATACTGAAGTGCTGCTTCAATTGTGCAGTATTATCACGTACTATCACTTGGCCCTATTTCAAACTGTAGTTTTATTGACAATACTTTCAAAGCTGTTGCTAAGTTGTGAGCACTCTGCTTTATCTAATGCTGCTTTTACAACTCCAGCTAGGTATACTTTCTTGCAGGAAACACTGTGCTAATAATAATCACCAGACAAAACGATGATCTGTATTTAACCTTTTTTCATAGAAGAGACTCTGTTCTATTCACAGAGCATATTGCATTCTTAACAATTTAGTTGATTTTTCCTATGCCCTCTTGTTACTGACACTTCTACCTGGCCAGTTCTTCAAAGCAATCCTAAAAATCTCTATATTTATATCATAGAAATTATCAGTCTGAATTTAATGCACGTTGTTGGGTGGCTGTTCTTCCTTTCCCAAATGTCATGATTCATTACTACCTTCAGTCATAGGACTTTTCCACAAAGTGTTGTTAAATGGGTCTGTTTCAGTTCCTAGGAGTTGTGTAAGGATTACATGCACAATACAGATGAATAAAATAGCAGATGCATCCATTAAGCAAGGCAGAGCTGAGAGCAAACTCCCGTTGCATGCGCCTCCTGTCAAAAATAAAAAGAACACGTTAATAATTCCTGTGCCATCTCCAGAGCAGAAAACTGCAATTGGTTGAATTCTTTGGGATGCAAAGGGACTAAGATGGATTTTGAGAACTTGCCTGGAAGAGACACTGTAAGAAAGCAACTGCCCATCCTAATGTCCAGTGTGAATGGCTGCCAAAACAGCTGCTGACAAAGCTGTGTTTATTTTGGGAAGGTCTGTTAGCTGTTGTGCTGCTAATGTGCTGAATAGGTTACAGGGAAAAGCAGTGCTGCCCGGTGTGGGGGATATGACACAGATGATCACTTCAAAAGAGAAGTGTGGCCGCACAACTGCTCCTTTGAAGTCTTGGTGGCAGCTCCATTTCTTCCTCTGTCACACACCTACATGGTTCACCTGGAGGAGGTCAGCAGTCACTTCTGCTGCTGCTCACTCGCCTCCTTCTTTCCTTTCTTCTATATCTGATCTACAAGACTTCAGGGTAGGGACCACTGCCCGTTTCATTTGTAGGGACTGTAATAGAATTGGTTCTGTGTTTTACATACGTACTGTGAATTAACAGCATGAAAATAGAGTTGAATAGTGGGAAATCTTGAACCATCACTGCTATTCTTATAACTGATCAGTAGTATGGAATATGGCCCTTAGACATCATTCAGATGCTGAAGTCTGCACAGATGTATGCTTTGACAACAACAACAAAAGATGTTAACTGAAATGAAGATTACTGATGCTGCATTTTCCTCCGTCAAATGTAGAAAAGTAAATACTGATTCAGAAAAATCACATTTACACCTGAATCTCTCCCATGTTTTTAAAGGCCAGAAGTCTAAAACCATACAATGTTCACTAGGATTGTTATGCCTCTGTTCCACTCTGGGTCAATTTGCATAATGTGATGCTTTATTACAAGCTTAAGTTACGAGTAAACACTTAGGAACTCAACTTTTAAAATCATTGTGTTTTCACTCTAGGTTACCACTCATTGACATACATAGTATTGTTTTATGAGACTTTAAGAAAGTAGTTTTTCTGCTTAAACATAATAGCTGGAATTACTTCTTTTTAATAAGAGTTTAAACCCATAGAAGTCTACTATGTTCCTAAATTTATCTTCTGTACTCTCCTACTTGTTGAGAACATTGTCAATAAGCATAACCTCTTATGATGCACACTGGATTGGTTAGCATACTCAAGACAAAACCATTTTTATTTACCTGATTTCCCTTTTCTTGTGAATTGAATTTATCATATATCTCAGTGACTCTGTCTATATCCTTGAGTTTGCAATCCTACTGCTGTGCTACTGCACCACAAAAACAATTTAGTGCCCTGTCCTGTAAAAGCTTTTCAGAGTAATTGATTCTGTTGAAACAGAGTCTATTCTATATATATTCTATAAAGTTTCTTTAAAACAAAATAGCGCAGAAAGAGTGTGTAAAATTACGTCACTTATCAGTGAACAATATTCCTTTGCCTTATCAGTTTATATAGTATAAATCCTGTGAACACTTGTTTATACATTTACGCCCAAATAAATGTGGAAAAGTCTTATCTTAGAGTCTTGAGCAGCCTGTTTTTATACATATCAAAGCACTCTTTCTTTTATGGGAAACATGGATCATAGCCAATAGCACAGCTTTCCTTCACTTCACCTCATGGTTAGGGCATGGAGTTATATTGCCTTACGCCCATACTGGGATAAAAATGTTTTGTATGAAGAATGAGGATTTCCCTCTGAACACAAAGCCTGAATTTCATGAGGAGTATAGGTGCCTTTCAGATCTGAGAGTGAGCCATCCATATATATATATATATATTCCTATATCTTTGTTTTTAAGTGAGCTCATATATATCTATCCTTGTTTTCAAGTGAGCTTATACATGTGTTTTTTCTTTATGCACGTGTTTAATTATACCCTTCAAAAAGATGTTTTTGCTCCTTACTTACATCGCACTGTGCTTTTACCAGGCTTTCTGTGGGCTGTTGAAAATCGTCAGCTATGATATTCGTCTGGTTTCAAGTTGATCCAGTTTACAGGTTTGAATTTACAGGACTTGACTGTCTAAGGATGCTATGCCATGTGAAACAAGTCATTGGATTTTGTTAGTTGTTGGAAGGATAACAGAAGATAACTGCATGACTGATATCTGTGGTGCAGGGACCTAAGGTTCAGAAATTTCTGCTGAACACTGGCTGACGGACAAAAAATACTCCTGGCAACCCAGACCATCTGATAGAGGTAGAGGTGCAACCTAATATCATTCCTTTGTGGACTTCAACATTGAAAGGCAGTGTTTGATGAGAAAAGGTTTTGTCTGTGTTCTGCAGAATGCTTCTGCTGTGATCTGATTTGGGGCTGAAAAGGCTGCAAACAGAAAGAGTATTTTCACAGGTAGAGCAGATGAGCTATGACTGCCCAGGACATGACCTGTGCATAACCTTAATGCCCTATATGATCATAATGACAGCTATAGATGGCTGCAGTTACCTCAGAAAAGTTTATAACCATCTCTGCTTTCCTGTAGTATGACAATCATCTACAGACTAGATCTCTTGTGATTCCATTAAGTTATACTGTGAAGGTGTAGTGGTACTATGGACTTACTGTAAAATTATTTTGGAGTAAGCAGGACTAAAATATGTGTCTAAACCTAACGCCCTTCTTTTTTTCCTGAGTTGCTCTGTTATAATTATTGGGTTTTGTGGGATTTTGTTGCTGCTGCAAGAACTTGCAGTGCACCGTCTATTCAACTGTGTCAGTTTAAACTGTAGTAAGTGTAGAAGTGTCATGGAGGGAGCAGAACAGCTGGAGAACTCATTAGAAATTTTCTCAAATACTCAAGTCTGTTAAGAGTTTAAAAGGTAACATTTCTAGTTGAATAAAATAATAAAGCTGAAGAGTCTTACAGAAAAATTACTGTTACTACATCAAATTAAAAAATAGGAGTTTTCATCAGTTTTGCAAGTGGAAAACAGGAACAGGGGGCTCTGTAATGGCATGATGAAAAGGATTGTCAAGGAGAAACTTTTTGCTACAGAGGAAAAAGGCAGAAATGAAGTCAGACTTGCAATAGCATGTTTTCCTGAGAGACTTGGGGAAGTGGCCTGAAGTGGGGATTATGAGCCAAAGCTGAGACAGAGATAAGGAAAGGGTAAAAGAGAGAGAGAGTGTGTGTGTGTGTGCATGTAGCACAGAGGATTGGAAAGAGAACTGAGCACTAATTTCCTGCTCACAGTCCTTGGCTGGAACTTATAAGCAGGTACAAAGAAGCCTCGTTTCGAGACAATCTGGTGCAGAGGTGCTAGCAGAATAAAACATTGTAAAACTGCTGTGTCTAAAGGGAACAAGCAATTGCTGAACTGATCTCTCTCCTTTATCAGTTAGAGTCACTAAAAAATAAGAGGATTTATAGCTGGATGTAGTGCAAAGGAGTTAATGTAGGGCCCATATGATTGAATTTCACAGAGCAACGTAGGTATCACAATCACAGTCTGTAATAAGCAGTCATTAAAGAAAGGCCTTTGGCTTGAAAAGCATATTTTGTGAAGGGATGCTGGAAATTCCTAGTTCCACCCTGAAACAATAGAAATAACAGCAGCATGAGGTTCTGAGAAGGGAAATAAAGAGCTTCACCATTATTCCACTGAAGCTCTAACAAGCATGTGAGCATTGCAGGCTATGCAGCCAGCCTTTGTAGGATTGTTCTTAATTAGAGGAGTAGATCTGCAAGCTCACTTCCAGCCAGATCAGCATATCCCAAAAGAGCACAACACGGTAAAATAAGGAAGTTTTCCTGTGAACATTTCCCAAGAGACTGGTCATACCTGTTTTCCTGACACAAAAATCAATATTGCATTTGGTAGGTCCCAAAATGGAAACTGCAACCTCTCCCCATCATCATTCAAGGTGTCAGTAGATGGGTTTTTTTAGAGGACATTGTTTTAGATATTCTTTAATTATAAATTATTAACAGCACAATTAGACTGTTGAACACAAAAGAAAAGCAACTATTTGCGAGGTATTTCAAAACCTGTATCAACGGGTTTACAATACAATAGCCCTAGAAGAATGGATCTGCGTGGTTTGAAAAGCAATATTAGCTCAACCAGTCATTAGATATATCATACGGCCGAGAATAGCTCCATCATCATCATTCTGTCAGCATGTGAAGGGATAGGATTTCACAAGGTCACACAAGAACTTCAGTCAGAAAAAAATAAAAGCAGCTTAAGCAAGAAAAGCCAATGCAGGAAGCTTCTGGAGCATTTGGCAAGATTTCTGCTTTCAGGGAAAACTTTATTTCATTGTCATAGTCCATCATGAATACAGTATACAGTTAGCAATTATTGTGAGCCTCTGCTGTAAGGGATGTCTACAGGAAGGATGCTTTGTTGGCTTTTTAAAGACAGCCTCAGCTGACACCCTTGTAGCACGCAGCTCCTCTGCGGGCCACCCCCCCTTGTGCTAGATCTCCTTTTGACCTCTTTGCAAGGACACGCTCTGACACAGCGCAGATGCATCATTTTCATTTGCTAGTATTGCACATCCACCTCTCTATCCTGCAAGTACCTGGATATGGTGAAGGCACAGGAAGCCTGGATTCCATGCATACAGTCAAATCAATTTGAGCAGAGGCTGAACGTTTGTTGTAAGCCAATTTTAGATTGAATACCAACATTAAATTTTATATGAAACTGATACAAGGAATGGCTGATATGAAGTTGCAGTGGTTTTTAACTCTTGGTCATGGCATCAGATGGGAGCATCTTTTGCCAACTCCCTCAGTAACCACATTTCTCCTTCTGCTTACCCTTTCTCAGTAATGAAGACACTGAAGAGAAAAGAGATCAGAGTTGATTTACTGTGGCTTGTGTCTTCTCTCCACTGAAAGAGAACTTCCTAGCTTACCTTCTTCTTTTACTTGTTCCTGCCCCTGAGCAGCCTCGGAACTTAAAATGGCATGCATCAATTCCCTCAATTTGAAAACTCTGCTTGAGAGAGGAAAAGGCGGTTTGTTTGGTTCGATTTGGTTTGGGGTTTTTTTTGTTACTCTGAATTTCTCCTATCAGTAAAAGCAGTAAACTAAAAGAACTTTGTGTGTGGTGAAGTAGAATGTAGTTTTGCGGATCCTATAGCTGTTTAGGTGTTGGTTACCTATAGTTCCTCTAAAAATATGATTAACCTATGAGCTTCATGCTACAGTTATAGCTTTGGAATCCGACTATGGCTTTTAATGGCATTTCTTCCTCACAGATATAATCATATAATGGTACCTCTTCTGTTTTACTTTTCAAAGTCTCTGTCAGGACTACATGGCTTTTTAGGCTTTGGTCTATAATTTCAGTTCAGAAATTACAAATTGATTTAGAGAGTCCAATATCCATCTGTACATTTTTAAGCATTTACTAGCTGAAGTCTGAGTGCTGTAACACAATAAGTAACCTACTTACCCTTCAACTTTATTGCTTCAAAAAATGGCTAGTGCTCCAGTTTGTGGGATGTTGCATAACACGAGACTCCCATGTATGATTTATAACATTGACATCACAGTCTGTGCTGGTTAATGTCAGTCCTGGACTGCTGCTTTATATCAGCAGCTATCAAGCTTATTCCTTATCAATAAATAAGAAATGCCAAATAGTTTCATTTAGTTTCTCGAAAAATGTTGTACTGTTTTTTATTTTGAACTATAGGTATTAATATGATTATCTGTTAATCAGGGAAGGAAATAAAACAAAGGAAGTGACTCCATTTTCATAGTGTTTATTCTCATTGGCAAGACCTCTTTTGCCTTTCTGCCCCCACATACCTTCATTTGAGGCTGAATTCATTCCACACAGATGTGAGGACTCATTGATGGTGGCTTGTATTTTTCCAGTTCATGAAGTTATCCTGTGTCCATCTGACCTTCTGCACAAGTTAAAGCAGTTATTGAAGCCTTACAGAGTCAGGGTTTGGGGTGAAAGATGGTTCATTTTCCTCCCATCTTAGAAAGCTCTTCCTGCAGCCAACTTTGCATCTGCAAACATGCCCTGGGTCCTTTGGAGGCAAGCTGGGGAAAGACTTCCTTGTGGCCAGATGCTGGGTTAACACATCATCAATTCAGCTTCAATTTGTGACAAACAGAGGTGCAAGATGAGCTGTGCTTGAAGGAGCCCCTCTTAGCCCAGCCATGGCAGTGACTGTGGGGTGGCACCCTGACATCTGGTATCTGCCCACGTGCTTGCAGGCACTTACTGATGTTGTGCATGTTCCTGCTCCGATGTCAGCAGGGCTCTTCTCATAACACAGTTTCATGGACTGGGTCTTTGCTTCTCTCTTATCTGTCTGTGTGTTTGTCTGAAGCCTTGCCGGTATTGGGAGAGAAGAAGTCACTTTAGGGATGAAGGAAAGATACTGTACAAATTTAAAAATTGATTTGGGCTTCTTAAAGTTCTCATAAGGTTTATTTTTATATAAAACAAACAACACTAATTTAGTTAAATTATGCTGGAACTTTTCACCATTGGCCAAGTAGCTAATAATAATGTCCTCATTTTTAATTACTTTAGTTTACTGCAAGAATTTTATATGTTAGAGCAGTGGCATGGTATTCATGGTGTCGTTTCAATTACTATTCTAATTTGGACTAAGATCCTTACATTGGGTTATGGTCAAAGGTCCTCTTCTAAGACCAGTTAAATCTTGAACATCATCTTATCTTTTTTTTCCCCTTGAAGTTCTCTGAGAGAGCTTCTCTCTGATACTTCTTTCTGAGAAAATTCTCAGTTTTTCGAACAATATTTGCTGGTCCAACAAAGATTATCCAGTTGTCAAAGATAAGGACATTAAATGTGTTATTGTAAGTGGGAGCTGTTGGTAGAGCTTTGCAGAAAAAGGGTTATCCCCAAACCCTCACAGCATCCAGTGAACCACCTTCTTGAATTCATGCCACCTAGTTTGTAACTGCAGCTTTCTTTTTGAAATTCAGTGTGAAATTACATGGCGAAAGGTAATAGTTTTTCTCAGTCTATTGGGTTCAATGAGGTGTAATATGAAAAATAGGGCTTGAAAGACTGGCTTTAGTCACATAATGTAGACCACTGACTACATGCACATTTCCATCTATTTGAACTGTATTGTAAGGCCACTTTTTGTGGTTGTATTGTCTCATAGTATCTTTTTATTTCCATAATGCTTGACCTTCTAAATGTGACAACATGAGAACCTTAGTTACCAGGGTTTTCTAGTGAGCTTTTGTGGTTCGAATGTGATTTTTGTTCAGCACCAGAGCACAGTTCAAAATTTCATAACAAGAGAAGGGAAATCCAAAGAACTCAAGATGCTGAGAGGAAGGGAAAGAAAAGAAGGGGAAAAAAAAAAAGAAGACTACTTGATTTGGGGGAGGTAGGCCCTGAGCCATCTGTCCTGGCTGAGCCTACTTTGGGCTGGGGGATTAGAGTACAGACTCCAGAATTGCTTTTCAGCCTCAGATACTCTGTGATTTGCTGTCCAATTCTGCCCAATGTGAAGGCAAGGCGTCAAAACCTGTGAAGTGTTTCCGTTGCGCTTTGTTTTCCATCAGTGTTTCCATCAGTGAATCAGTCACTGACAAACTAGCTCTCGACAGAATTAACCCAACAGTTTAGATGAGGGTAGAGGTATGATTCCTAGAGGCCTACATATTGTTTCTGCTGTTATTGTTCTGCTGCATTAATTAACTGTACTGCATTATGCCCTGCTACCTTCTGGTGATGCATGTTCCTTCAGATTAATGATTAGAGAGCTTTCTGGATACTGTAAAGAATCAGTGGTCGTGTGCTTGCAAATAGGTAACGTGGTCCTTGAGTAAAGGACAGAATGAACCTGCCCTGTTGTTCACTGGTATTCCCTGTTTATTATTAGACCAACTTCAGTGTGAGAGGCATTTATAATGTAATGGACCAGATCACTAATTAGATTAAAATAGAAAAGACTAGTTCATGAGACTACATTATGCATCTGGATATATTTATGGCAGACCAATGATCTGTCAGTGTGAACTCAGACACTTGCAGAAGCCTCTGCAGAACAGCAGTCATGTCAAATTTTCCTCCTGGTTTGGAGTCTTGTAATTTATTCAGCTAATAAAAAGCATGGAGATTGTGTGAGTAAAACATGTAAAACTAAGGGGCTTGATGCTTTTAGGTTAGTACAGAAAAACAGGAATTAAAATGGAAAATCTCTCCAATGTCTTCTTCCATGGTATTAGTTTCTCTACACACAGGGATGTCACCACATAGTTAGGTAAGCTGTGAATGTATGAAGTATCAGCTATGGTGTGTTAGCTTCCCCACATGCACACATAATAATGAAGTTAGTTCCAGGTCACAGGGATTATCCCACTTTCAAAACAGAGTAAAAAGTGCTGCAGGAAGCTGCCTACACAGGAAATGTGTATGTATTGCTGACAACATGGGAAAGTCGCACTGAATTCCTGCAGAGTGAGTTCCTCGTGGAAACAAAGGCTTAGAGAGTAGGCCCTTTGCAGCAAAAAACTGTTTCTTTCCTGTGAATTAGAGGGAGCATCTAGAAAAGATTTGCATGCCATTGACTGCTTACCTTTTTCCTTTTACTCTTCTTAAGTTATGATTCTATGATTTTTATCATGAATATACAACTATTGTATTTCACACACATATCGGCAGTAAAACAATTTCATTCAGAAGCCTTTCACACTGCAAGATTACTGGAGTTGGCTGTGAGATTAGAGCATTACCTACAAATGTGTGCTTTACTGTCACTGGTAATAATATGCAAGCATGGCTTAAAACTGAAAGCAAACATTCAGAAATTATCCAGTAGATACAGACTAAAGCTAGTTACTCAAGTTGATCTTCATTTATTTGTATGAAAAAGATTTCTTAGAGCTTCAGTTTTCAGCAATAAAGAAGGGAAATATATGTGTGCATGTAGCTAAATACATATTTAAAACATATATATTTCAATTTTGTGTATCTATATGTGGCATTTTTATATATGAAAACCATGTATCTATATAACAATATATGTATCACTCAAATATGAGAAAGGTCAAAACAAACGTAAATATAAATCTGAACTGCTTGTCCACCCTTTAGTATGCGAGATTAGTGCAAAATCAATGTTAAAACCTGTCTAAATTTCATACTGGCGTTGTAAGGATGTCTGTGACTAGGAGATGATGCGAAGCAGTGTAGAATCAGACTCCTGGTAGGATTTCATTTGACTGGTTTTTAGTCTTTTCATGATACTCCTTGTCATTACTGTTGTCATTCACAGTTTCCACCTTCAAAGCACAGGTCATTTAGACTGGTTGTGTCTTGTCGCCTAAAAGCCACATTCTAATAATAAACCTCCATCCCATAGCAGTCTCTTTCTCTGATGAGACTGAAATACTCATTTACAGATTTGACCAAACTTGTTTGATTCATGGGGGGCTGTGACCTGGCAGTGAAATGTTTGACAAAGGACATAATTCATTCAAGAGCCCATGTAGCTTTTATTTAGAAATGCTTGGTTTTGAAAGGAATTAAAAGGAGCAACCTTCCTAAATCATTTTTAAAGTACCCCATGATGCACTGCTTTTTTAAAATACAGAAAAATCTTGATTTTTGTTTATATGCTAACTTCATTCGTTTGTCCAGAAAAAAGTCAGGCTGCTTCTCTAAATTTGATATATCAGCTACCTCCAGCACAAATAGAATGCACTGATTTTTTTCAGCCCAAACTGAAACTTGATAATTTGCTTGTATTCTTTATTGACTGGATTTTTTTAAAATAGTAAGTTCTATTTAAATAATAAATTCTAAGTATTATGCGGTTTACTGGCCCAAATGCGCTAAAGCCATTGGCAGAATTTGTTTCTGTGAGATAGCTCACATGACACCAGCAATTTGCCTTATCTGGATACTTTGTGAAGCTAGCCAGACTCTCAGAGCAAAATCAGCAAAAATGAGAAGTCTACACAAAGACACTGTTACCACTCTCATATCTGGCGTTTTAATAGATATGTAAATTGTGAATTGTAAAGAAAACTACACGCAGAAATAAATTCGTTCGCCTAAAGAAATTAGTTGTAATAAACACTTAGGAAGGAGAGAGAAAGAGAAGTTGTGCATCACCTCATTAAAAGTAATATCACTTATTAACTCAGATCTCAATTGCATCGTAAGAAAATTTGTTGCCAGTAAGAGAAAATTAATTGTCAGGTCTGAATCAGTTGATCTCTTACATTTACAGATGTTTCACAACAGACTTAACAAAGTAGTATTTCACAGCAGTTTTTTTTCAAATATGAACAAAAGCCTGTGCAGAGGAAGGATGACCTTTTTATCTTTGTAGTGAAAAAGCTCATAGATTTATTTTTAGACATGATGCATATGGTAAAGTAACCGAAAATTTTTCCCAAGTGCCAGGTTGTGCATGGTTCTGAGGCAGAAGGAAGAATTTTTTTAAAGGAAATACTACGGTGAATGCATGAAACATTTTACTATAATAAAGATGAGGGGGAGGGTGAAGGGAGGAGAGAGAGAAATGTACGGCTAAATGTCTCTGTCTCCTAAACACTCACAGAAGTGCTGTTTGAAATTGAGCAGGAATGGGCAAGCCCCACATTCCTCCTGTGGCCATAGAGCTTCCCACTCTTCTAATGCACTCCAGTAGACTTGCAGAGTTCAGCTGCCACTGCAGAGCTCACATCTGGTATGGAGAGCATGCTTTAATAATCCTAGAAATAATTTAGAAATACCTACTTGTCTTGGAAGCAGCTCTCCTTTGAGACAGGAGGCCATACTGACATACAGTGAGGCCCTGCAGTGCTCCACGATCGATTTTCAGTGCACAAGTGCCGCATGTTGCAGCTACTGTGCATCCCCTGTGCACTTGTGGGGGAGTTCTGAATTCCAGTTCTTAAACCTGTAGGTTGCCAAGCGGGATTGTTCTCCGGAGTCCTGGAGGTGCTGGGTTCTGTGTTTGTACAGAAAGCTGATCCGCACTGAACCCAGTCTCCACCTACCGTGTTCAACGATTTGCGTGCCCGTGTGTTCGTATGCTAATTTGGGGGTGTACCATAGAATTATAGAATGGCCTGGGTTGGAAGGGTCCTTAAAGATCAGCTGGACGCAGCATTCCAGGTGGGGTCTCATGAGAGCTGGGCAGAGGGGGAGCCCTCGCCCTGCTGCCCACGCTGCTTCGGATGCAGCCCAGGACCCAGCTGGCTTTCTGGGCCGCGAGCGCTCATTGCTGGGGCAGGTTGAGCTTCTTGCCAAACAACACCCTCAGGTCTTCCCCCAAGTGCACGTGTAAGGTCTAATTTATGCTTGAGTATTGCGGACAGCGAGATTCTTTTGGCTTCCTAATTTCTCACTGAAGTCAATGAAGGTCTGATTCTCCCCATGCTGAACAAAAACTTCGGCTTAGCTCAAAACTATGCTAGGAGGTTTCATTTCTAGGAGAAGTAGAACCACATTCTGTCTAGGTACCCTGGAACCTTCCTCTGTCTCCAGCTGAGGCCTGGGCACCTCTAAATCAAAATTATATGATTATTAGTATTTTCATGTTTGTTTTTCTGGTTTGTACACTTAAGCTGAAGATAAAATACTGAATAAAGATATTCATCCCATCCATAGCTGAGAACCAATTAATTAGTACATTTGTTTTCTTTGTGTTATTAATTCCTGCTCAAGTCACAAAATATCTGATTCAAGGATAGATTCATTTTTTTCTGGCCTAGATCTGGAGAGTTTTTGAGGTATATGTTTTGTATCAGTTTATTCCTGCCTGTGATAAAAATTTAGATTTTAGTAGGCATCTAAAGTCAATGAACAATAAAGATTTTATCAGGAGAAAAGTGTATTATGCAATCTAAAATTACTGTCCCATATTCTTCCACAGATCTTCCACCAGAATCAGTGGAGCTTCTTAAGTACAATTGAAGAAGAAGCAACTGATTCTTAACTTACAAAATCAGAAATCTTAATATATATTGTCAGATTTAGCAAGTAGGTTAAAAAAAATACAATTTCGGGACTGTCCTTTTCAGGTTTGATAAATAACTTCTGGCTACTGAGTCAGAGCAGTCTTTCAAAAAGCTTCTGACAGGCTTATGGTACTTATGATGAAAATAAATAAAAGAGTTTTGCGAGGCCTAGAAGGCAGGGTGGCAAGTTTTTGCAGGATTAGACCCTAAATTAGAATGAATCCACATTTAAGAAAGAATACATCTGGTAGACAGAAAAAAACCCTGCATATATATTTACCCAGGAAGACATAAACGGAGCTTAAGATTATTTGTAGGCCAGTGACGGAAAGTTGGAAGTATGAAGGTTTGGCTTTTCTTTATTCTTAGAATAAGACAGTTCAGAATGGACTGCTGAATTGAGCTAATGAAAAGTATGCATTCTAACCTCCCATGTGCCAAGGGGAGGAAGGAATTTTGTTGGCTGACTTGCTGAACAGCAGGGCCATAGCTGCACCTGTGGGACGCTTTCATGAGGGGTGCGAGAATGGCTGTGGTATGTACATCACAGCTCAGGACACATGGAAGCAGCACGCTGAAAGGATGGCTTGCACTTGTTCAGTGAAATTAGACCTGTCTCAAGCTGTCTGAGGGTAATTTAGGAGAAATTGTGATCCTTCAGAACCCGTGGATTTGGATTTCCACTGGAATCTTGTCTGGTAAAGATTTAAACTTGATAAGGAGCCAGAGCACAGTCTTTAAACCTTCCTCTTTCTCCAAATCAGTGTGGAGACTTGGCTTTGTTGCACACCAAGGTCATTTTTCTACCGCTAATGTGCAGTGATGTGAGAACGGCTCAGTCAGATCATTGCCCACTGGATGGCCTTTGTGCAGTGGAATTTTTCCTCCAGAATGGTTTTGCAGAATAACAGATGATGCTTCTCTAGAAGCTCATTCTGTGCAACTCCTTCTATTATTGTCACCTGTAGCTTGGTATTTGTAGGTGTAACTGGCCTGGAGAGGACTGCTGGAGAGAGGGTCAGACTGATAGTTAATGTTACTCATAGGTCATTATATTATTGCATGTGCTTACAATTCTTACCTTTCTAGATATTAAAAAAAAAAAACAAAAAACCAAAACCAAACCTAAAATGCCTTAGTCTCCTCCAAATTAAATTTAATAAAAGGCTAATTTCACTGAGTTGTATAAAATGGGGAAAAGATATGGGGTTTTGTATACCTTCTGTCAATCAGTACCGGTTGAGAAACTATTCCCCTATTCCTCTCAGCTTTTTCTTTCTCTATTACCTTTAAATCAGTGACCTATACCTACAGAAATCATTTATATCCTCTAGCAGATAACAAGACTGTTTCTTTATTGTGTTGCATCAAATCAGAGTCATTTAAATTCTTACCATGGGTCTCTCATGTCTGTGTATAACTTCATTAAAAGTTTGTTACCGGAACAAACCCAAAACTTCTCGAGAAATGTGTTTGCGATAGATAACTTCTGTTGATCTCTATCACTTATTGTAGTTCAAAACTGTGTAAAAAATCATAATTTATGGCTGTCTGTGACATAGAACAGAAAGTTTTATTATTCAGCCATTCACCATTGAAAGTTATTACACTTCTTATATTTTTCATGCTGAAAGAACATTGCAAGGCTGTCTCCATTAATTGTGGCAAACAGTGCTTGACTTCAGTTGCTTGGGGAGAAAGGTACCACCTGAAATTCAATATGATAAATTAGTCTTATCTTAAGGACTCTGTATAATGATCCATGTACTAAGAGATGCAATATACAGTTTCAGCAGGAAATTTTTAGTTATTTTTTGTTCTAAGAGACTAAAATTTTAGAAATAAAGACTAAATTGATATCAGATGATGAGAGTTCAAGCCCATGAGTAAATATTATACATACGCATGCTTTTTTTTGTAACTTGCATGCTACTACAGGACACAGAACCATTTAATATCCATTTGGGGAGAAAGCTGACTATTTTAATAAAAAGAGTGCTTTACGTGTTAGATTGACAGATCCGAAATTCTTCTGTTTGTATTCTGAATTATTAATGTGAGTATATAGAAACTCATCCCCCATCCTTGCTCATGTAGAAGAGGTCTCTCTGTGTTATGCTGCTGCGTTTAAATGACTTCTCGTTAACAAAGCGTTATTTTGATCATCTATTCTGTTAGACGATTTTGTCCCTTGTTTTTCTGTGCTTCAGTGCTTTCTGTGCTGCTATTTTGTAGATTTCAGTCATTCTTCCAGGACAACTGCCTTTGCAGCTACCATTCTGCAGTTACAAAATCCATCATAAAAGCTAATACGCATTTAAAATATAAACATACAATGTTAGATGAAAGGATTGTGAAACAGATAAACAGAAGCAGATGGTGCAGATTTAATTAATAAAAAATACAAACAGGAAAAAAAATCTACTGCATTGATTTAATGCCTAATTTAATTAAGAAAAAAAAATCTTGGAGTTTAGTTATTGCCAGGAAATTATATACTATGTTGTTTCTGTTTGGGGAGAAATGTTTTGTATAAACTTTATATCATTTTGTTTTTGAAGAACCTGACGCATTCTGACTTAATTCCAAGAAATTTTGCCCATCGCAGGGGACGAAATTCAAGAGAAAGCAAGGAATGAGGCTCAGGTCGCTAGGTTAGGTTTACAGAGCTGAGGCTTGAGGTTGAGCTCTCTAGTACCAGGTTAATGCCTTAGCTGTCGTGCTGCTGACTCCTTAACTAGTGGCTCCAATGGCCCAGTTTGACCAGAAGTTTAGCATCATGCTAAGGAACCCTCCCCACTGAAAATGTTTTTGAAGTTAGTGGATAAACATATGGAGCACAGGGTTGTTTTCCCAAATTGACATATTTCTAAAGGGAGGGAGGAAAAAAACCAAATGCTTTTTATTTTAAAAAAAATTAATGCTATCTGCTAGTCTAACCAATTTATTAGATATATTCACAAATGACTAGAACCAGTTAAAAGATGTTAAAAATAAAAATTTGGAAAGGTGTCAAGCAAAAAAAAAAGTATGGAGTTCTTGACTCATTGCTCTGGAATTTGTTATTTATTGCTGCTTTCTTTTTTCAAATAAAAATTTGAGGACTGTATATGCATAAAGCAATGATATGGCATCAGCAATGATATGGCTGATACAAGTTCAAAAATTATTTCACCCATATGGAATAGTTCGATTTTGAATTTTAGTCAATTCTCTAAGCTGATAAATAAAATCCTATTCTAAGTGATACATTCCCTGGAAATAGTGTATTGTTGGTTCTGTTACAATGTTGGAGTTTATCTCGTGAGATTTTTCTCCATTGCTCATACGTGCACAATGTCGTAAGAAACCAATGCTGGAAGTGAGTCAATTTTTTTTCATGCGGGACTCCACTGACCATAAAACAAAAATAAGAGAGAAAACATTTTGGGATCACACAGGAGATGAGTCTGTGGAATGAAAACCACGATAAATTCAGGTTGCATTTGTTGGGAAGTTCTGAACTATTCATTTGGGGAAAGATTAGTAAGGAGATAAGTGTGTGACTATGCTTGTGGTTACAAAATTATATAATTGTTTAGGGTGCTTTAGCTTTCTGAAAAAGAGCTTAACATTGACAGCCCCAAACAGAAGAAAACAAAGAGAAATAGTTCTCCTGTTATTGTTGAATCAAAGAAATTTTACTGCTTTTTCCTCAATAAATTAAAAAATTCTTTTAAGTCAAGCTAAGATTAATTTCCTTTTTATTGCCTCTTTTAGTCAGAGAAGCAAAAAATCAGCTGTCGTTAGACTCTCTTCAGTGTGTCACACAGGCCATTGGAGACTGGTAGGAAAGACATCAGCTCACATGCAGCTGTGCTATACTAAAACCTGCTGAAACAGCCCCCCTGCTCACTCTCAAGGGCCTGGGAGTGACATGGGGACATCAGTCCTGTCTGACCCAGGTCGCAGGCAAGCTCCACTTGCAGGATGCCCTGCAGACAGTGTGGGGTCACGGGGCTGGAGGGATGAAGGTGTGGAGGGCTCCCGTCTCCAGCTTCCAGTCATCCAGCTGCTCATGGTTTTTCAAGCACTGGTTATGTTGATTGAGAGCAGTCCCAGGGTGACAGCATCATTCTTATCAATCTGCTTTCTGCTTCCATTTGCCACACAAAAAGGGCTGGAGCTGCTTTCCTTGAATTGCTGATGTCTCGTCACCACCGTCAGTCTGTCTTCCCGGCTGAGCAAGGGCAGATTCCTGGCTCTGGGAGCATTTTTAGGAGGGCATGTGTTCCCTGCCGCTTCCTCCTTCAGCTATATATCCCCTGTTTGTCTCTGTGTGTGTCTGTGAAGGAAGAGGGTGAGATCTTCTCCTTGGCTTATGTTTAGGTACTCTGTGATTTGATAGGTAAATAATTTTGTAAAATCGCTATTAAAAAGTTCAGTAGTCCTCTCACAACTTTGTTTAAGTAATTTTATCACTATCAGAATACCATTCTGGGCCAATCTATAGCCATCAGGAAACTCCATCTTTTTTTCCTAACAGCTACAATGAATCAGTGTTGTAGAACAGGCCAAGTAACTCAAAATACTTCAAATATTATAGAAAGTGCTTTCCACTTCTAAAGTTCCATGTGGATTGTCTGTTGCTTTTATATTCCTTTCCAATATTTTATACGTTGTCTGTTACTCATTCTGTATAAAAAGAAAAACAAATATAAAAATTCTCTTTTCATCTGCCACATTTAAAACTGTATTTGAAGAAAATCTCCCTTGTGGTGTTCTACTGGTTTATATTGGAATCATAGTCCTCTAGTATAGGTACTGATGATTATCAAGTTATGGAGCATAATTAAAAGTGGAAGAATTTTTTTTTTCTGCTGAGCTGAAAAAAAGTGGCATTAATATCTTTCCACCAGGATTTGTTCTTGTTTACTGAAGCAAAATAAATTTCAGAAATGGAACTAAAAATGTAAATTAGAACAACTTAAAGGGAACTAAAAGAGATGCTAAAATAACACTGAAAATATTTTATTCTGATATTTTCTCTTTTTTTTTTACTGCATTTAAATGAAATAGTACTTTATCATTTGTCATATAGGAGATGAGGAATGCAGTGTGGTCATTTGTGCACATATTTACAGGACAATATACATATGGCAGTGAACCTTACTTGCCACCCTCTACATAAGCTAATGTTCATTTAGCAATCTTCATAGTATAAACTGTTCACAAGAAGACTGTCACATTCCTCATCTGCAGCATTCTTAAAAATTTGTCTTGCTGTCAGACTGTTTTAGGTTTTTAATAGGTGTACAAAATCTTACAGACTTGTAAATCTCCTAAAACATTCACATGAATAATGCAGAAGTTAAAATTCACATGGGTGAGAAGTTTCACAGATAAGAGACCATCTACTAAAAAAGCCTGTGGTTGCCCTGTGAGTGCAATTGGAGTTGTAAACATTATCTGGTAAAAGTGAGGTTTCCTGGGGCTGCAGTAAGTAAAGCCTGTTACATCTTCTGGTATTAATCATAATAAGTGTTTTATCTTTGGCTGTCATGTTTAGTTTCTGCATGCAATTTACCTCTCAGGCAAGCTGTTCACGGTATCGGCCAAGCTTATCTCTGAACTTATGGTCTTCAAGTACCTAAATGTATTTCCACCGGAGTTCCCACAGTTAATGTGACAAAAGCCAACATAAGTGCTATTTTAAAACCACACTGCATCCCTCTACAGAAAAATAGTCTTGCTTGTATTCTGACCACTCCTATCAAATAAAGCTTAACTGCCTTTACTAGACCTACACTCTACTGCAGTTTTATTATGCCCTATTTTCAGATTGACTTTCTATACACACGTATTATATCTTGACTCCAATGTCCCTCACACGTGTTATCTCCTATGCTCCAAAGTGCCTTTGCTGCCACAGGACTTCCACATACAAAGCATGTTATTATCTGTCTGAGCCCAGAAGTATGTTTAGCAGGATGCAAAAGCATGAAGGAAACACACGGTCCCTGTCCCAAAAAGCCTACAAAAAACCAAAACAATCCGATTGCTTCAGGAGATCCAGCAACAGATCTCTGAGAGGAAGGCAGAAGAAGAAAATGCCTTGAACAGTGTTGTGAGTAGCTCTATTTGCATGACGATTCCAAAATGATACAGAGAAAGTGGTCAAAGATTAGACAGCTCTTAATATTCTACTCTGCATGACCCTATCTCACTGCAATACTCCCATGATCTGCTAATAATCCTTTATAATTAAGCTTCCAGCCTAATATTAAAATGTAATCCACATGAACACTAGTCAGAGCATACAGCAAGAAGTGAAGTGGTTACCACTTTGAGTTGTGCATGGCAGGCACTATGCAGTTTTAATTTAAAAGCTTTAAAACATTTGGCCCTTGATGTAAAGAGAAATTAAGTTTCACTTCTGATATACACGAATACAGTACAACACATCTAGTTTAGACCTGCTGCAGTGACACTTTGCCTGCACAATGCTTGCCAAAAGAATATAGAAACATTGCTTCTGTGAAAATGGAGACTGTGCTTGAGAGCTACCTTGACATTTACACAGAGCGTGAATGCCAAACAGATTTTGTAGCAGCCCATAAAATAAATATCCCAGCTTAATAGTTGGTAAAATTTGAATTTGGCCCTCTGGATTGGGTTTTATATACAGCCTGTAGGAGTGTGCCATACTAATCACCACTGTTTTCTCTTTGCACTGTAAGTATGAGAACTCAGCTGAAGTTAGTGTTACAACAAATGTAACAAGATGCAGCGATTTACTCTATTCCATTTCCACTTGTTATGGCCGATTCTATGGTTTCTTATACCCTTAAAGCACTTTGTAATTAGTTTTCACTGGTGTGGCTGGGATATTTTGCACATTAACTTTCCTCCTCTTTTCCGCTTACACCCTTACATCAGAAATCTCTCCATAAAAATATTTGTATTCTGAACGATTATTCTGAACAATTTACTTTTTGCTCTGAAAAAGAAAAAAGGGGGAAAAAAAAAACGCAAGAAACCAAAAACCCAGTCCAATGTACTTGACTAATGCAAGAGAAACAGTTTTTTCAGAATATTTGCATGTGTCACTGCCTTTTGTCTAAAAGATTTTTAAACTAACTATTACCGTGGGACTGGAGAACATGAAGTGGAAACTCACCTGCAGCTTTAAGCACCCAGAAGTGTTCAAGGAAAAGTGCAATGGGAATATTAGTTGATACTAAATTTTTTATTGGCTTTTTCAAATAGAAAAGGGCAGTTTTAGCTTTTGTCAGTTAAGCTATCGTAAGCTTTTTGTGAGCCATGGAACACACAGTTTTTCCATCTGAACAATACAGGAAAAGACTGTAGCTGAAAATGTTGATAGTATTTCTCATTTCTTTCATGAAGCTTTGCTGATGAGCTACGAATGTTTTCCACTGATTGCATATGGTGGAATTCTAAACATCTAATTAGTGTCCAGAGAGCTAAGAACTGCCAGTGATATTAATATCTAATATATATTGCTTTAATTAGCCAAATCCGTAGGTCAACATTAACACCAGTTTTCCAGTCCTGGAATACTTCATTACAGAATTTGACACTCCAGTTTCTACAGCTGCCGGGCAGCCTCCATGAATGGCCAGGGCAAACTGAGGCAAGAGTGTGAAGGGCATGAGAATGGATATTGCTTTGAGCAGAAAGATGGGTTGCCAAACATAGTCCACGTGTCATTGTAGAGTGGAATTGCTTTCCAGTTTTGGAAGGAACAAGTTGTGACAAGAGAAGCTTTGTGTCATCAATGGTGAGATTGCCAGAAAGGGTGGAAAGGGCATTTCAGAATAGAAAGGCACAACAGAGACCACTTGCAGCAACTACTGAGGCCAGTTTTAGTGCTTTAAAGTCACTGCTACTTTTCTTATAATCCAGTGGCCTTTGACTTCAGGAATAATGGTATTCATTCCCGTCTTTTAACACTATCTTTTTTTTTTTTTTTTAAGGTTTATTATTTTCTTTGCAAGATGAAGAGAAAAAGGGCCCATGGAAGGAAACAGCAAGTAGACAAAAGAAAGACCAACTTACTTCCTTAGGCATATTGCTGTCTTGAAAGTTACATAAAGATTTACTTTTGTTTCCTGCTTCCTCCTTTGTTTTAAAATCTAGAGGAGACTGTAGGAAATAGCATGAAACAAAGCTGAGTTTGTATTTTCAGGAGGGGGCTTGAACTAAGCATGGGAAGCAGCCTAGCCATGATTTTTCAGTGCACTGCATAATAGCATGGTAAATAGACTGTTTATCCTTTGTGGGTAGAAATACACTAAAGTTTTTCTTTGTTTTAAGTATTTGCTGCATTTGCAAAGCAATACAATTAAATATTTGTAGTATATTTCAATACCAGGTGTCATTGTTGAACCCCAATCAACAACTAAACCCCACACAGCCACTCGCTCACTCCCCCTCTTCTTCCTCCATGGCACAAGGAGGAGAATTGGAAAAAATAGGTAAAATTCATGGGTTGAGATAAGAAGAGTTTAATTATTGGAAAAAAGTACAATATTATAGTAATAATTCTGATGAACAAGAGAGAGGGGAGAGCCCGAGAAACACAAGTGATGCTCAGTACAGTTGCTCACCACCCACTGACCGATGCCCAGCCTGTCCCTGAGCAGGGATTGACATCTCTGGGCCAACATCCCTCCAGTTCATAGACTGAGCATGATATTCTATGGTGTGGAATATCCCTTTGGTCGGCTCAGGTCAGCTGTCCTGGCCATTTTCCCTCCCAGCTTTTTGTGCACCTTCTCATTGGTAGGGTCTGGGAAACCAAAAAGTCCTTGACTTAGAATAAGCAATACTGAGCAACAACTAAAATATCAGTGTGTTATCAACATTATTCTCACACCCTAACCCAATACTGCCACCAGCTACTAGCAATAAAATTAACTCTATTCCCGGAAAAAAACAGGACACCAGGAAAGTTACTGGTTTCTAAGTAATTAGAATTAAGCAACTTGAAAAATGTGGAGAGTTATATTCCCAAGACCAGGTATAGCTCTACAATATAATTTCAAAGTAGCACAATAGAACAAACAAAAAAAAAAAGGGGTTGGGTATACATAAAATATAAACTGATTTAAATAATAATAACCCGTATTTGCTTATTAAGTGCCATCTTTGTGGTTCTTATGAAGTATCACTTCATAAGACACTTTCACTGCAGTCATTGAAAATTTGATCAAAGTTTAAAGACCATGGTTAGTATATGTGCTGGGGGAGTTAAAAAAGTATTAGCATTTCCTTAAATTGTAAGTAACCTCTGACTAGGATGCTAACTTGCTCTGAATATATTATTTATGTAAATCATATTAACAGAAAGAGTTGGATTAGAAACTAGATTAGAGAAGAAAACAATAAATGCTTGACTCAGTAAATTTTTTTACCTGCCATTAAGCCTGATCTTAAAACATGTGTGATTATACCTTGTAGCACAGTCAAAAAAAAGGAGGTTGCAATCAAAAAGTTTGTAGCAGAGAAGGCAAGAGGCCTTGGGATAAGTAACAGTGAGGTTAGCTATTGGTGGTCTGGAAGATGATTTGGTTTTGGAGCCGTTTCCCACATTTTTGTACTCAGGTACTGGATTACACTGCAGTGTACCAGAGGGAGCAGGCTCTGATGATTCTTAAACCCTGTACAGGTATGAAGTAATAAAAGAACAGGGAATAAGGAAAGTGTTTCCGTGTCTTCCCTGCAGTAACCAGTCAATCTACCTTGTCATAGTAACTGAGAAACCTGTAACTATTCCTACAATATCTCTGATGAGACAGAGGTGAAAGCATTGGGAGTTTGCTGGAATAAGGACTGGATAATTAGTATACAGATAGCAGACTTAATTCTGACAAGCCAAAATGGCAGCTATTATGACCCTCAGTTCTAGGGTGATTCCTAGTTGTAGGTCATGATTGTCCTGGCTTTACATTTAGCTTAGGCTGACAGAGCTGCCAAGGAGAAAAAATGGTTTAAAACCATTTTTGTTGCAAGAGCTAGAGAAGGAAGTGTTTCAGCTAACCCATGAAAACTATTGCTCCTTGTATTACCCTAGCAGATAGTAAGAGATGGGAAAGGAGGAGAGCTAGATAAAGCAGGAGTGCTTCAGAGCCTGTGTGAGGATGGGTGCCAGCAGACCCTGCCTCTTGTGCTTGCAGCCGGTTGTGAGGACACCGTGCAGAGGCACAGTGGCTGCGTTGGAGAGGGCCGGTGCCTCCGCGGGGCACAGCGTTGTTGTGATGGGACCATGCAATATCCAAACCAGCTCAGTGCAGTGATTATCCAGCAGGACTCAAAATCCCTGCTGGAACACTACCACACGTGAAGCTTTTGGGAGCGCTTTTCCTCTTGCGTGGCTGCCTCAGTTTATTTTGAGAGGCTGCATCGTGAGCATTATTGGCTGATGCAGATGTTCTACTCCACGTAAAGAGGATGTAGGGACATGAGGCAGCTGAATTACAGCTCTGCGCGCACTGTGATGGCACTGACAGTAGAAATATTTCAGGCTTTAGGTTAAACTTTACAAGTCAGTTGTGTTAATTTTCCTTTTTATTGCAACTATGACTTTTCTGCCATACGGATTCTCCACACACAAAAATGTTTAATGCAAAACACTGGTTTTTTCCTCTGGCAAAACATTGGAAATTTCAGGAAAAAAAGACTTGTCTAAGCACTGGTTCGTACTGGGATGAAGAGCTCAAGTTACTGGGAATGGGGTGTGGCTAAGCAGGAGATGAGGAATGACAGAAAGATTGTAGGGGATAAGATCATTATGAGCTGCCTCCTAGGTAAAAAGCTTGAACTGAAAAGTGTTAATGTTATGCTCGATTCTGCAAGCTTAACTTCCTTTTCTTATCAGTTTACTTGCTGATGTATACGTATTTATATGTAGAGTCCTACCAAATTCATCTCACAAGTACACTTAAATCTAAATTTCAGTCTGACTCTGCACTTGATAAATTATGTTAAAAATATACTGGGGACTATATCTGAATATATACTGAGGACTGAATTTTTGGTAGGTCTTTTTAAGTATTCTAAAGTGTTACTTACTTCATAGTTTCTGAATACCTGTACTGAGATTTGGTGCAGAATTTCTGTTTTGACTTTCACACTACAAGACACATCCTGTCTGCTTTCTACAGATTTTGTTGTCAACTCCTCGTAGAGCTCTCCTTCCAATCTGTCTTTGGGGAAACCACTCTAAGATAGGGGTGTTGTTTATTTTTAAGCTTTTGAAACTTACCTTTTGCTCAGTACTTGAACCAGTGAAAATTAAATCAGCAGAAGGTCTTCCTCTTACTTCTATTTATTTCAGACCAGGCTCTAAGTGCTATTTGAATCCTATAAAGTTTGTGCCCTTTTCCCCTTCAGATGTCTTGACCAAAATGAAAATCCAAATAACAATGAAATTACTTTTAGTGCTTCTCCTCTCCCTGTCTTACTCCCCCTTTTGCCCAATATCAAAAGGTTAATGAACCAAGTCCACACTGTTTAGATTTTGTACCAAGTACAAAGAAATATGTTGTGTATAGCTGATAAGTGGCATGATCAATAATAGGGAAACATTTTCCAGCTGGTGTTATATAAGGAAAAATTATCAACAAAGAACCTGGCATTGTCAACGTTGGTTTGTAATATATTGATAAGTTACAGATTAGTCACTGCATTTTAAACAGTTGTAATGTTGACCACTGAACCGTGTATATTTGGACCATCAAACATGCTAAAACTCCATTTCTGAGTGCAATGGCAGACCTTTAAGTTGTGCCTAATGAACATCTCCATAGCATAAACTTAGTAGCTTTCTAACAGACCTATTTCAAACATTGCTTGCTATTATGAACCTAATTCAAAACAGTAAGTCCAAAAGCAAAGAGGTGTTTCAGCTTAAAAGCAGGCATTTTCTAGGTGGCTGAGGTAGGGTTCTTTTTAAACACATTTGCTCAGTGTCTCTGAAGGCTGAATGCTATTTGGCAATCATGAATAAAATTCTTGAACGGCAGCTCTGTAAGTCTTGTAGCACTGTATTTTGACTAACAAACTATCTGACTGCTGTTCTCTAAGAATTCTGGTGCTGGGGGCATTTAACAGAGCCTAAGAACATTTGCAAAATGTCAATCAGTTAAAATTATTTTTAGGAGGAAACAATATCTTGCAAGAGATCCTATGGATGTAACACTGAAATTTGTTATGGAACTGTGTTGAATTTATTTTGCATCAATATTTTACCTGCAATTCGTGTAGACAAAATAGTAAGCACAAGCACATACACACTCTGTTATGTATCGATTAATTACCCGGAAGGATTCATGTCTCCTAGACAATGAGCAAAATCTTGGTCCTAGAAAAGTTAATGTGAGTTTCATTATGTACTTCTGGAGTCAGGGTTTTATCAAAACAAAAACAAAAAGGAATTTTTGTATCTAGGCTGATTTTCCAAAATGCATTCACAATTTCACTTTTATAACTTTATTTTGATTAGTAACGAATACATTATATGTAAAAATGCTTTTATGGGGAAGAAAATTAAAAGTTCTGATTTTGAGCAAAATTATCTGACGGAGAGATAAGATATAGGTTTTAAACTACTGCCTTCTCCCTAACAAAAGTTGTCAACTCCCCAAAGACAAACTGCTGCCTGAGACCTTAATGAACTTTTCTGTCAGCAAAATAACTGTTGTTTTGAGAAGAGCTGGGAGGGGAAAAGCATAGATAGAGAAAAACCATTTGCTTTAGTTATTTTTTCAGAACAATTTATTTTAGAAGTAACTCATTTTTTTGCCAGGTATTTGTTTCCGTATTGCTCGGGTGCGGGCTTGTGGGGATCTAAAAATTGCAAAGAGGGCAAATTTAGAAGCTTATTAAGAATTATCACTTCTGTATGTAAAAAGTAGGAAAAGCGTTAGAATGGGTAACACATCTAGAAAGAGTGGGATTTTAAAACTATCTCTGCATTTAAAAGCAGCAAGAGTATTTTAAACATCTCTGGAATCTGTAGCATTTATAAGACCTATTTATTAGCTGCCACAAGCATAACACTTCTAAGAATGAATAAAACCATTTAAACATTTTCCAGGACTCCTGAGACCGAGATGTGTGCTTTGCATGTATATGTAAAGCAGAAATGTGAATGTGTGTAAGTGCGTAGGAGGGAAGAACAATTTTCCCTTCTTCCTCTCAAGAGAATGCCTGAAATTTAATTGAGGTAAAATAAATGTTCTTATCAGAAGGCACAATGGACCTTCCCAGTTGTTTGTGGCAGAGTTCAGGAGCCCTCCCCATGGCTTACTCTACCTTCCCCCACTTCAGATATTAACCTGGACATCATGCCTTCCAAACATTAAATGAGCTGTGCGATGTTTTATTACATTTCTCATGTGGCTGAGCTTAGTGTGGCTTTTAAGTGTTCCTCGGTATGCCGTGCTTACGCAAGTTATTTTCTGCTGTGGATTGTTGATGCTGCAGCAGCAGATAGAGTGATGTGCCTTGAATTCCAATGAGGAGAAGGCGTTGGTTTATTTGGGTTTTTTGAGTACAGAGTGAGTATCTCGAAAAGATTTGTAACTCAGATTTTTCTCTATTTCAGGCTTAAAGCATTAGAAATTATATTTTTTTAAGTGTTGCTGGGAAATAATTCTATGTCTTTAGAAAGTAAAGTAATTTAAAATGTCATTATTTGTAAAGTATGCTATTTATGAAAATCTCTTTTAGCTAGTCACTTATATTGCATTCAGTAATCCAGTAATGTCGATCTCCACAAAGTAAAGCTAGTTTTTATGAAGCCGGTATTTATGAAAAGGGACAAAAGCAATGGGTATGAAGTTTACCGTCGTGAAGTTGAATTGTTACTAAATTAGACTCGCTTTCATTGCACTAAATTATTTCTGATCTTGTTCTGACAATTAGGTGAAATTTACAAGCAATGAGGTGGGCAATTGAAGTGATGTGTATATTTTCTCAAACTCCTTTAGGGGATTAAAACCTTTCAGTGTGTTCTATCCATCTGCTTATTTAGTGCTTGTATTATTGGAAGCAATCCTTTCCTCTTCCAGTAGTGATGCTTAGATCCCTAGTTCTTAAGGGTTGTGTATGAAACAGATTTTAAGGGATCCAGCCCTGATTAGAACAGTTAGCCTGTTAACGTCCTATGTATTTACAGTGGATTATTTGAAGGGAAGCAGGGGTTAAGTCGGCAGGTCTCTCGGCTTCCCCAGGGGTTAACCTGGCAGCCTGTTTGGCACACACAGGAGGGCTGACAGGTAGCAGGATTTGTCTAAGCAGTGTGCATGAGAGCCAACAAGGAAAACTGAATGCTCTGGATTAGTTTTGGATTATGTTGTCAGAGTGAAGCCTGACGGACAAACTGCAGAGGAATAAAATGCAATCTGTTTGGGGAAAGAGACAGCGTGCATAGCTTTCATTTTTCAAGAAATGACAAGAAAAATCATTAATAATTTGTAAATCCATGTCCATTAACTTTTCTCTTTGTTATCCCAAGACAGTCTTTTTAACATGATTTTGCCACTGTTCTGTATCTGTTCTCTCTTGTGACAGATGGCACAATAAATATAAAATTGCAATAGTATAGTACAAACCAAAGAGAAAATTATCTAGAAATCATAGCATTTGGAATTGCTTAATGTGGAATATTGGGGGTGGGGAGAGGTCGTGTTTTTTCTCCATCTTTTTGTGCTGAAGGATAAATTTGAATATAATTTACATATTTTTCCTATGCTATGGTTTCCTTACTGGGATCATAATTTACTTCAAAATATTGGAAGCAGCATTCCATTTTTTTTCCTCATTAAAACAATTGGATCACCAATCTTACTAACACAGTAGATTCACTGTTTTCCTTCACCTGGTTATTCCATTCTTTTACCGCTCCATTACTTTAATTACCTCATATCTTAGAAGAGAGGAAAAACATGTTAAAAGCAAACTGAACTACAAAACAACAAAATCCAACGGTTTTTTTTTTTTTTTTCCACTAGGTAGAATTCCATCATTTTTTTCATTAAAGTAGTGTTTGTCCTTGCAAATGTCACTTTGTTAAAAATTACTTCTTTGGCAATAGAATAGTTCTTGTCAATGAACTTCAGTCAGATTTGATTTTCAGAAGGTTACTTGAAGGGAGGATGGGGGTGGGGTCTTCAGCAATTCCACTTTTATAATTAAAAAAAAAAAAGACTCCAAATGAAAGCTAACAAATAAGCCCTCAAGAACCACATAGAGTCAGGGAAAAACTGTAAAAAAGTATTGCAGACTTAGTCTTTGTTAGTCAAGTATACAGATTTGTTCCATTTTTTTGCACAGTGTCTTTTTTTTTACTAAAATGCCAAAAGCCTTGTATGTTATCCTTAATACAAAAAAAGGTGTTTCATCAGTTATAACTGTTTGGATTATGCTCTTGCTGTGGTGTTAGCAGAGTGAAACAATTTCATAAATGTATTAATACTAGAATAGTAACAGTACAACAAAATACTTTTTATTCACATGATTTTCTTCTTCTCCTGATGGATTATCCAAATGTAGTATCGATTCATTTGGTTTAGGAAGAATGGTCTGTGAATTTACCTTGGTCTATTGATATTTGCATGCAGATTTTGTGGCTATTCCGTATATCAAATTTGAAGTCAGGTTCATTTTCGATGAGCATATGAAATGTACATTAAATTTCTGTCTCCTAATTAATGATTTAAGAAAGATTTTGATGCTAACATTTCCAGATCCATTACATTTCCCTAAAATGTGTTCTATATATGAAAGCAGTCTTATTAGCTGTTTCATTTACTCAATTCTTGAAAAGTAGGTAGAAAAAAAATGCATGAGGAACTGCTGTAGCTGACTTTTACTAATCACTGTAGAATTTGCTTTTTGTTATTACCTCAGCTTTTGCTAAAAATAATGTTGTATTTTCCCTTGCTGCAGTGAGATCATCTGCATACATGACATCACAGCATCTCTATTAAATTATAAAGTGTAATTTTCATAGGAAGTTGTTCTGATTAAAATGAATACAATTGTTGTTTTGTGCAATTTAAATTATAATTTCCAGCTGGCTGGCAGCAGCCTTGTTTAATAAGGGCAAAATAGAGGAATATTTTTGAGTTCATAGTAAACCCTTTGTAGAAAATTTCTGGAGGCTACCTCTCGGCTGAAGGAATGGGAAAGAAGGAACTTCTGTCCATCGGCTCCCACGCCGCAGTCTTATCCCCTCAGTTTGAAATAGCGCAGTGGATGACGTAACACAAGATCCCTGTTTTAATGTTAGATGTTACATAAGTGTGTGTGTGTGTGTGCATTTGTGCATCAGCCTATCCATAAAATAATCTCAGGGTATTTATCTTCTGTATAATGCTTCCCAAGCATTAGTTGGCTGGCTGGGAGTCTGAGTAAGCAAGCGGTAAAAATACCTCCTACAGAGTAAAATGTGTGTGCAAACTCATCCTGAGTCCCTCCACCTCCTGTATGCTGTTGGCTGACTCTCCAGGTCTTTGGAACTGCTTCCTTAGTAGGAAACGACAGCACAGAGTAGAATTAAGGCTGGATTAATTCGGGGCATATTGCATGTCAAATTTCAACCCGTTAAATATTCTTTTAATATTAAGCATGTGCTTCATTGCTTGTCTGGCTCAGCGTGGCTAGATTAGGTCCTGGAAGCACTGTTGTTGCTCTGTTTTATTCTGAATGGATAAAAGACTTGTAGAATCCATGTAATCTCTCTGGGCTTCTCTTTGCCCTTGAAAATAGTATTTCATGGAAGTTTTAGAGATTGAAAAATATGCTTTGGTATTTTTTTTCTGGATAAGAGTTAAATTATTTAATTTTACAGAATTGTCAGTGCTTATAACTAATCAAACTTTTCAAAAGTAGTTGTATTGTATTTCCATCTCTAAACTTTTAATCCAAATGAAGGTTTTAGTGGCATTATAAACCTTTGTTCTAGTTATGTTCATCAAAAAGGCTTCTACAAATGCTTATTAACTATTTTAAAATGACCAAATGTCAAGATTGGGATGGCAGTGTAGTTTTGTTTGCTTTACCTTAAAGATAAAAGTGTCTGGGGGAGAGTGCTAGAGTGGCAAAGAATGTGTTTAAAAGGCAAAAAGAAAAACCCTGTAAATGGTTTGCTTTTTAACCAGTTGTCCTCAACAACGCACTTGAATTTCTTTCCTCCTTTTCCACCAAGATAAGTACTGCAAGTTCAAATTTTTCAATAATGCATATTGACAACTTTGTTTATATACAAAAGAGCTAAGATAATTCACTTGTTTATTATTCTATTTCTGTGGGCACTCAAAATATCCATATTCACATTCTGAAGTCTTTGAATTAGTGAATCTGCCTGTGACATTTGTCATGCTGCATGTTTCCAAAATAGCTTACAAAACATCTCCATAATCTGTAGTTGTCAAGAGGTTATTTCATTTACTGCTGAAGTAGAGTGAAAACTCATCAAATGTGCACATTAATTGGGACTTAAGATCAAAGAAAACTGCAGAAATGTGTAGGGGTATGTGCAGTATAACTTCTGGAAGAATTTCATTATCAGTTGCTTACAGTTATGTAAAGCAACATCTAATGGTGAATGAAAGTCAAGACTTCAGTAGCAGTTTACTGAGAAAAGACATCATTTCCACCAGCACAGCATTGTGAAGTATATTTTAAATTAATCACTAAAGAATACTGCCTTAGAGATGGCCAGCAGGAGCTGCGTGTTGCTGCAGTTTGTCCTTCCTGAAGACAAGGCTATTCCAGGTTTGCATAAAACTTCTCAGAACTGATGGGAATCACAATAGATTTTGCTCTTTTGCAAATCATCATTCCATGGGAATGCAAACAAGAGAAATACTGTTAAGTCTGTTACTCGGCTCTTAAGCCTGTCCACTTTGGTCCAAATTGTCTGACCAAACTTGGGTTAGTCATTTCTTCCTCTGTCGTGAATTTATGGGAAGCGACAGAGTACAATAAAAAACTTGAGAATGCTCCTCTTCATGACATTGGTACTAGCAGCTTTAGGAAAGCTTTAATATCCTGTTTCCTTTTCATACGGGAGAAGTTAGACAATAACACATAGAAATAACTGAAATAATAAATTATCAAGGAACATACAGTTTTAATGGAAATAAATCCATAAAACTATTGCATATATCTTCCTGTTCTAGGGGAATAAAAGTATTCATGATTTGTTTTTTCGGTGTACACACAAAACCTTCCTAGCAAGGTACAGAAAAATACGACCTCAATATTGTTGGCTCTGCTTTAATGAGTAGTGATGCAAGGACTGAGCAAAACACCTGTTTTCCTTTCATTGATTAGTTGTATATTGCATTTTAGGCTGCAATGTTCAGCCTTCATTTTGTGAGGTTTAAATTCATTGTCAGTTCCATACCTTTCCTCAAAAGAAAGACATCTCCCAGCCCTCAGTTCACATTGTCTGTAACTCAGTCTCCTGCTGACTACGGGGATGTCCCTTCAGGCAATTCTTAGGCATAAGAACTACAACTCTAGTCCTGTTCTGCTGTGGTGCAGGTTGCATGCAAAGGCTCTTTTTATCTCTACTTGCATATCACAGATAGGGTGATCGGATATTCTGGTTTGCCTAGCAATGCAGGCTCTGCGCTGGTATTTCAAGGACTGCTCTCTGGATGCAGTTTTTGTCTGGGTTATTATTATTAGGGATGTTGACTTTTATCAGCTAGTAGCACTTGCAGTACTGCAGCAAGAGCTAATGCATTCCCAGGGCTTGGTAAGGAGAGGAGCCTACCTGAGCAGACAAGAGCTGTGCAATCACACGTGAAGCAGTCCAAAGTGTCCTCTCTCGTGCTCTCCTTACTAAGTTCCGTGGCCTACCGAGAGATGAGTTTTCAGCATGTAACACTACAGCCTCGTGCTCCATTTCTTATAAATTCATTTTTAATCTGACTTCCCAAGCAAAAGCTAGAGACACTCTCAACAGCCACCTCAGAGTTGTGTAGTCTCAGAATTCGTGCTGAGAGCCATAGAGGAAGTGGAAGAATACTTTGTGTGTATTTGATGCCAGCACATGTTCTGAGTCCCGGTTCTGGGAAGAATCACAACCCTAAGCATGATGCAAGCTGAAAAGAGCTCATCTTTGAGGCTCCAGTGCTTTCCAAGGCGGTGAGAGATAGCACAGTTCTATCTATGAAAAGAGCAGATATGAAATTGTAGAGACGAAAATAGCATGAGCTAAAAGAATGACTTATTACGGAAGTGAGAGAGTTCTTGTCTCTCTCCTTCCTCTCTCTCTTTTCACTGCATTCTTTGAAAAGAAAAAAGTGATCACCAAAACACTTTTCACAAGGCCACAATTTTTTCCTGACTCAGCTCAGAAAAAAACCCTTTAGAACACAAACTTGAAATATCACTGAAACATGTTACAGGAAAGAGCTCTCCATTGTTCACACCCAAATTGATCCCGCAAGGCTCCTCTGGGCTATAACTGGAAGTTCTTTTCTGGTTTTGAATTTTCCTTTGAATTTTAAGTGCTAAATCTCACATATTTCCCAAACATTTTCATCTTTATTGTCTTCTTCCTGATACTGAACTCATAATGTGCTTTCTTCCACTCTTCCAATTTCTGCATCTAAACATAAACACACAGTATCTATTTAGTTTATAGAAGTTTGCAAGTTGTAAGAGTGCGTGGATGATGCATCTCTACTTCCTCCCTTAGCCTTGTGATATTTCCCAGTATAGGCAGGCCTGTGAGATACTGAGAGAGAGATCAGTGTTGCAGTGTTAGCTTTTATATATATATATAGCAGTCTTCCTACATTTACAGGTCATCCAAACTCTACTTAAGCAGTGACATCCAGTGCACAGGTTTGAGACAGCTTGCAGGGTTAATTCCGTCATTACTGTGTTGACATGAGGCATGTTACAGCTTTCAGCTGAAAATGTTACTTGTAATCTTTTAATCCCAAATTAGGTCAACATTTTATCAAGTTAATCTAACATGAAGATTAATTAGGCTAGTTAACACACGCACAGAGGTTATTTGTTTTGAGTCTACATTTAATCAAGGAGTTAGTCCTTAATACAATAGACAGCCTCTCCGCTGCCCCCTAACCCGAGCTACGGCTCATTCCATCATTTTGATATCATGCATGGTTTAGGACATAAAATTAGGAAAAGGAAAAATTGGATTTCTTATGCAATCCACCTACAATCTCTTTTAGTATGAGAGAGACGGATTTTCAAACGTATAGTTTTGCAAAGCTAAATCCATCATGGTTTTTTTTTTTCAGGAAAAAATTCCATTAATATGACAATGCTCTGAAATTTGTTTTTATGTAATTCTAGAGCATTCTGAGATAATTCTTCATCTAAGAATTATCAGCATTTGAAATACAGAAGATGCATGATGTTTTCTAAAGCAAGATTGATGCTACCATTAAATCCTTAAGGCTACAAAATGCAGAATGGTGGAAAAAAGAAAGTTAAGATAAATGTGCCAGGCAGAATGGAAATTTTATCAAGAGAGTTTCTTGAGTCTGCATTGGAGTTTCTCTCAAAATCAGACTGTCTCAACAGCTAAAACTATGTCTGCTAGAGCACTCACCTGAGACATAAGAACCCTGTTTTAGAGTACAGCTATTATTTTGCTGTTTTGCAGCAGATTTTTGACTCAGTCTCTGAATCTCAGGTAAATTTTAGTAAAGAGCAGACAATTAAAACCTACAAGGAAAAGTAACTTTGTCCACTTTGTAGAGTATTTACCATTCCGAAAATTGTTTCCCAGCACCTTTCAGTTTTGTGGGTGCATCTCTACACTTAAGAAAAACTGTCCTTGACAGCAGTGAAAGAAAGTAGTAATTTTCCCTAGGGCAGGATGTCTTTTAATAATAAATTTTATTTCTACTAGGACCCTTGAAATTACCTGCTCCATTCATGCAGTCTTTCTTTTTTTTTTTTACTCAAAAAACTTGTTGCTCTTGCGGTCTTTTAAAAAGCAAGAACAATGGCATAAGCAGAGTGGAATAAAGAACTTGGCTGCTTTCTTTCTTTCACATTTTCATGCTATATCCCTTCTAATATACCTTATTACATCCTGTATAACTTTATCTCTTAGTATAGTTACTCTCAAATTAAATATCAAAAAGGAGGAAAGAGAAGGCAGTTTGTATAGAGGGAGGTGGCATAAATCTGCTAACAGGGGTCATTAGACCGGACAAATGCCTTTCTCCCCTGAGTTTCCTAGATAAGGAGAACCTATCTAGTAGTTAAAAATTCCAAGAGTCGTTCTGGATAGCATTACTGACCCCCCTGGGTGTTGCTGCAGAGTTCATGCCCTGTTTCATCAAATACTCAGTGACATTCACCAGGGGCCATGCTAATTATAGGGATTTAGCAGACAATGTCTAAGAACATTTCATCACAAAATAACATGTCTTTGTCTACAAGTATTGGTTTGCCGATGTGCTAAGTTAGCAAAAAACTGGAGGTAAAATGATTCTGCAGTTTGTTAGTGTATCTTTATGGCAACATTAATCAACATATTGAAATGTTAAGGTACAATCTCCCCTGCATTTAGGGCCAGCAGTACTGTGCTGTTTTGCAATTACATGGAGGAGAAAGGATCAAGGTAGCTTAAAAATTCATGGATTATACATTAGTTCAATGTCTTCTAACCCAATTGTTTTAATGAGCTACATGGTTGATTCACTATAAAACATTTGTCTTTTACTTATGCCAGACCACTTCAGTAGTCTCTCGACTGAAATCAGGTGGGAGGGGAGGGTGTCAAATAAGGGATGCAAATGAAACTTCCATTTTGCTTCACTGCAAGCTGAATTGCTGTTTGATTCTCAGAGAGCAAAGCTTGTGATTACAGAGTGAAGTCCCTTATTCGGGGCTAAGTGCAGAAACAGACATAAGCAAAGGCACAAGTCAGCTGTACCTGAGTGCAAGGCACAGGCTTTCCTTGTACAATGCACAGGGACAGGGTCTCTCAGAAAGCTGTAAAATAGCCAGCTTGGGAACAGTGAGTAGCCTACTCTACTCACCTCAAAAGGCTGTGAGGAAAAATGCATTTTATAGCCCTCCAGGCAGAGAGGGACTTAGTCCCGGGGGTCACACTGCCATTGTCACTGGAAGCCTCTCTGGGATGTAGGTACTTGCAAAATGTTGTCTGTGTTAGGCTGGTGTCTTCAGTGTTTGGGTCCCACTCTGGCTCAGGCATTGCAGCACAGTCCATACCCATATTTGAACTCTATTTTTGAAAGGGAATAATTCCAGCAGAAAATATGCATTGCCCCACTCACAATGGCTTATGGCATGATGCTTTCTGTACTGTGCAGGTAGCTGATGGGCAGGAGGGTCACACCAGTGCCACTCTGATTCTAAGAATACCCCAAGCGGAGTGTCCTGTACAAAATGCGTAGCGCAAATTTATTTCTCCATCAGATCCGTAAGGGGATTTATAGAAGAGAGTTTATTAAGATAATTCAAAGGATTGTAGGGGTTGTACAAAACCTAATCTAATTTTCTGTTTCCTGCAGTCATATAGTTTGTAGGTACTGCACTTAGTTTCTATATTGTGGAATAACTTGAAATTAGCAGTCAATCTCTCTCTCTCTGACACACATATTTCTATTTATACATTAAAATGCATTTAAACTTATTCATCAATTTATAGTAGTTATTATTGCTTTATTAAGCATTTATGTATGGAGGTGACAGCTGTCAGACAGGATGGACTCGGTTGCACAGGCACAGTACAGCACAGACATTATAAAATGACCATTCCTGCCTGTTAATGGGAGCAATCACAAGTAACTACTTGGGTAATAAAAATTTTGGAGTGGACTTGAGTGGACTTTAGGAGGACATAAAATTAGCTTCTATGAAAATATAAGGATATTCAGGACTCCCGGAAATTAACTACTTAAGCACCTTGGGAGAATAACTTCAGGCTGGCAAAAATCCATCAGATATATTAATGATGATGGAAATACTAGTGAGATAAATAGGCACAAATGATGAAGCAGAAGAATTTGAATTGACAAATAAATAGTGAGACAGCCACCAAAACCTGGTGCACAGCCTAGAAATCACCTATCACTGAATTTCAGAAATGTTTCACTTTGCTAGTAGGTATGTCTTGATCATCAGGAGGATATTGCTGTTTCCTCCTACTCTCCCCATCCCCCTTCTCTTTCTTCACCTTTATTTTTCCTGTTATTAACATATTTTCTAAAATGAGGTTCATCTCATTTGCCTATTTATTCTTTTCTGAGAGTGGTTTGTAAGAAGAGGCATTTATCTCATGCTCTGTGTTGTAGCATTTGTTTGCAGAGCTACAAGGGCACAGGCAACACTGATCTCCAAGACATGACTCTGCACCGGGGTGCACAGAGTGTTTCAAGCCATTGTGACACTACCTATATCTTCATTGCAGCTTCCCTAAAGGGTTTTTGTGAGAACAATCTTTATGTCCACTCATTCTCCAAAGCAAAGAACCTGTAGTTCTTACATGGTAAGATATATAAGTGATAAAGGATTTGGTACTGGATGGGAAGGAGAGCTGCTGGAGNCAGCTCCCACCCTTCTGCGTTCACAGGGGATAGAACCCAAAACCAGCTTTTATTTACTTAGTCTATTTTATGGTGCCTGACACATGTAAGTTTGAGTTACGTAACCATATAATTTTTGTAAGTATCTTCTACGTTTTTATCCTTTTGATTAGATGGTTGGAAATAGGAGATATTTAGTTCCATGACAGCTGAACTCCCCACTGTATTTATTTCTCTAGCCTCCTCTTTAAAAATCTTCTTGCAGTATCCTATTACTGCAATTTCTTTTCATTTTCACTGTGAGAGAAAGGCACAAGACTTCTAGTGAGCTCACTGAAAGCTGTCAAATAAATGCATTGGCAGACATGCCCATGTTTAATGGCTCCATGAAGTGTTACTGACAATTCTAATCATATAAGTTTTTGCAGATACACTCAAACATAGACTATGCAAGGTCATATCACATAATCACGCCAGGTTTCAGTTCCAAAGTTGTTTGTTGTTTGAGTTTTGGTTGGGTTTTTTGTTTCCTTTTTTTTTTTTTTTAAATTAAAAGAACCTCCTAATGAGCGTATTTGGAGATGTAAGAGCTTATTACAGGTTAATGTGATTTTCAGTTTTTTAATGCAAAAGACCACGCAGTGGAAATGCTAAGAGTCCCTGGGGTGTGGAAGTGATTTCTAAATTATGGTGCTGAGAAGTCATTGCTTTAGTTAATAAATCAGAGAGTGGTTTGAAGACATACAGATTTATATTATTTGTATTTCCTCCTGAAATATTTCAGTATTGTTGTCTACAGAGAGCAGAGACTTTGATCAGTCAAGGTTTGTAAGTCCTCATTTTCCTCTGGTGAGAAATGAACATTGTATATAAAGTTTTCTTCCTGGAGATGGTCCTAAGGAGAACACCCATCTTGTTATGAGAGTCCTAGGGAGGCTGCATCAGTTATACTCTAATGCAAATAGCCTGGCACACAGAACCCTGTGTAAAGGGAATGTATACAGTTTTATGAATGGGATTTTTCTAAAACCTTCTGAAGTTAAAAAGAGTGCTAAACATGTATTAAAAAAAAAACATGGAGAGAAAAAATTATAAAAAGAAAAAAAAGGGGATAATTTCCAAAGCCTTTTTCCTGTGGGTATTTGTAAAGGATAGAACCGTTTCAAATGCTCACTCACCTATAGGATGTAGATTTCTTTTTTCCAAACTAACTTATTGCTTCAGTATATGTGTGCTTAATGGGCTTCTGTGACATGGAAGTGCTACAGGGACTCATTGTCTTCAGCTCTTCCTGCTGTCCTTTAAGTCAATATTAGTTTATAGAGAAGTGCCACAGTGCAATTAATTTGTCCTTCAAAGAATTCAGATTAATAAATCAGTCTCTTTCTCCCTCTCCTCCTCTCTTTTTCTGCACGCTTCACGGTGAGGTAAACATTTGCGACAGCCAAAACTCAAAAGGCTGAAAGATCTAATTCAGAAAGGGCTCCCCAAACAGGATGCTTA
>VZTA01021294.1:0-32985 GCA_013398855.1 Mohoua ochrocephala | reverse complement strand
GCCCCTTCCAATGCTTAAGAACCCTTTCCACTCAGAAATTCTTCCTGACACGAACTTTCAAAATGTGATCGCTTATCTTAAACCCAAACAGGTGGAAAAGTGCTTTAAATAGCATGAAAACCTGAATGAAGCATAGTTTGTCAGGCAGAAAAGCAGGACCAGAGAAAACAGGAGGTCATCGATGAAGGAACATTCACAAAGCAGGTTTACTTCAGGACAAGCACAGCACAATTAAATTTCCCTTTACTCTTCTAAGCAAAACCCACATGGGCTCAGAGCAGGTATTTATGAACTGGTTCTTGCTGACTGTGCTGGAACACCAGCTTCTTTGCTGAGCAAACGAAACGAATTGTTGCTCCAATATTAAAACATATATTCCCTTTCCCACTTCTGACTCAGCTTTGAGTGAAATCATTTCTCCAGTTATTAAAGAGGCAGACAACCAATGCAATTTCACTGCCAACTTCTTTCAAACATTGATCCAAGGCAACTCCATTAATGGGTTGTTTTATTAATGTGCTTTGTCAACTTTATTAACCCACTATTCATGAGGACTCTGTCCTAAGGGTTTTCCTCTCAAAATTAAAATGAAATGAACGAGAGGAAAAGCATCCCACAGTTACTGGTGCATTTAATAAACAAAGGTGATTATTAAAAATCTTTTGGTAGATGTAAAAGCTCAACTTTTCCTCAACATTTTTCTAGGTGCCAAGATACATCTGATTGCTGAGGTTTGCATAGTTTCATCTTCTTTATGTGACTTGGGGATGAAAAATCAGACATGAGTCAGCAATGTGCTCTTCCAGCCCAGAAAACCAATTGTATCCTGGGCTACATCAAAAACAGGGTGGCCTGCAGCTCAAGGGAGATGATTTTCCCCTTCCACTTCAGTCTGTATCCAGGTCTGGGGTCCCCAGAACAAGAATGGCATGAACCTGTTGGGTCGGGTCCTGAAGGAGACCACAAAAATGGTCGGAATGTTGGAGCACCTTTCCTGTGAGAAAAGGCAGAGACAGTTGGGGTGGCTCAGCCTGGAGAAGGGAAGGTTTTGAGGAAACATTATTGCTGCTAAGTCTGCAAGGGGCAGGAGGCTTATAGAAAACGTGGGGACTTTCTACCCAGACCTGTAGAGAGCAAGGAGCAATGATTAAAAACTGAAAGAGGGTAGATCTAGAGTGGACCTAAGGAAGAAATTTTTTTTTATTATAAGAGTGGTGAGACACTGAAAGAGATTATCCAGAGAAGCTGTGGCTGCCCCATCCTTGGAAGTGTTCAAGACCAGGTTGGATGGGGCTTGCAAAAACCTAGTCTAGTGAAAGGTGTCCCTGCCCATGGCAGGGAGGTTGCACTTTAATGGCCTCTTGCAACCCAAACCGACATTTAATCATCATCAATATAAAAGAGTAGAAATCCCTTTTGCAGACATTCATAAACTCCCTGGAGATCTGGATAAGACTTCGGAATGTCTTGCTGGTTGAGGAAAATGTCATTCTGTTACATTTGTTTCTCCCACTTTATGCAGAGGGATTAAAGAAAGCTCTTTCTTCTCAGAACCAGTAAATAATTGCTGGTGCTACAACAAGCCCTTCACTTCTGTTTTACAGAAAAAAAGATGTTCCTTAATGATAATCTCAGCTTCTAAAACTTCTGTTGATCATCCCAAATAACAGACTTCATCCTGAATATTTCAACACGCAGTTTAGAAGCTGGTTTGTAAAGGGCCTCAACAGCTTTAGACTCAGACTGTGTTGCACATGTCTGCAGAAGTTCTTGCACTAATACATCTAAATACCTCTGCTGTATTTAGAAAGAGTAGTTAATATCAGGAACACTGCTGGAAGCTGAAGTGGAAAGACAGTTGAGTTGAATCCTATTTGCCACTCCAGTTGGATAAATCACAGAATCATAAGATGGTTTGGGTTGGAAGGGACCTCAAAGCTCATCCAGTTCATCCCCTGGCAGGGACACCTTCCTTTATCCCAGGTTGTTCCAAGCTCCATCCATCCTGGCCTTGAACACTTCCAGGGATGGGGCAGCTACAGCTCTTCTGGATATCTTCTGTCTTTTGGGGTCTTTCCCCTGAAGGAAGCCAACTCATTTCAGCTGAAGTGTGTGTATGAGTGAAGGGCAGCTATTTGCACAGAGTTCAATTAGGCCGGGGTTCAAGTACAAGTGACCTCCTTGTGAATCAATAGCAATGTTAAACTAACAAAAATAGGAGGAAAATATGGCCCCACTGAAGCCAGAGGATATTTACAACTCGCTTCCATCTCCAGACTTAGAAAGAAAAGGCACACACCTGCCCTGCTGAGCTAATGTAACTTCTTTTCCCTCATGCCTTCACATATGATTTCTCTCTACTACATTGCACACAGAAATTCTGGGGTTTGCCTGTTCCCATTGTCCCTTCCCTTGAGCACTGACCACTGCAGACCTTCCCTGCAGCTCAAGGGTGAGTGTGATGGGACACTTCTACCTCCTCAGAGCCACTTGCTGCCTGACCAGTCCTACTGACCCCGGGCCAATTGTTCAGCACAGCCCCATCAGTGGGTTCCCATTTTTATTAACAAGAGGATCAAAATGAAAATCTTTTCCAGCTCATTCTACAGCTTCTCTAGGAAATTCACATTTGGAAATGCACGGTGTGAAGTGAAGCCAAGGAGAAAAACAAATCCCCCAAAAAATAAGTTTTACAGGGGCTATGTCTCTGCTGAGGGAGAGGGAAGGTTGGCAAAGGAAAGCTGCCTTTTAACTCCAGGTTTTTTCAGTATGAGAAAAGTCTCTGATAGAGCTGACAAATGGAAAACAAATTTTCACCAAGTATAACCACTTAATAGGCTTTCCTTCATAAAGTATTAATCCACTTGCTTCCCTTGACCTTTTTTTAACGTTTTTCCCCTTTTTTGTCATCCACCTAGAGCCTTGGTAATGGTGAGGAAAAAAGAGCTGCTGAACAGTGATGAAGACAGCGGTGAACGTGTTTGCTTTTATGGCCTGCAAAAATTCTCCATAGGTAAATTTTGAAAAAAGGCACAGGTTGTTCTAATAGGTGTCACACAAAAAGAAAAGGGAGCAGGAAAAATTACTAAAGAAAAGATATAATTTTACCAGCGAGATGATTGGATGAAGTGGAACGTTAAACTGAACAGATGCTGCCTTGCCAAGTGACTCTTGTAACAGCTGCTCTAAACCAGACACCACCAGAACAGCAAATATAAAGTTATTGATGTTACTAATTGTACTGTGTCACATTTTGCACCATTGTTCTGTCAGGTTCCCGCAGAAATTTCTGACAAATACACTACTTACACTTTTCAGCCAGCTAGTAGCATTTTAACATGCCATTCACTGGAGAGGAAAAAAAAAAATGTCAAATCTAAGGTATTTTGAAAAACTTGCTTCATTATGAACTAGTCCACTGTCACACACGAGAGCATTTTTATTCCCCTGGCTGCTGTGAGAAAAGTAAAAGAAATAATTAGACACAAGGAAAAAATGTAGAACAGAGGCATTTTTCATTCCACTTATTAGCAGCTAGAACATTCCTGACAGGAGCAGGCAGAAATCCCGAGGAGAAATCAGCCACAGGGTGGTGGCCAACACTTTCAGAAACATCCTCCTCCCTTACACCTGAGAGATAGAGGCTGGCACCTAGCAAGGTTTTCAAAACAGCTGGAGGTCACAAATGCACTTGTGCCCCCTTCATTTAACTCCTTTCCTAAAGGTCAGAGTGAAGACCAGGGGAAAAGTCAGGAGCTGAACTCGGATCTTTTGAGTCGATCTGAACCCGGGGATGGCTCTTGGTACATTCTCCCTGCGATCAGCGTTACACTGCTAAGAAATAGAGCTGAGCATTAAAGGTCATTGTTTTGGGGGGATTTGTGGCGGTGCCTCAGTTTCCCTGAGGGGCTGCAGCCGCCCTCGTGGTCATCGGACCACTGCCACATATGTGTGTTCCCCCCTCGTGTTTGTATTCCCTGTTTATTATGTATGTTCTCTGTTCAATATGTATGTCCCCTGTTAAATATTCATTATGTTCTCGAAAGTTCCGTTCACTATGATACTCCATTGGTTCCTCCCTACCCAGTCCCTCCTTCCCCAGTTCCGATTTGTCCCCCGGGTGTCCCTCAAGTTTCCCTCTGCCCATTTGCCCTTCCCTGATTGGTTGTGCTGTTCCCCTTATAAACCCAGACCCTCAGATTTGTAAGTGTCTTCGTCCCTGGACCCTCCACAATAAACCATCTTGCTGGAACCCACACGAAGACCCTTCCCTCCTCCTTTGCCTCCGGTGCTATCCCACCAAACATCTGAGAGCTCCCTTTCCCACTCGGGAAGGACTGCACAGCTCAGAACAGCAGCCAGCTCCTGACAGCAGTGGCCAGTTCAGGTGGCCAGGGACGCTGCAGGACAGCCGCAGATTCCCTTTGAGAGGGTGGCTCGAGGGAAGCGACGCGGCGGGGATTATAAGCAGAAGTGTTCTTAGATAAAGAAAAACAATTCCCCATTTCTGCCCTGGAGCCCAAAAAGCAACCTGAGGAGTGAACTTCCCAGCCTGATGAAATGAACTAAGGCCCTTTGTCATAGGGGCCGCATCTTTTCCAGGAAGAGCCAAAGAAGGTTTCTGCTGATTCATTTGCTGCCTATCGAGACTGAATTATGAGCCCTGTCTCAGAAAAGAAAAAGAAATTATCATCAGATTTTTTTTTTCATGGAGATATGTCGTGAAGATATATACGTATATTTAGCTCATTTGCTCTTCAAGGTTAAAACAGAATAATTGTGGATGAACAAATACTTCCCTTGGCAAGCACAAACAGAACTTCAGTCCCACTTTCTGTGCAGAAGAGTTGGAAGGCAAGGTCAGAGTCATGCTCAAACTGAGATTTGAAATCTCTGATTTCATAGCGTCCTGCTTTAAATAGGGATGCATTAGAAATATTCATAACCACGGCTTTTAGTTGGAGGGTTCACAGCTTTGTTGCCAAAACTCATCAATTGTCACAGGTGAGCTAATTTTGGGGGCAAAAGGCAAAAGAGCAAAGATGATTCTACATGGGTTATGTTGCTCACAATCGATTGGGTAAAGCTGAAATTTAAAAATAGAAAAAATGTAACTAAATTTGAAAGCACAGACCGGATCTAAACCAGACAAAGCCAGTGAGGTATCACACCTTTTTCAGGCCTTAACAGGAAAATGAAAGCCAGATGATATTCTTGATTCAGCAAAGCCACACAGAAGCTAAGTACCTGGTATTTCTAAATGATTCACAGTGTTCCCTGTCCATCATTTGGAAATGATGGTGTGCTAATGCTTACCTGGCAAATATGGCATGTCTGGGTAAATACAAATATGTGGCTAAAGAAACATAGAGACAGCCGAGCTAAACAAAGTCCATTTCAAAGGGCAAAGTGTGTTCCATATTTTACACAGGGCTGTGGATAAGTAGAAAGGTTGACATCAGATAAAGATGCAGAGCTGGGAAAGGATTCTGAGCTTCAAAGGCAACGAGTGCCTGGGAAATTGAACACAGAGACTGGATTATATAGTTGAGGACTCAGCTGAGCAGTCCACAGAATTGGAAAATTGTCTTTCTTTTGATTATTGGTGTATGTGGCTGATTTAATAAAAAGAATCTGGATGATGCATAGAATAGGAGCCTCCTTGTACTCCCTATCCAGTACAGAATAAATCAGCTTTCAAATATATTTCATATTGAAAGAGTTGAGCGAGACAGACAAGGTTAAGTGAAGGAAAAAAAAAAAGGGCTGACTATCAGGTAAATAACACACACAGACTGAACTGATGGCAGAAAATAGGAGTGTTGTGGATTTATGGGGGAATTTATGTAAGTATTTGTCAGCAAGAGTGAATCTGGTTGACTTCCCAGAAATACCAAAGTACAAATAGGAGCTCTGTTAAACTGCTCACGAAAAACCTGCGCACATTAAAATCCCATCAGGCACAATTATTTGTGATCCCATTATCCCAGGCACAGGAAAAGGGGAAATAGAAAGGACTTAGTACTACATATGTAAATACAGGGACACCCAAGCTGTGATCCCTACGAGAACTTCCAAAATTTTATCTGAATCTGCTCTGTCTGCACCATCCTGATATTTCTTCCCAGGAGTTTCAAACCCCGTTCTTCACCTCATGCACTTTATTCACCTTCCCATTGCAAACTCAAAAGAAGCTGCAGCATCCTCCCTCCCACCTGCCTGTTCCACCTCTCTGTTCTTCCTTAATCTCTTCTTTCAGGCTTTGTCACCTTAAAATCTCCTCTGTCCCCTGAGAGTGGCAGATGAGAGCCACAGGCCACTACCCCACATTCCAGTGGCCCGTGAGCTGCTGTCACCACCCTCAGACCATCAGACCTTATCAAGTTTATATCTTACCAAGAATGTCATGAGACATCAGATGGAGTTATGATTCCAGTGTTGGCCGTTTGAAGAACAGGAGAGTTGTCATCCAAACCTATCCATTCAATGCTCCTGAACCCCCATCAGCACACGTGAACTTCCATCTCAGACTTTATACTTTTATTTAAACTTGAGAATATCTGCAGGCAGTTCAAGGACAAGAGTTTAAATTCAGGTCTGCAAGCAAATCCAAAGCTCATACCACAGTGACCTCATGTTTTTAATTGGCAATGCAATGACAGAAAGGCTTGGCACAGCGAATACAAACTGAATGAGGATCCATTTTGTTTAGAGGCTGTGCAGCCCTTTTAGGTTTTTCAGAGTTAATTATGCATTCCTAGCACTGAGCAGCACAAAATGTTCTTTAGTGCGCTGCAGAGATTTGTTGGGGTTGTAACCAGATCACAGGAGCTGTTCAGTTTCGAACTCCGAGGCAATGTGCTGGGGACGTGTCACACTGGAGGTGGGGCTGGGAAGGAACTGAAAGGAAAACTGCTTTTTGCTGCCTGCTCAGAGGTGCTGCAAAACGCCTGTAAAGGCTCTCCAGTCCCATTCCAAATAGATTTCAAATACATTGGAAAATTCCACAAGAATAAGATCTGCTTTTGGTTTGTGATCTATTCCCCCCCAGCCTAAATTTTATTTTTAGAAGAGCTAAGCTGTCTCCATGCTATAACCAGCCTGCTTATCCAACTCTTCCATTTTGATGGATGGATTTAGGTCTATGTGACTAAACTTTGCCCCTTTCTGTCCAAGAAAGAAGGAAAATAACATAATTTACGTACATGAGGTGACGCAGAGTGTCACTTTCACATACCGAGTCTTGTAATAGAGCTCAGTACACTTTTGCATGCTGGATTTAATAAATATCAGGAAATCTGGAAAGTTCTGGACCTAAATTACATCACTGGACTAAATGGTTAGCTGGAAAAACAAAACCCCTCAAAATAATTCTATCAAAATTATAGTGCCTCAATTCGCAGCAAACATGTTTCATTTATTTCCTTATTCTTTAAGGTAAAATTTCTGCTTTCTTTAAATCATCACCCAAAAAAACCCACCCCAAAACCCCAACCAAACAGCAGCAACAAACAAAACAAAACAAAAATCACAAAAATAAGCCAGTAACCATCTGTGACACATGGAAAATACCTCCATTTAGCCATAGGTTCAAAAGTTCAGCAGCTATGAAGTCAATCTATTTATTTATTTTACTGCTATTCTGAACTGCATCCACAGCTACTGACTGTCCAAGCCAGTTAGATCAAACTCAGGCCACTGCATGGTGTTCTCATGCTGTTGACCAACAAAACCCCATTGTTTCAGGGTTATTTTTAATCACTTTCACTTTCCTTTTTTCATAGGTTTCTTTCTGCTTTATGTCCCAGTGGTGCCACCAGCGCCTTCAGCTCCAGAACCCACCCATCCCTCTGCATTCCTATTTTCCAAAGTTTGTGGGCACTCTCCGATGTGCATTGAGCAAAAAGTGATTGAAAGTGATTGTCACTTGTTCTACCAGTCACTGGGCTGTCAAACAATCCATGATTTTTTTAATACCTCCTCAAGATGACATGATTGAACTAAATTGCATTATTATGTACTTCAGTGCAAAACGATGGCCCGAACAATTCCTGCAGTTTCCTCCACGCACTTTTCAGAGAGCAGGGCAATTTATTTTTGCAATATTGCCACCATCAATTGCCTATACCTTTTTTTTTCTTTTTCTTTTTTTTTTTGCAGCATGATTGCTTTAGGAGAGTTAATTGTGATATTAAATATGGTCTTTCTGCCTGCCTGTCCTCAGGGTAAAGAAAAGTCAAGAATGAAGCAGGGAATTACAATCAAGCCTGACACATGTACGGAGCATGACCTTCTCTGGGCTCTCAGATATTGTGACTTCCCAAGCCAAAGAGAGGGAGCAGAGTGAAAAGACAAATATAAGCAGTGTGGAACACGTTTGATCACAACCCAGCAAAAGAATGGTTTTTTACAAATATCTCTGAACAGAACAATATTTTTATTTTACAAAGACAGGGCAAATTAGCTGCAGGATGGGACAACACACGAATACTGTAACATTCTGCAGAGTTAATCCTGAATTCCAACTTGCATGCAGGAATCTCTGTCTGAAAAGGATATTTCAGAAGTAGGCACCACTTCTGAAATCCAGTTTAGAATTTATCATCAGAGAAGCAGAATGAGGGGAAGAGCCTCAGCTCCACCCCTCCAGAACACTGGTGCACATCACAAAAAGAACTATTTTTAATACAGAGTGACACATTGGACGGTCTCATCTCTACAAATCTTTCTTTACAGCTGGCATGGATAATATATCAAAAGTAGCCCTTGAGAAGCTGTTCGCTCTAGGTCAGAGTTGTTATTTTGAAATTTAATTTTTTGCACAGTTTATGCAAAATTTTTCCATGCCTGGCCAATGAATAGACAAATGGTTACACAGAATTAAATACTTCAAACCATGGAGAAAGGTGGAAAGTCTGAGAGATTGAGAAGGGTGGGGGTATCCCATAATAAACAAAACATCCCCAGAAGCAAATTCGTTAATCTGTGGGAGGGGGAAACAGCTATCATTAATTCATTTTTCAATGTAGTTTTCCTGTATTAAGCTGACATTTTTAAAGTCTTTGAGCAGCACTTTCTTTTTCAGTGACAGAAGCTTCTCATGTCAGAACCATGGACAGCACACGCACAACTCGAGGATTCTTTTTAATTTGCTTTTAAAGAGAGAGGCAGCTCTGAAGAACAGAAATAATCATCGGTGTCAGCACAGCTCATGACGTTCCCCAGCGATCGAAGCTGATCATTTCTGGCTGTGCTGCCGCACATCTTTCTGCAAGTCACCGCACCTTGAGGTAAACACTAATTGTTAAAGGATCGTTTTCATTGTGAAAACCTTGCATTTATTCCTCCTGTCATTGTAACGAGCTCCAGTTGTATCACCACAGTCCTTCCAGCCGTGGCAGCTGGGAATAAATAATTTCTGCCTAGATGCTCAGTAAGAAGCTGCAAAGCAAACTCCTGCAGTCTTCATTTTGAGATAGTTTTTCCAGAACCCAGACCATTTTCTAGAGGCCCTCAGGCACTTCCTCATCCAGAATACAGAATTCAGTTGCATGCCTCACTAAAGCTAAAAGAGAAAATCTTATCATCTCCTCAATTCTACTTAATATTCACTTAACCCCACGGCAGTTCAACAGTCTCAGCACACCAGTGCAGGCCAGCCTGCACTCACGTGATCCCAGAGCACCTTCCAAGTGAGACCCCATTCCATCCATGGTTCCTAGCAGGATTGTTAGTGAGAACGCTCTGTGGGAAAGAACAGGATCTGGCTGCAGAAGGGGCCATACAGAGGTAGGAAACCACTTTTCTGGGACACACATCCCTGTTTTGGCTCCTGGAGATCAGCACAGCTTGGTGCAGTGCACAAGCAGGTTGAGAAGTGGGCATGGACTGCAAGGGAGGACAAGACCACCAAAGACCCCTGAAGGGCTTGGACCTATTTCTAGAAAGGTCTGAAAGAATGGACTGTGCATGAGAACTAATTTGCATAGAAAGCAAGAATTTTATCTCCAGGGTGGGGAAAACTTCTCTGTCAAATGCCACAAAGCCTGGGAGCGTGTGCATCCCAAGACCCTGGGCACTGGATTAACGCTGGGGAGCCTTTTCTTTCTCTCTCTACCCCTCTATAATTCATATTTTTCTCTCTCTTTTCCCTTTACCCAAACCTGTGTTTTTATACCAAGAGATCAGGGACTAACACACCAATTTCCATGCCAAGTGTGTAATTTAGTCATAAAACTCTGTTTCTTTTTGCAGACCCTCTGACTTTTGCTGTTCCTTCCAACCACGAGCATCTACAACCCCTGGGTGCTCCTTTCCCCTTCAAGGTGGGACATACAAATGGCAGGTCCTTGCTCCCTTCTGGTCACTGGGTTATCCTAGCATGTGGAGCAGGAAATGGACACCTGAGTTCTGCCCTCTCTGCTTGACCCTTAAGGTTGTTTGCAAAGGGGAGGGAATATTGTGATAGAAACCTGACTTGGAGCTAATATTTCTATTTAGGAGCTAATAATATCTCCTTTTTTTAGGGTAATTCTTGTGCCCAGCCTGTCCCGTGTGATCGAGTGCCACCCTGCCAGGGCAAGATTTCTTCACTGCCTGAGATTCAGGTCCTTGAGCAATTTGTCAAGGATGATTTCATGTTTTCTTCTGGATGGTCGAAAAAAATATTGACTAAGCCAAGAACGGGCCCACAGAACACATCGTTTTTGAGGTATCCTGTGTGACCGGGGGGTTGTTTTTGCAATCTGTTTAATAAAGTTCCGTGTAGTTTTTGTATGCTGATAAATGTTTTTAATTACTTTCATGACAGTAAGTCAATTACTTAATGTTACAGTCCATTATCACAGTGCTCCTTTTCTAACATATTTTTTGAGTCTTCAAAAAATAAAGGCAAGAAAAAAATTGAGATCAAATTTTCCGACAAGGCCCATTTTCCATGAAACCGAAAATTCTGTGGGTATCTTTCAAGGTTTTTAGGGGTTTTTTGAGGGGATGGGGTTTTTTTTATTGTGGGGGTTTTATTCAGATCAGCCTTTCTGTGATTCAGAAAGGGATTGCCACTTGGCTAATACATTTTGAAGTAGCATGAAATTAATGTTCTGTACTATATTTTGAGGGAACGAGTAAATCTGATTAGCACGAGACCTCCCTATCGTACTCTGCAATTGCACTTTTTGCTGAAAGCTAAAATTATATCCTGAATATAAACGAGATGAAACTTATGAAAGTGATCAGCAAGTTATGCAGAACTATATATAATTATCTATTAACTAATTATAGCAGGGTTTGAGTCAGAAATATTATTGAAGGGGGGAAAAAAAAAAAGATTGCCTATTTTTAATCTAGTTATCTTTGGATGGGTAAAATCACTTGCTGAAGGTAACATTTTGAAGTCACTACATCTGCCTGGAAAAGCAGAATGTTCCAGGACCTGAATGAAGGAATTCCATTCTCAGTAAAACAACTCAAACCAGCCTTTGGTCACAGAGGTAATTTGTTTTATAAAAGGTTGACTGTAAAATCTCAATATGTGGTCCAGGTTTCAGCCACCTCTAGAATGAGGATCATTTTCCAAAGAGCCAAAGCTTTAACTTTCAAGTCAGAGCTTCTCATAATCACTGATACATACCAAGGAGAGTGAATTGCAAAGCAAACAGTTATAGAGGCAAAGTGACAGAGCGAAATAGAAGATTTTCATTATTATTTATCGCCAATAAGGGTCCAGCAAGACTTCTTTTGGGACTCAGATGCCTTCCTTCCAGCTCAAGCACTGGGTCCAGTCTGCTTAGATTTATTTCTACTCACTCTTCTGCTGCAATCAATAAACTAAAAACCACACAGGAAACACTGAAACAATTCTACTTTGGAATTTCTGTGGTTTTCAGGATATGTATGACCCCTAAAAGCAAGCTGAGATTGGTGTCCTTGGTACTGCACACTGTGAATTCATGAAATGAGAGGTGGCACCTGCCCAGAAGATCTTTTACTCTTTAAAAAATAAATTACATTAAAAATCAAACCAAACCAAACCAAAAAACATCAACAACAAAAAAACCCCAAAACCAAACAAAAAACCCCACAAAATAAATAGGGGAAAAATCGAGAAAGGGGACAAGGTGGGAACAAGTCCAAAGGCAGGGACCTGTACAGCGTCTCCCCAAAACAAAGACACAGAAAACCAAGGATAGTCTTAAAAATGCAATCACATCTCAAAACTTCTGATTCATGGCTTTGTTCAGTAAACTACACTATCCACTATTAGATGTTTTATTAAATGTCAATATTAGGATAAATTTTCAAATAAAATTATTTTAAGGTTTCCATTGACCTTATTTCCCCCTTTTTCTCTCCCCCAGCGGAGTTTTGTCTCAGCTCTCCGGAGAAGAATTATTGCAGTCCCTCTACTGAGGCTTAAAAATAAAAACAAAAATTGGCAAGTACGTCCTCTGTATTTCCTGAGAACCAACGTGGTGTTTCAGTTTAGCAAAAATGACATGATGATGGGTTACAGAGAGATGAAATGAAATCATATTGCTAAACCTAACTTCCCAGGACACCATGGGAATACTACATGAATCTTCATATTCATGAGGCTTAATTATAGCAAAATAACCAATCTGTAAAATACAGCTACGTTCAAGTACTGATTTCAAGACTAAAACATGAACAAAGAGAAGATGTTTCCCAGGAGATGCCCCTACAAGATGTGCAGAGGCACAAATGTAAGCAAAAATCAAAAAAGACAGATCAACAGATCCTATAACATGGAAGAACTAGAGCAGCAGCCAAGGAAAGAATTAACATTCCTTCGGGAATCAAGGGAGTTTAAAATGTTGTGTAAAAAGTCTGCAGCAGCTGCACTTCTTGTTACATGGCTATCACAAAAAAATGCACCAAATAAATCACAGAATAGAGAGATTCCAAAAGATTTGGTGACAAAGAGCACACATTTCCCTGCCAGGAACAACAGCAAATAGGGACAGGCTTTTTGCAAGCCAAAAATTTTCAAACAGCAGTCGAACAGGGTATATTATGTCAATCCTGGTGCTTTATAATTTTTGTCATTGCTTGAGATGCTGTCAGCTCCATTCTTGCAGATGGAACAGAATAATATTGTCACTAAACAAGTGATTTCAAGGAAACCCACTTGGCAAGTGGCCACAGTCCAAAAAGTTTAAGCTCAGTTTCTCCACAGTAACCACTATAAATGTTACATCCCATCCTCACTCCATAATCCAGCCATCTCTGGACAGAAAATGATTTTAAGTAGTAAATATCTATATAATCTCTTTGATGCACTTCTACTCCTAGAAAAGGATAGGTACTGGGAGACTTAAATCTGCATTTCATTAGCCTGTGGTTAACAAGCTGAATTTGTTGTTCCCCTAAGGGAGTTTGTTTCCACCTTGCTTGTTTTGAAAGATGCTGTTCTTTACCTTCTCAAGAAAATCCTCCAGGCAGATTAACATCAAAAGTGATTGTCTGTACAAAAGTATTTAGAGTTACTTTTCCTATGAAAATTGCTCAAACCTGCTCGTTTAGAATGCAACTAACAAATTATTCCTTACATTATCATAGGTAGGGCAATTTCAGAAAAGAATTGCACACCAGACTACACTTTTGAATGAACAAAACATCCCAACTAATGCCTACACATCAGAGGGATGGCTTGCAAGAACCAACCATAAATCTATTATTTCAGAAGGAACTGGTGGTAACTCCAGCAAGATTTAACTGCTGGCAAACTGTCCATGAGGTGCCTCCTCAGAAAAGTCTGCCAGATTTAAATATCTGTGAGCACACTTGATGTCTGTACCTGCACACTTCCTTTCGTCACTGTCTCCATCAAAACAAGCACAGCTGATTTGCCTTGGCTTCAGCATTTTGTTTTAGAAGGAGGCCACCTGCATTTTTAACCTTCACACCTCTGTTTCGCCATATTTACCCCACAATGATAAAACTCTCAACACAGAAGCAAGAATTTCCTAAGTCAGAAATGAGGGATTGATTACTTGGGGCTGAATTTTCAGATTATGTGACCTCTCCAATGGCGTATCTTCCTGTTTTCTGCTTTTTTTTTTCTTTTTCCAGCTGGAGGGGTTTTATCTTCACACGTATAAATGTTTTACCTTTTTTAAAAAGTCCTCCAAAACACCTACCAACAACTCCACACACTCTTATATTCTATTTAATTCAGTGTCAAGTTTTAACACTTTACTGACATTCTGAGAAATGCCAAAGCTCTACTTCCAGCGGCTTAAACCTGAACGGGGAAAAAATGTGAACCTCATGTATTTTAAAACACATTATTTCATTAAAATCGTTCTTCTTCCACAAGATATGAGTCACAAAACCTATGACTTTCTTACCTACACAGAGCAATAGTGGTTTTGGATGCTTCCAACACTTGTTTTCTACAAGATTTTAGTTGTGTAGCTTTAGACACTGGAAAAAAAAGAAAACCCCAGCTTCCCAAGCAGCACCTATCATTGAAATGCTAATTTTCATTTAAATATAGAAGAAATAATGACATTTGCATTTAAACTGCAGTGATTAAGCTTCAAAAGGCCAGAAATTAAGTTATTTATCTTTTGGGGGGATTTTATAAATCCCTGTCTCGGTAGCAAGTGGTGAATAGAAACAAAACAGAGCAGCTCTGGTCTAGGTTTATTTTAATTTTTTACTTTTGCAAAGTAGGATACCACAATATTTACAGTTATGAAACTGCTCCCACGGCAGACAGGACAAGGTGCTCACTACAATACAAATGGAAAAGTATGAATGGCTCCCATAAAAAATGGGGGAAAAAAAAGGAAAAGACAGACAGACATCTGCCTAAGGAGCCAGAGAAACCTGATTAGATGTAGGGTTCAAAAGAGCATTAGGTTTCAAAATGGGTCTGAGGCAAAAGAAGCACAGCTCTCATGAGCATAATATCCAGGAAGACATTCAGTGTTAGATACCAAAATCAATCAGTTGTGTTCAAATCTAATCCTTGGTAGTTTATTGCTTTAGCTGAATATATGCTGATAGTGCAAACAAAGGTTTTCCTTCAGTGTGATAAATGTGTTGTGAGGCTCACAGGAACAATTCCAGCTTTTCTATACTCCGAACAGGGGAAAATGAGACAAAGCAAGTTTTGATTCATACTGTTTAAAAAAAGAAGAAATACGTATTTATTTGGCTTTGTAACCAAAGTGAACAGAAATTTGATTATTCATGCAGCTGCTTTAAAAGCCCAGTCAGAGACTTGTTTTACCTATTACTAAACAACCAAATCAGTCATTGCCAGAGCCAGTTCTATTAAATTCTATTAAATGCTAAGTAAAAACTTACATTTGCCCTTTACTACCAAGACACAGACAGAAAACAAATTTTAGCTGTAAAAAAGTGAGTTATCTTTAAACAACAAGATTTTCAAAACTGCATCTGTCTTGAACTAGACATGTCTTGGCGCTGAAGGTTTCAACTTCAGGAGAAAGTTTTCACTTAGATTCAGAAATGCTTTTACGGCTAAAATCCAATACTAATAATTTTATAATAAAAGCTCTCTTAAAACAAATGACATCTATTTCTGACCAAAACTCCCACGAAACTGAACACAGCAGATTTTCAGTGACGGTAGCCCCTGGCCCTGATATGAATCATGGAATTGCCTGGGTTGGAAAGGACCTCAAAGATCATCCAGTTCCAACCCCTGGAACTTTCCCCTAGGCCAGGTTGCTCCAAGCCCCATCCAACCTGGTCTAAGTTTTCTCAAAGTTTACTCTCAAACAAGGCACGCAAAGCAGGCTGCAACTCCATAAAATAAATCAGGAGCACTCAGAGAGATTTGGAACACTCAAAGAAATTTAGATGTGAAAACAAAAGGCTCGTTTTAAAGGAATTCTTCATTTGAAGAGGAAACAAAACCCACGCAAGAAGCAACTTCCTTGGTGTCAAAAGATTACTTTAAAAGGGATGTAAGGGCAAAATCTGAAAGAAATGTCACAATGCAACACATTCCTGAATATTCTGTGAAGGAAGCTAAAAATGAAAACGAAAATTAAAGAAAGAAGAGATTTTTCAGTACCCTTTTTTGGTTTTAAAAGAATTACAAATCTATATGAACTGATTGCAGGAAAAATATCAGAAAATTTAAGAATGGCATATTTTAGAAATGCACAATACTGCCTAAGAACTATGAACAATTTCCTTAATTCCCAATGATTCTTATTTTCATTAGGGCTAGCAACACAATATGAATATTGTGAATTAACCAACAATATAGTAGCAACTTAAAACCATAAGCAAACTGGACTGACAGTCTGACCCATGTTCCAATCTAGGAGAGCCCTGTCAGTATCTTTGAGTGTAAGTAAAGGGTTTTTACCTTTTAGGAAATTTTTTTAATACTGAGAAGGAACTTCTCCCTTTCACAATCCTATTTTTGAAATAATTTTTGAAAACATCACTCAGACATTCTTAAAATGTTCAAATTATTTCAATTTCGTATTTTGACTAAGTAACATTTTCATCTGTTGGGTAGTGTTAGGTGATCAGCTTTTGGGCACTCACAAAGTGTGAGCACAGTAAAAATAATTAAAAGTGATTTGGGGGGGAAAAAACCAACTAACAAACAAAAACCCAAAGCCTAACAAACCAAAACAAAGGAAACCAACAACTTCAGCTGCTGCATTTTAATAAAACAGTCTGTTATCTCTCTGCTCCTCCCTCCCCCTCCCAAAACAGACATGTCAAACTTGAATCTCTCTTGCTCTAGGCGATAGACTGATGGATGGTATAACCAGATGTCCTCTGCTTATCATTACAGAAGACACACATTTCTCTGACCTCCACACTGAAATATGCTCCAAATTTTGCTTTCTTTGTTTAAAAGAAAAAAACCAAAGATAACCACTTTACATGAAGCCACGCTTCACCTCTGCATGTGTTCTGCCTGCACAAAACCAGCCAACATCCTCCCTTTTTACATCTGGGAGGGAGATTTTCCATTTTTAGACAATTGCTTGGAAGGCACAACCTTCTGCTTACGAGCAGAACATGCCAGTGACAGTAAACCACAGCCAGAAGGCAATAATCCATTTACAAAGGGCAACATAAAAACTGTCCTGCCCCCATTCATATTCTGGTGCAGTCACCTGCTGCTGAAGCGTCTCCCCACGCAGAGGTTTTGCAGCAAGGAGGAGCAGGAGCAATTAATAGGAGCACTCTGCCGTACATCTTCCTCTCCTCTGCCTTCTCTTTACCTCTATCTGCTCACACACACCCCCAGGGGTCACAGTCCCACAGGTCACAGTCCCAGGGTGCTCAATCTTTAGCGGGGTAATTATTCTCAAGGTCTGCTCAGCAGGGAGTGATATGACAGCAAAGGCAGGCAGTTGCTGAGCTGAGAGATGCAGCAGGACCCTGTGTTTGCTCCTTAGGGGTAGGACAAAGGAATTCAAGAGAAATCCCAAAGGAACTGCAGAGGAAAATACACCCAAGAGCTTGGTGGAGTCCAGAGAAATTTCTTTATGGTCCTGATCCAGACCAACCCAGCAGCACCTGAGGTGATTTCTGCTGCCTCCCGCAGTAAAAAGCAGCAGTTGGTTCTGCAGATCTCCGGTGCCAGATGTGATGGTGGAATGCAAACTGTGGCTGAATCCTCCCAAGGCTCCCCTGCGCCGTGGGAAAACAGGGAGCGTGGCCAAGGACATTCAGGCCCTTCTGGCAGTCTCTGCCTTAGGCAATTGCCTCCTTTGCTGGAGCCTGGAGACCGGCTTGTCTCATCAGAATACTGTGGTGAATAATAAAACACATCCCCACACTTACCACGGGAAGAAAATACCCCTGGAATTGTTTTCAATTTAACTATTGAGAAGATTTGCAAGATGAGGCCACTCTCTTCATTTTCACTCTGATTAATAACCGTGGCTTTAACACAAATGTTGAGCACCCGAGGAGGTTTTGTGATACCTCTCTTTAGATGAAATGGAGCAAAATAAAAATAAGTATCATGACTTTTACATAGGAAGCAATGTCTGGCATTTCTAGTAAGAAGGGAGCTACACAGGGATTGTCATCGAGGTTATATATTTGATATTAATGAAGTCTGGTCATGCACAAACTAAAATGCAGCACACACTGTAAAAAAAAGGGAGGAATCGACGCATTTGTGAAAGAGGAAGTGGTAGTAGCAGATCTAAATCTGGGTGATTCAGTTTTTTTCCAATGCTAAACGATTACGGAGGTCAAGTGTATTCTTCCCTTTTAAAACAGAAATTATCCATCTTTGAGGCAAAATAAAAGGACTCTGCCTTTACATGAAATAGAAATTCTACAGTAACTGCCTTGGCTCACAATGAGAAAATCAGATGGCATATTGGGTAACAGCTACATTTTCTCAAACTTTCATAATTTCAATTTTTTTAAACTATCATTCTATAGAACAAGCAATTTTTTATAAAGATATAGTAATTGAATACATAATAGAGCAGTCAGTGGTGACAGTCCAGTGAAAAGGGAATTCCATTAAAGAACAACTTGCTTTTAAAATCATCCATAGATAACAGAATATCGAACTGCTTTACATCAGCAGCCTTGAATACATTTTGCAGTGACCTCTGGCACATAATGGGGTACTTGCTTTCCTCTGTTTTTCAGTCTTAATCAGGTCTGTCAACAGGTATTATATCATACTGCTTTTATATTCCTGTCTAGTCACAATATTTGCAGCAATTAGGTGTGAAATCAAGACAGGTAAATCTGTTAGATTAAGAACACTATAGATAAAAAATGTCATTTTCCTTAATTGACATCAGCAGAGTTTCTCTACAAGCTTTGCCAAACGATGGTAACAAAAACCTACAGATGAACCAACCTTGTCCTGGGCACATCCCCCAGTGTGGGGAACAGGAAAGGGGGGATTCTGTCCCTGTGCCCTGCTCAGGTGAGACCCCACCTGCAGAGCTGCCCCAGCCCTGGGGCCCAGCACAGGGAGGACGTGGAGCTGCTGCAGAGAGTCCAGAGGAGGCAGCAGGATGAGCAGAGGGATGGAGCAGCTCTGCTGGGAGGAAAGGCTGCGAGAGCTGGGATTGTTCAGCCTGGAGAGGAGAAGCTCTGGGCTGAGCTCACTGTGGCCTTGCAGGGCCTGAAGGAGCCCACAGGAACCATGGAGAGAGACAATTTCCAAGGGCTGCAGGGACAGGAGCCAGGGAATGGCTTCCCAGTGCCAGAGGGCAGGGCTGGGTGGGATCTTGGGCAGGAATTGTTCCCTGGGAGGGTGGGGAGGCCCTGGCACAGGGTGCCCAGAGCAGCTGTGGCTGCCCCTGGATCCCTGGCAGTGCCCAAGGCCAGGCTGGACATTGGGGCTTGGAGCAGCCTGGGACAGTGGGAGGTGTTCCTGCCATGGCAGGGGTTTGTAATCAGATGATCTTTCAGGTCCCTTCCAAACCCAAGTCATTCTATAATCACATGAACAAACATAATCCCAGCTGTGACTTCCCGAGAGCAGGAACTCGCTGCTTTACTTGGGGAATAAACCACCTACCACTAAGTTGAGGCCCACTGTTCTTAGTGTGTCTTTCACTCTTTCCTATTCCAGATCTTTGTTTTTTGCAAGGAAACAATATTCTTTCCTCAGAGAACAGAACCCTTTTCCTGAGGAACATCATCCAGACAATCAGCTTAGAACAAGGAATGTAAAGAGTAAAATCCAACTCGAGCAGGCAATTTTGTTCAGCATAGTTTTCTGATCTAAGTGTTTTCCACTTGAAAGAAACAAGACAGGTTTCAGAATTTCACTCCACAGAAATGAGCTTCATCTCTTGTCACAGTAATTTCTGAGGAGGAGACTTGCACTTGTCTACGGGGACACACATTTTGACCTCAGTTACCAAGTATCCCCCAAAGGCTCCTTTTCCTCCACATGAGGAACATGCTGCTCTTCCTCAGACAGGCAGGGAAACAGAAAAAGTGCCCCAAACTGAGCAGCTCTGTCAGCCACTTAGAATTTGAGGGCCAATGCCAAACAGCTGTAGCAATAAAAAAAAGCCATTTTCTGTTCTATGCACTGCTGGATCTTCAACCTGCAGCCAGGGTAGCTTTATATAGGATGTTTAACAGGTGGAAGGCTGATTGAAAAATCTGATTTATTGTCTTTACTTACAGGTTAAGGCTCTTCCAAAAGCACGTGCATCTATAGTCTAATAATTCAACTAAACCACATGTCACTATTTATGTCACCCACAGTGTCAAGAAATATTTAACACCATTGATAAAAACAAAGAGAAGGCCATCAACATTGCATGTTTTTCAAATTGCAAAAAGTTTAAGTCACTTTCTGCTGCAGATCTGTCAATTAGTAGTGTGAATTGTTTGGTTTTAGAAATGCAAGTCATTTCAGTCCCTTCAGTCGTGGGTGTCTGGTCTTACACAGGTCCTCCTGTAAATCACAGACAATCAATTCAAAAGGTCAGTGCTGATTAAAAGAAATGAATCACATATAGGGACATTTGTTAGACTGCAAATTGCTCTTTTATGTCTCCTGAAATAATATCTCTCTTGCTTATTTCAGGTACGATGAGTAATTAAAAAAAAAATTTAAAATGAATGTGTGTAAGGAGAAGCTTCCTGCCAAAAGTCCAATTTCAAAGCTCTTACATGGCTTCAAGCTTGGCTCTGTCAGAATAATGTTTGCTAAAACAGGTTTAAGACTGCAGCCAAACGGAGCTATCAGAAACAAGGGGTTATTCATCTTCAGAGAGTGCAGTGCTACCGAAACACAGGAGCTACCCTTGGTCTCAAAGAGCCAAGGATTTTCCTACAGTGCTCACAAAACCTTGAAATGTAGACTTAGACCTGACATTTCAGAATTAAGAAGACAGCAAAAATTAATATCACTCTGCATCTCCTTAATTTGCCCACTTCCTCCTCTCCCTTCAGGTGATCTTTTCTGTAATTCCTTGCTTTGCCTGTATTGCATTTTGCAATGTTTAGGTAGATGGATAAATATTATAAGAGTTCATAGGTGGGTCCAAATGATTATGAAGATAAAATAGGTGATTCCCTTACTGTTTTCATGTCTTAAAATATTCTAAATAAAATCCCAAAACAACCACAATCAAGGAAGCTCTACAGAATCCAACACAAACCACAAACTTAGTGAGAGAAACATTTTGAAAGCATGGCCTGAAGTTTGCTCAGTAGGGGCCTCAACAACACCCACATAACTTTAAATCTAGTAAAGCTTTGAAGCAGATTTGATATTTCCCCTGTGCTCACGCAGTGTCTCAGCTTCTGTGTGTGCAAAATGGAGATACAGCTCACTAAACTGCTCCTGCAGAAAAGATTTATGCAGGAAAAGGGTAAAGCCTTATGGGAGAGATAAACATCATTAATTGCAGTACAGCAATATTCCGACTGCCCTAATTCCTAGAGAGAATTATCTGTTTTCTCCACAGTTTGCAAAGTGTGTCCTCAAAGACAGGAATAAAGAATGAGAATGCTGAGTTGCTTGGCTGTGACATTTTAATATCCTTTGAGCCGCTGAAAGGCACGTGTGATTTATCAAAACAACATTCTCTCACATCTTAAAATTCAACATTCTATACATCCAAGGAGTATCTGCACTGGTGCCCAAGGGTGATGGGGAAACAGAAAAATTAAATCACCAGAGGGACAGGGCTTGGAGGCACCTGAGACAGCTGAGTGTGAGAGAAACACCAGAGTTTGTGGCCTGTTAGTCATTCTGGATCTGCTCATGATAGAATAGAACCAAAGAGTAATTAAGGTTGGAAAAAAATTCCAATGTCATCGAGGCCAAGCTGTGCCCGATGCCCACCTTGTCCCCAGCCCAGAGCACTGAGTGCCACGTCCAGGCCTTCCTTGGACACCTCCAGGGATGGGCACTCCAAACCTCCCTGGGCAGCCCCTGCCAAGGCCTGACCCCCCTTTCCATGGAGAAATTGCTCCTGGTGTCCAACCTGAGCCTCCCCTGGCCCAGCCTGTGCCATTCCCTCTTATCCTGTTGCTTTTTCCCTGGGAGAAGTGGGAGATGAAATATGTTGATTTAACAAAGCAGCAAGTAAGAAAGTTTTGAATCAGCTTTAAAAAGTACTTTAACCTGACTCATGACTCAACTGCTTAAGTCTTTGCTCTTTAAGCAACACGATATTTTGAAGGGATGTGCTATTTTCAGCATTTTTAAACCGAATTTTAATATTTTAGGAATTTTAAATACATCCGTACTGGTCACTTGGGATGACAAGTGGTCAAACACCAGAACAGAACCTCATTTTTAACTCCCTCTTTTCCATCCCATGCTGACTGAGGATAGCATCCTAATCCCTTCGCCTGGTAATTCTACCACAGGCATGGAAGCCTAAGATTTCCCAAATAATTAAACCCAGGAAGCACAAACTGATGCCATCAAGCAAAAGCACAGGGCTACCAAAGCTCAGTAAGGGAAACGATTCATAGAAAGAATTCCTAGAATCTCTCTCCCAGGCACAACACACAGCCAAAGAGAGAGATAATTTGGATAACATGGTGATTTTATCCCACCTTGCCCCTCCAGCTTTAAGTTACTGAATGCAACAGAACACCTGGGCTGTTTCTTCTTCCCACCCCTTTCCCTCCACAACTTCTCATTTCTCATTTGCAGACATGAAACAATTTCTAAAATTTCCTTAGTTAGGGGGTGTGAGGTGGGGGTGATGTTAGCACAGATTTTATTTAAATTCATACTTTTATGCTAACAAAAGAGGTGAATGACACTGAGAGATGGGAAAAAAAGGAAGTGGGGATTTATTATTTTTTTTAAGTGTGAAATGTTAAATATTCAAGTTCTCAATGAAAGGGTTTTGACTGGAAAACAACTCTATCTGAATCCCCTGCTCCTCTGAGCCTGCAGCACTCACGGCTTGACCTCTCCCCTGGCATTTCAGAAGTGGAGAGAAACATTCCCTCTTCTTTTGGGAACATATGGACACATTTGGACTGTATCAGAGGCAGCTGGTTACGCTGAGACCTGGCCTAATTGCTTCTCCTCAGCATCTCCCCGATGCTTCCAGGGTGCCAGCACAGAAAACTAATGGGATTTCGAGACCGGTGTGAGAAGCGCGGAGTCGCTTCATTTCTGCCCACACGTTTTGCCACTGCTCCCTTCTGAGCTCGGTTACTCTGTTCCTTCTTGTAAAAAAAGCTGCTTCCCAAATCATAATAAATCTAAACTGCTTTTTCCCTCCCTGCTCTCCTAGTTTCCTGCTCCATTCTATTCACGTGGAATTCACTCATACAGCCAGCCCAGACTGCTTTGAAATTCCCGTCCAAATTGACTTCAAAGCCAGTAGGTCTTCAACGGCCTAATAGATTGCTTGCTGCTCAAATAAAAATAATTTGGAGCCAAGTTTCAACCCAGATTATCATTTTATGGGCATCTCTGAACTCCAGAAGGGAAGAATTCTGAGCAGGAGCATTAAATGATGCTCCACAATAACCGTAAAAGAGATATTGGGTGAAATATTAGAGGGGGAAGCGTTTGAACCTTCCCAATCCAGTAACCAAGGCATCCAGACACAGGATTTCCATGTTCCTCATTAATACACCAGATTGAATCCAGCGCTGACTTGCCCCTGCAGCGTGTCAGAGGTTAAAAATGCCTGTGTACTCAGCTTAATAGGCTCCCATTAGGGAAATGCAAAATTAGCATTGATTTTATTTAAGAAGGGCATCCCAGATAAATGGCATGGTTAAATGGCCACGCACCAAATTTTTCTGGGCTCTGGCAATTTCTTTCCGCAGAAAAGATCCTATTTGGATGTGACAGAGTTTGCTAATATGTTAATTAGAGCAAAATACTTCCTTGCCCAAAACAGGAATTCATGGCGGAAAGTAAAAAATAAGGAGCACAACAAACAAACAAAACCCCCAAAAACCAGACCAACAAAAATAACCTGCTAAGATTGGTAATGGAACCAAGCAGTCAATAAAAAAATCATGCAACTTCTTTATCCTAATAATTTTTTTTTTTTCCTAGAGAATTACATGGGTAGTTTTCAAACAGCTTTCACTTTGAAATGAAAAGAGGAAAATATGCAATTTTGAAAATATTAAAAGGAAAAGTTCTGGCTTTTTCTGCATCCGTTGCTTTTTTTTCTTTGTTTTGGCTGAAACATGACTTTTTCAATAGGAAGACATAGTTTTTTAGCCAAAATACATAAATATTTTTCCTAATAAAGTAGATGACAGCAAAGGATATCAATCCTGAGAGAGAGAAAAGAATTATGTACTTCAAGAAGGAAGTAAGGAGGAAGAGATTCTTGATTCTAAATGCGATTGATTTTCTTTAATTAAAACAACGTGAAGGTTTGGGGATGGTGGAGATGGAAAATTTAGGGCATTCATAATTATGGTCCTCTGTTCCTGTGGATTCCTTCCAGCAATTTATTATCAGGTATCAGATGTAGTAAGAAAATAAATATAAATGAAAGCAACAAAACAAAGACAACACATTTCATCTTCTTTCAGCTAACTGTTTTTAGCTATTTTTTAATTCCTAGCAATGTATAACTAAACCACCTCTCCCACTGAACTTCATCCTCTCCCTCCTCACACGGGGAACCCCAGTCCAAGGCAACAAGAGCTCCACAAACAGAAATCGGAAGCACTGGTACAGGGGTTTATTGCTGATTATGTAAAACATCCCCACCCATTTATCAAGGGTTCCTAAACTTCCTTCACACTTAATCTCTTTTATTTCATATTTTAGTACTTGGGAAGAAACAGGAACCATGGATCCAAGTAAAGGACAAGGGTTTAAGAGATGCTGCCTGAGGATTTGCAGCCTCAATGAAAAACTGAGGAAGTGTTGTTTCTTTGATTTTCAGTTTCCCTCTATACAAAATGAGAGTGATAATTCCAATTAACCAAAAAAGAGGTTTGGGGCTTTTCATAAAGGAAGAGAGAGATGCCAAAATAGGCAGAAATAAAGGTCCCCTTGATTTTCCACTGAGTTCGTGATACGGAATTCCTTTAGCACTTAAAAAACAAGTCAGCTCTGAAATGTGCTGTGAATAACCATTGATAAGGGTGCAAAGAATTCCTAATAATAAACAGAGCTCATGCAAGAAAGGAGAAGACGCATGAAAGAAAAGGAAGGCAAAACTCCAATGAATAACTTCTTTTTTTCTGAAACCCCTTTTGAAAACCCACAGAGCATCTCACAAGATCTTGTTGGGCTGCTGACATTTAGAGGGGTTTTCTTTTCCTCACCCCTTCTGTAAAAGTGCTGAATGGCTGCTGTGACACAGCACACATTATCCCATCACTTCTTATTTATGGATGCACTTTCGCTTCCCAGCCCTGAATTTGCCTTTCAGCAGGTCATAAATGTGCATTTTGAAAAGCAGATCAACTTTGCTTCTGTTGCTCTAATGGAGTTTTTCCAAGAAAATTAATGTGTTATTTGTTTTCAGCACAAGGATTTCATGATATCCAGCACACTTAGGAATTCAAAAAAACATTTAAGCAGAACAAAAAGCATTATGTAGACGATCAATCTCCCTTATTCCTCTGGATTCTTCCCTAAGACTCCTCCATTTAAACACAGCACAAAGTTAGCATTTTTTATTTTCCAGTTTTCTTTTATCCCCATTGTTTTTTTCCAAACCTCTCTACTGTATTATTATTTTGCAATACACTCCTAATTATATTTCAGATAAATACGCTATAAATCAAAATATTTTGAATTCTGTTACACATGCATGTAAAAATATCAACGCCAGTTGAGACTTCTGTGAAATTTTATATTGAAAATTTATTTTATAGAAATGCTTTGGGTTTAGAAGACACTGAATATAATGAGCATTTCTTTAATAGAATATATTTATGTAATTTTGTTATTTTTTTTAATCTGCATAATATTTTGTACATTTAAGAGATGAGTTTTAATATTACCTAGTTGTGTATACCCACTTAGCCATTTTTAGCATTTCAGTTGGTGTCATTTTTCCTTTTTCATGTCAGAAATAATTTTTAGTTTTTAAACAAATACATTTTAGTCAGTGCTCTGTGAAAAACAGTTTTGAACTGGATGGGAAAATGGAGTACATGGAAGGATTCTCAGTGCTCAGTACAGAAAATGCACTCTTGGAGGCACAAAACAAATGTGAGTCTGAAAGAACAGAAGGAAATATTTCTTCCATCATTATCACTCAGGTATTGCCTGGAGGATCAGTTGCAAGACAAATATCAGAAGAAAAAAGAAGATGTTACTTTCCTATGGTTTATGTCTCTCTGAAGAATAAAATGTGGGTTTACTAAACAATGGTATTTAACCAGCAGGATGTTTTACAAAAGGAGAGCAGAAAAAAAAAAATAAAATCTCTACCTGCTCTAGAAAATTATAAACTATTTGTCTCTTTGTTAGCTAAAAAATTAAAAAATCATCTCCACAGCTGGACCCCAATGTATTTCCTTAGTGTGTCAGGAATTTGGTTGTCTGTTTTAATGGAGAAGAGGGAAAAAAACCTTTAGGAAAAAAAAAAATTCCCTAGGCATGCAATTGAAAACCAGGAGTGCTGTATGTCAGGTGGAACATGTAATTCCCGAACAGAGCCTGCCCTGACCTTCCACAAGTAGCAGGGCAATTGTTCCTGGGGATTTTATGAATATCAGTGTCTGTTTGCAAAGAAAGCCGTGGATGAAAGAGGAAAATGAATTTGAATTTGCAGTGAAAGTGAGCATCCAGCACTGGGCTGTTCCCCAGCTGGAAGAGAGCCAGTCTTGATCCCCGGGCAGGGAGCCAAGGAGACACCCTTGGCATGGTGCAGGACCAAGTTCTGCAGCTGGAGAGTTGAGCTGGGCACAGAGGAGGGACCTCTGCATCATCTGCAGCAGAAACAAAGCTTTAAAGATGCCGAGGTATTCATTTCCCCATCCTCTCTTGCTGCCAGCCCAGGAGCTGCAGCAGCAAAACACTCAAGTTTTGCATGGGGAAGTTGTAGAGAACAATCCCTCCAGGGCACTGCAATGAAAGATAAATCCTTTGGAGGAGAAGGAGAGAATGAAACCAAAGCACGGAGCTGAAACCACAAAAACACACGCAGGATGCACCTCCGAATTCACAATTCCTCACATCCCTCCCAAGCATGTCCCCAGTGTCAAATTACTCCCTCCAGCTGCCCTTTTAGTTCCCCATGGCTGCATCCCGTGGCTGTCCAGCTTCAGGGAGCAGGGCGTGGAACGTTCCCCCTTGGCACTGGGGCTCACTGGCCGGAGTTGGGTGTCCCTCCAGGAAGGAAGAGCTGGCCCAGGGCTCCTTCCCCAGCCCTGCTGCTGCAGGAGGACTCACAAGGGTGTCCCCTCACCTGCAGCACAGGCATGAATTTTTAACTCCTCTGCTCACCCAGGCAGCAGTGGCTTTCAGTCCAATTCACTGCACAAGATGTGCAATCCTGCCTTTACGCGGAGGTGAAATCCCGGGATTAATTCACGCCGAGCGAGCGCAACGGCGAGAAAAGTGACAGTGCAGACAGAGAGAGAGAGGAAAGGGGAATTTTTGCAATCAAAACAGAATTGGTTACTTTAAAATGAACGGTGAGTATTCCATGAAGGTGCCCAAATAAACACAGAGCCATTCAGATGGCAGCAGGGGAAGGAAAACCTGCAGGCACAGAAAAGGACACAATGAGGTAGGAGAGAATAAGTTGCCATAGACATATACCTACAGCCTTCATTTCATGCACCCATAATTCTCCCTGGCAGCTGCATGATTAATTCAAAGATTTATTGATTTTTTTTGCCTTGCTCAATCCTGTTGACCTGCTTTTGTTGACAGGTCTCTGTGGATCACACTCCTCTGGCAGCTGAAAGCGTTGGCATCGCGTCAGTCTCCAATGGCCCACAGGAAACATTTCAACTCATTCGACACCACCAGCATTCGAGTGCATGGCAAGAACGTGCAGGACTTATTTTAAATGAAAGAAACCATGGAAAAAAAAACCTGGTAGGCTACTTTTGCTGGGAAAAATATCTGTAATTGCAATTATAATGCAATTTTGGTGGTGGTAGAGAATGTCTAAACAGTTCAATCTCTTTTGTGTACTCTCACTTCTATAAAAAATTCACCGGCTTTAAGTTTTCTAGATATTTTTGGCACAGCAACTGCTCACAACATAAAATGTTTAGCCTTTGCATCTACCACCTCTCTGCAGCAGGACAGAGCATCTGCCCCAGCACAGCTTGAGCTCACACACCAGATCACAGGCTTTAAAAATTCACTTGATTCTGACTAAAAGGTCACCTGGCCTCCATCGTAACCTTCCTCCAACGGGAAAACACACACGCAATTAAAATGTGGCTTTACAGATCAGCAGCCCAGGTACAACACTGATGTCACAGCAAATGAAACAAAGCCCCACCAGATAGGCACCTCCAATTGTTTTCTAATGAGCCAGTCTTCTAATGAGCCTCTCAATTAAAACTGGACTCTTGACAGGGAGAGCAAACCAAATGAGCATCTGCATGACCATCTACAGCCCTAAAAATCTGTGGATTTATCAACTCAGTAGCACGGTGCTCCACAGTGATGTTTTAGTCGAAATCATTTACCTGGTACAACACACAACAATAGAATATTCTGTTTCTAGGGTTTTTTTTCCAGATGTCACCTGTAGATATCTCTTTGGATGTATTAAAAATAGCCTAAAAATCACGGCTGGTGGCAGTTTTGCCATTCTGCTCCCCTCAGAGAGCAGCTAAACCACGTCCACAGCCATAAAGGATTCCCAGTAGCGAGGCACACACTCATTAAAATGAATCTCATGCATCAATTTTGTCCCCTCACATCAAAGCTGTCAGAGCTCGTTGGTGTTTGCTCAGGTTAGGCTGGGTTTTGATGGGAAACCTCGAGCACACAGTGCTTAATGTGGTCACCTACTTATCCGCTGCTGCTCAGGAAGGTGACAAGATCACAAGCTGCTGGCAGGGGAGATTTATAAGGAAGAAAACAGTGCTACAATGGCTATTTCAGAAAGCAAAAATGAAAATAAATCATAAAACCGGACCTAAAACCAGCGCACCGATTCATCAAAGCATGTCCCTGCTTGTAGAGTTTTTAATACCAAGTCTGATAGCACAGAGCTTTGCCGTCTATAAAATCAGATACCACCCCCCTCCAAATCCTGCAATCAAACCAAAGTGAGGAAAATATTGCCTTAAGTATTCAAGAAAATACCTATGAACCAAAAACTGCCTGAAGAACGGTAAACAAAGAGCGAAGACAAAATGGTAAAACGTTGAGTGAGCACCTGGGAAGTTTAGCAGCCAGCCTGCTCTTATTTCACCTTTAATAAAGAGCTGGTAAACATCCAGCTCATTTAAATGCAGGCCACATTTATTTGAAGGCTTTGCAAGCCCCAGAGAAAATTAATATTACAGGAACCTTGGGGGCTAGAAAAAGCTGGCCAGGTGATAAAATGGGATTCACCCAGGAAAAAGGAAAGAAATTTCAAGCACATCTGGAGAGAAAATAATGTGACACAGATATTTCCAGTGAAAGACTAACTGTGTCACTGGACTCAGCCATGCTGAAAGAAACCTCTTCATGACTGGCAACATCAATAACAAGGTGGTAAAACAGAACAGTTTGGGCATCAGATTGGATAATGTTATGCATGGTCCAACAGAGCCTCAGGCCATCACGGAGAGATGTGATAAGTGCCCATATATGAGTGTGTGTAAATATATATATATATATATGTATATACAGACTGATGGAAAGAGAAGGAAAGAGAGAGAAAGGCATAAATCATAAAAAAAAATAAATATTTGAAGCCTTTACCCAGAAGCAGACTTGCAATCTCCCTCTCTCTCTCTCTCTCTCTGTTTAATTCTCAAGAAGGCAAAAGCAATTCTAAAGAGGGCCCGAATCCAATCAAGTTTTTCACATGCTTTAATTTAAGAAGAGAGAAAATAAATTAAAGAGTTGAGGGAAAAAATTGAGAAAGAGGATTTAGGGGTTGTTGGGTTTGGGTTTTTTATTTTGGTTTGTTTTAAAGTGGGAAAAATGGAAATGAAGGGCTGTCCAAAACTGAGCAGCAACACAGGGAAAAGAAAAATTATGATACACTTTTCTCCTAGGCACGCTTCATTACTGAAATGTCAAAGCCACTGCTACTACTTGTGAATCCCATTAGTATTAAAATTGCTGGATATGGTGAGACAGAGCAAAGTTTGACTTTCTGAAATTTAACCACCACGACACCCACTCAAAGATATTTTTTCTCCTCCATCTCTCACAAACAGCCACCAATGTTCTCTGCCCTCAGTCCAGCCAGAAAATCCAGTCACACTGAGGAAAATCCACAAGTTCCCTCGACAGGAAAAGAACAGTCTCTGTGATATTAAAACCTCCATTTCACTTCCCTGTGCTGGCTGAATGATCAGAAACCACTCCTATGCTACAACCACGCTGCTCATTTTCCTCTGTGCTATCAAAAAGTGATCCTTTGACGTGTGGATCGGATGCTTTCCATCTTCAAGTCCTGACTCCCACGAGGCTGTCGAAATCCTTGCATCCAACGCTACCCATAGCAGAGACATAATTTTAGAATGATTCACCGATCAGAACGCTCCCGTGTAATGGAATAGGAAGCAAACATGGAGCACGGAGCAGCCAGAGGAATAGTTTAGGTTAGAAAAGACCTCTAAGATCACTGACTCCAACCATTAATCCATGTCCCTAAGTGCCACATCCACACGTATTTCCAGCACTTCCAGGGATGGCAATTCCACCACTTCCCCGAGCAGCCTGTTCTGACCACCCTTTCAGTGAAGAAATGTTTCCCAATATCCAACCCAAACCTTGCCTGACACATCTTAAGGGCATTTCCTCTTGTCCTACTGCTTATTACTTATAACTTCCTTCACTGAACAGTTTTAAATACGTGGCCTTGCTCAGTCACAATTTTAGTTCACAATGAGACAGAGGAAAGCATGAAAAAATGTTTGCACAAGCAGGAAGTGCTGATTTTTTACCATCTCCACTTTCTAGTGCTACAAAACACTGTCCCCTTAAAAGAGCAGAGCTCTCAGGAAAAACGTGGAAAACTCGGCGTTTCTTAAATAATGCAGTAAATAATTTTTTTCCCTAGGTCCCTCAGGAAAATAACCTTGCTGGAAGAGAAAGTGAGGAAGCAATATATTGTCTTTAGAGATGGGCAAGTGCACTTTACGTGTCTTTGGGAACCTCGGAAAACACATTACTGTAACAGCAAACCCACAGCCTGACCTGAGCATGGCTGAACGCTGCTCCCATCAGATTTCCAGGGAGTCAAGGAAGTTCAGCAGATGGAGGGGTTTGCCTGCTGTACTTTCTGTGTGCTGTCACAGCTTCGAAGAGAAGACTTAAACGCCACTGATGCATTTTTGGTGGAAGGTAGTTTGCATTCAGAATTTTTTAGATTTTAGATATGTTGCTAATATTGAATCATAAAAAAATAAATTACTTTTCATCTCACTCTACCTGGAACCAGAAGAAATCTTGCATGCAGAGCATTCAGTGGCATTGGTTAAATGCGAGGTGAATGCTTGGGTTTTGGCAGCTATGGTTAAGCAGTGGCATCCAAGCAAAGCAAGAAACATCATCGCTCTCCTCTTCTAGACACGGCCTCAGTCAAATGGCTGAGCTTAATCCCTGTGGTCACCAGCAACAATCTGATTCTGATCACGGGACTTCACCCAGGACCACTCTCCATAAAGAGAGTTTGTTTTTCCTTGCACTGTGTGCAAACCTCACGGCTGAAAAAACAGCTCTGTGCAAACTGAGCCACTGCTATAATCTCCAAACCCCAGCAGAGCCCAAAACTGCAGCGCTGTGTTTTAGATGTCACCACGTGATAACTCCTGGCAAACACTGACTGCTTACTGTCAACCACAGCAGTTCAGAAAAGCCCTTTGCGCAGAAAGAGATCCAAGAGCCCCTGAGCCTTTTAAAGACGAGACTTGAGGAACTGTGTGTAAATAAATAATGCAATTCATTACGCCAAATGTAGGTCAGTGTACATCAGTGACACTTCTCAAGCCGTGGTCCAGTGTGACTAATTTCTGGCTGATGGGAACTAGGCTGGCTGGAAGGCTCATCAGTTGTCACCAGCACGTCAGTGACAGCCCTTCAGGGAGCCCTGTTCCATCCACGCTCACCCACCTTTCCCCAGAGCTGCTGCTCTTCCAGTGCACACTCAAATATGCCATTGTGCACTGTTGGTATTATCTGTCTCTCCCCTTTTCTACTTTTTTTTTTTTTCAAGCAGTCACAGTGCATGTATAAATCAGAGAGATTCTTGCATGTTGTGTCATTAGACAGGAAAATGGGAATTCAGAAAGGTCAGGGCATGAACCTACTCGTGATCCTGCTCTTGGCACTGTTCAGAAACACAGAAAAACTCAAAATCCCTTGCAGTTATCAGGATCAGGACAGGAGGCACTCATAACAGAAATGCAGGGTGCAGTGACAGACACAAGTTAATTCTTCAGTCTTTGTTTATATCCATTCTTCATTCTGCTCTTCTCTCTCTGCTGATCCCTTGCACTGACCTTCACTTCCAGTAATCCCTTTCTGCCCTCCTTCCCCTACAACCACACCTATCCTTTCCTCTCTCCGGGACTAATTAAGACATGAGTGGACTCTGCTCTGTGTTTTCACCTGGGCACAGCACAATCAGCAGTTATTCCTCTTTCCCTTCTAGTCCAGCTTCACCGTTCTGTGTGTGAAGGAAAATCAAGCCGAGCACTGGACTCCCCTCTTCTTTGCAGTTGCTCAACAGGAGCAGGAGCACGATCAGTGCTGTGGCACTTTCTTATACTGTTGTCCCTTGGGTTTATTATTTTTTTTTATTGTTATTATCATTTTTATTCTTTTTTGGCTGTTATTACAAAAAACTATCTACTTTGCTGAGCTCTTTGGTCCTGCAAGGCTTAAGCTGCATTCAATGGCTACAAGGT
>VZTA01021292.1:544193-565294 GCA_013398855.1 Mohoua ochrocephala | reverse complement strand
GCTCCCGAGCCTTGGCTGGGGAGTGGGGGCCGGCTTCGTGCCGTTTTCCGTTCGGTGATGGAAGAGAGCGGTCGCGCGTGTTTACAGCGGGCATGTGCCTGTTCCCGGCACATCGCTGCGTTCCGGCTCGCTGCCTGGCCCTGCCCGCTTTCACCGCGTCTGCCCGCGGCTCCGGAGGGGTGCGTCTGTCCCCGGGACACTGCTACGCTGTGACCTGCTGCCAGTGGTGGTACCGAGGCCAACTGCTACCTGTGAGTTTTACAAAAGCAGAAATCTCCTGTCCTCCCCTTTGCCCGAGCCCCCACCACCACCTGAGGAGGTTCCAGGCTGGCATCAGAGAGCCCTTGCAGCCGCGGGGGAATCATCGAAGCCTCTCTGCCTCGCCTGAGCCTCCACCACCTCCTGCCTCCTGTGGTCATAACTACACCAAAGGGGAAACTGCTGAACAGGTGGGGAACTCCTGTTTTCTTGGTGGTGGTTCTGTCTTGTTATATATACATTTTCTAGTAAAGAACTGTTATTACTTCTCCCATATTTTGCCTAGAAGCTGCGTAATTTTGAAGTTATAATAATTTGGAGGGAGGGGGTCTCTTTCCAGGAAGGTTCCCACCTTCCTTGGCAGACATCTCTCTTTTAAACCAAGGCAACATCTCAGTGTCTTCCATTCGCAGCCCATAGCAAGGTTACTTAACCTGTCCATCACTGTTCCAGCTCTCCCTGCCCAAGAAACCGATATGAAGGAAAGATGAACAGGTCTAGCAGTCAGAGAAAACGCTTCCTGACATGGCCCTGGCACGTGATGGGGAGGCCAGTCCAAGTCTGGTTTGGGCACATTAACTTTTTATTGCTTATTTTCTAATTTGTGCGACCTTAATTATGTATTAAAGAAAATCTATTATCCAAACTCACAATTTCAATGCACTTACTTATTAGCATTCACTTAGTAGTAGATTAAGATTTTTTCTAAATTTCATTTCTTATTCCACTCCTTTCCATTCAATTGCATTTCAAATACTTCCTGATCACTTTGTAGTACTTTCACTTGAAGCTGAGAAAAATAATTCACCAGATCTAGCATCTTCTGCTAATAACCCATCATCATTCCTGACTTCAAAGGTTTAAAGAGCTTTAAAAATTTCTGGCTGCTTATCACAATAGGGTACAAAACTCCCTGGAGGGATAACATCAGCTTCTCTGGGGAGATATTAGCAGGGGCAGTTACAACCTTGTCTGCATGTTGATGAACTTCTGGTTGGCCTTTTTTTATGTAAACCTGTGCAAACTGTGATATAAAGGGGCACCTGGGTTATTTGTTTCTCAGCAATTAAGTAAAACTTGTGTATTTATAAAGATAACACTAATAAATTGTGGATAGTTTTGATGACTTGCAACAAATTAATGTGATTTTGACCCCTTTATCAGGAGTGCTGGCAATTACACAACTCTTATCCTGGTACTGTTTGTGTGCGGCCGTGCAAGCAGCTGTCAGCAAATGCTGAGCAAGACATCTATCTCTCTTAATTGAGCAGAGTGCAGTGACTCTCTGACCAGCTGTGTAAGCAGGAGAACCAAAAATTTATCACCTCAGATATGATCCTGCACTAATGATTTTGGCTACAGTCTTGTCTCCGCACAGCACCACACTATCAGAGTGGATGCACTAGCCTGGGTTAGAGCTAGTTGGTTTCTAGACAGCAGGGCTATCCAACAGCCATAAATTCTGGAAGCTTTAGTTTTCCTCCAGGTGAGCTAGAAAGAAAAGCACCTGCATTTTACCAGAAGCTTATTGAAACAAACACATTATTATAAAATGTTTCCATTGGAAAATTTGATGGTTTTCAAACAAAATTTATTTCAACAAACGATCTCTGATTGCTTCTGACGCTTACCAGCTCCTGACTTACCCAGCTCCTCTGTCAATGCACTGGGCAGACACCTTCTTCTTCAAGCCCCTCTCCTTCCCATGTCTGTCTTCAGCCCTGGGTATTTGCTATCCTTAAAGCTCGTTTTCTCACTCCCAGTTGGTTCCTGATGCATAGACATAGTCTTTACAATGTCTGGTCTCTTCTTGGTTCTCTACTTTTAAGATACCATCACCTTAAAGTGCACCCACTGTTCAGCATGCAAGCAACATCCCTGGCATGCCTATTCATCCTTCCATAACTACTATTAACTGCCAAGATTCCACCTTCCTCTGCAAGGAATCTGTCTTTACAAGTCTTCACAGCCATACTCACATCTGATCCCTACCTTGGCTCAATTTTGAACACTCCAAAATCTCTGCAAGTGCCTTTTCTGGAAGCGCTTCCATCTATCCCTGAGGCAGTGCCTACTCTTAGCTTTCCATAGTAGGCATCTTACCAAAGTTTTTCTCTCCACCTTGTCCAACCAAGCTGGCCTCATATATAGGTATGGCTTTGCTCCTGATTTCCACTGGTCGCCATCACCATATCTGCCCTTTCCTTTCTTGCTTCCTGCACCCCAGAAAAGCCCTTTACATAGTACAACTGCTACTCCCCTGCAGCTCACTGGAAGTCTCCTACCTCAGAGCAGTAACTTAAGCAGCTGTTGCCAGCTCCTCAGAGTAGAGGATGATAAGTGATTTCAGAGCATGAAGAAGTGCTAGGATGGATTTGGGGAGAGTGTTTTGATCTAGGGCAGAAAATTTTTAATTCTCTTCATCTGAGCTGTTTTCCTCTCCCAGCCACACAATGGTGAGATCCTTTGGGGAGTGTGGTGAGTCCTTCAGACTTACTTAGGTGTAAAGCTGTGACACGGCAGCAGCTGTGGGGAGAACTATAGATACACAAAAATAACTGGCAAACTCACCAGCTCCATGTACTTGAGACAATGAGTAGACCCTGTGGGACTTCTGCTTACCCCGAAGCTCATAATCTAGAGACAGGGGCTGGAGCAGGGCTGGAGTGATGACTGCCATGTCCCAAAAAAGGAGGGGAATACCACATTGCTCTGAAGGCTGCCAGAGGTGGTTTTGTCAAGAAGTGCTTGGTCATCATCACTTCTCATAGGGATGCACTTGCTCCACCAAAACACTCACACCTAATTTTTTTAGGTGAAGTTTCTCAGCTCCAGAATTAAACTTTTATTGGGGAAAGACAGAAACAGACTAGCCCACTCCAAACAGAATAATAACTAGGGCATCCAAGGTATAGAGGAGAATACAGAATATATATAGAGAGAGAATATAGAATAAGAATTATGGGGAGATCAGAAAGAAAGGAGTTAAACATACCTTTCCCATAACCTGAGTGTGGGGGAGCACTGCATGGCAATGTATTAATTATTTTGGAAAGCTCTCAAGGCTTTGTTTCTTCTCAAGGCAGAAGGGAAAAGTTCAACAACAGCTAAAAATAAACACAGTGGGAAAAGCTACAAAGGTGTAAGTGGGGTTGTAATGTTTGCAACATTTGTAAAACACTGTAATCAAAGTATTTTAGTAGATAGCATTTGCAAACAATACACTTTAAAGCTGCTATAAGTGGCACCGATATAGACTGCATTTCTTCAATTTCCTCTCATGCATTAGGATCCTTTTCTTCTTGGCATGCTCACCCTAAAATCTTCTGGAATTTGATCCCTAACCCGGACCTGAAAAGACGGGAGGTTATCTGACGACTTTGCGCCATCTACTGTCTTCTACAGATCTTAGCAGCCAACTCACTTTTTTTTTTTTATTGCACAGAGCACCGACTAGATGTTTTCATAGAAAGATCGATTATAATTGTGTTGTCTCGCTCCTGAGAAGTAATGGTGACTCAGAATCCCGACTCACTTTTCCTTTTTTTCTCCCTACTATTGTCACAGCCAGACTGACCTCCAACGGCTTATTCAGGATTTCTCTAAATTATTTCCAACCCTTTAAGAAGTCACCTCCTTTAGATTTTAAAATGTTCCAAGACTTAATTACTCAGCTTCAAAAAAGTATGTCATGTTTCTGATGACTTTTATCCCCAAATGTAGTTTTTCCCTCTGAGATGGAAAGGGGTCTTTTAAGAAGCCAGCACAATGGAAAGGTAATATTCTTTGTCTTTCCACAAAGAGAGCCTACAGAGTAGTTTGTGAATTCCCAGGCTACTTCCCGGATGTGAAACTATATATAATTAAACACCTTCCTCAGAGACGAAGAAAGGACTAGGGTCTAAAAATGTCACCTCCAGCAGCTGGATACCAAACTCTTTGTGAGGGAAAGGCTCCTCGCCTGAGGGCTGGAGATGTTCATCTGAAAGCTTCTTCAGAGAGCAATCAATAACCAGTAAAAGGGAGCTTGAGGGTACCCAAAACATTACTTTTCCAGATCTGCCAATTTAACAGCTGTCTAAGATACTGGATATTAGGTTAAGTTGACATGGTCACAACAGTAACTAATTCACCTTTACAATTACAGCCCACTTATACTTTAATTAAGATAAGGAAATGCTTTCCCAGTCTGAGTTCATACACTTGATACGTCAAGGGAAAAAACCCAACAAACTAGCTTATATTCAGCCTGTTGCTTCCAGTGGAATAAAAAAACCAACAACAACAAAAACCTGGGGTTTCATGTAACAAAAATCAGCCATTAGCACAGCCATAGGGGAGAGAGCAAAAGTGCAGCTAGAGAAATACATTTCTGACAGTAACTAATGGTAAGGGAAATATTTTATGTAATGGCACAGTCAGAGAGTGTTCCTTTCTCCCATTTATACACCCATTCTTTAACAATCAGCAGCTGTCAGTTCTTGAGCTGATGGATGCACTCCAACTGCATTTAACAGTCACCAGTGGACCAATCCTGCATGATTTTTTCAAATCTTCTTTTGTCTAGCTATGTGAATTTTAGTTCCCACAGAATCCTGTAGCAATAAGTTCCACAACTCAGTTCAGAGTTGTGCAAAAAGGATTTTTCTTGTACTGTTTCTCCCCTATCATAAGCATGAAAATATTTGCCCCTATAATCATGATGATAATATATATCACCCTATAAAGACTTTTAGGCAAAAAGGTAACTAGAAACTCTATTTCCAAATGTAAAACCCTCAAAGTAAATAATCCTTTGAAAAAGCATATATATGCCCTTCAGAAACCTCTTTTTAAAGAGAAAAATTAATTCATTTTTTCTTGGTAAATTCTATTTAACATGAATTTGCAAGTCTAAAGGATCACAGTCGGAAAGCCACTTTCTCCCTGGGTTCACCATATGCTGCTCAACCTTAAAGTCAGAACCAACAGTTATTTACATGTCTTAAGTGCAAGTAAGCGTTGTTTTGCTTTATGAATTCATACCAGGGATGAAAAACTTATCTTACAACTGTGTGTGCACTGTTTTTTAGGCATTGACACTCTTTAAGTGGGCTACGCACAACCTCCCAACTGCATTTTATACACCAACACACACACATACATAGAAGTATATAGATAGAATGCAGTTAGATTTTTCCTTTTAGTTTGGCAATTCTGAAACTAATTTAAATGGAGCATCATTCAATGTTCATTACTGCAAATAAAACACCATCAATTTAAGGTAAACAGGGAAACTGCTATTTTCCTAAAAAGTTGTCTTCAATAATTTCAAAGGTTTTCTTGCTATTGTTTTCTATTATTTGGGATTACATATTTTAAATGTTGGCCTCTTGACACTTGAACAAAACACATAAAGTATTTTTTTGCAACATTAATTAATGGTGCCTTTACTGGTGCCTAAAAGGGACTGGACAGATTTCTGGTCTAAAATTTGCACAGTTCAAAAAATGATGCCACAACACACTAGTAATTGAAAATATTTTATGGAGCACATTTTATTAGATTATGGCATTTCTGGCAAAACAATTTTGTCGAATCTTGTAGTTTTTTAGTAGAGGGAGTTGAATATGAAAGTGGTGCATCACATCAAAATAGAATATTTGGGATTGACTCCTTTCTGGAACACTGTCCTGATTTCCTCCTTTAATACAATTTAGACTTACTGATAGTTCATTAACCTAATATATTATGTGAAATATTTTACATTTCAAGAAGCAGCTTAACTCTACCACTTCCTGGCTTTAGACTATTTATTTCCCAGCTTTATTCAGGTAATATATATCAAAGTATGGCTACAAATAGTGTTTAGTTTAATACAGTATATATGGGTTTTCACCCCTGACAGAATTTACCTTGCCCTGTCAAATGACAAATGCTTGGCAACCCCAGCTTTTTGTCCACTTAGCTCTCCCCAGACGTGGTGCAGTCTGGTGTGGGGCCATTAGATGTCACTCTGGACCACACAAAAGAAGACCAAAGCATGAACTAGCACCTTCCCATCTGCAAACAATAAACCCAGATTCAAAACAGGGATGCATCTTCAAAGAGTGCACCTAACCCGTGTGCCCTCTCCAGTAGGTACACCTTAGCTTCCACCACCAGGTTCCTCTGCAGCTGCTGTGCCGACACAATGGCACACAGTGGAAAGCAGCTCAGGCACCACACAACGAAAACCTGCTCCTCTCCTCCTTTCATTTCATGAAGGAACAATCTCCAGGGTTCGTAGTACCATGAAAAACACAGCTGTGGGGTACCTCTTAGAGGGCCAAGGGGTCATGCTGAGCATGGTGTCTGAGTTTAGAGCGAGCCACCAAATGAGATGTATGGTGGATTGGATCTGAAGCCAACTGACAAACATTCTATTGCTGCACTGGTTTTTTTATGGCCTGTTCTTCCTTTAGTGTTTTCCATCGTTTGGTTGGTTTGCAGTTCTTTCCTGACTGAGTTGCTCCCAGGGAAGCATTTCATCAGTTTGTTGCAACTACCCCAGGGGAAGGGGGGAGTGATGGCAACCTTGATCTCTGGGGAAGCAGTAGCAGAGGCAAGGTGAGGTGTTCCCCCATCTGTCAGATGGATTCTGCTAATGCTGAAATCCTGGGGGGAGGGGGAAAAACCCACTTCACTTATTGACTTCTTGTGGCAGCAGGATCACAGTCCAACTGCAATTATGGTGTTTGTTACATTCCCGACCTTCCAGGCTTGGACATCATGGCATTTTATGCATGAACTGCAGGGAGTAGAGCTGCCATGTCAAAACAGGACAAATTGTTAAGGTCCCCAGTTTTCCTGCTGACATGACTGTATTGCACACACTAGCTATGGAGTTTTGGGCACATCCTGGAGTTTCAGCCAAAGGGAAAGTACTGCTTGGGATAAGACTTTTGCCCGTTGCCACATAGTTCCACTAATTCTAAGCAGCTCACAGACAGCCAAAGGTGGGGCGTCTTTGAAGTACCTTGTAATCTAATCATATTTATGTCTTTTTAGGCAGAGCACCTCATATGTCGCAGCAAGACAGGGTTGGATTAATTTAAAAGGAAATCAAAGAAAGGATTATAAAACCATAGAGCTTATTAAAGGTTCTTCTGTCTGATGGCAAAGGCATTATTCCCTCTTAGAAACCACACTGCATACACACACAGGTGGAAAGCCAAAGGAACAGGGGTTGTGGTTATAAGATCTGATAGTCATGTAAGTAAAATTAACTTTGAACCAAGTGAGAAGCATAGCACTGTCAGGCCAAGAGCTCACATACCAGAAATTACAGCCCTCATTGGAGAACTTAGCCCAGAAACCAGTTACGCAGAGAAGAAATTCTTATCCCTGCTCCAGAGATGAGGACCCAGAGCACAAGCTCCTGGGGTCATACCACATGGCTGTGCTGTTTGAGGGGGTCCCCAGTGTGGCTAAGACAGACAAAGTGACAAGCCTGAAAGCAAACACCAAGGATTCAGGAGTGCGGCAAAAATTACCAGAGTGTTCCAAGTCCAACCTGGCGTGTAAATATTGACATCGGCGTCAGGTGGGGAGTGTTCTTTGGGTAGGAGCAAAGCATTTCAAACTGAGGTGGCAGGAAACCAACACCTTTTACCTTCTGACTGCCACCATCACCTTCGCCGTTACAGGGGACAAGCTGCTGCTCTGATTGTGGAAAAAGGAACTGCTAAATTTGCAAAGCAACTGTTCTCCAGAAAACCTCCTGTATAATTCACATGGTGTTCCTGAAGGCTCAGAGGGTTTGTCTAAGACAGCTGCTTCTCAACCTGCAATACAGCAAAGCATGTCTTTTTGTCCCACCTTCATTCTCTTCAGCAACGTGAGAAAGGGAAGTGAGCATTTTCTCCTTCATTACACCTTCTTGAGTCTCAACTTCTTTTCTCATTTTCCACATTCATCTAGGGACAATCAGAAACATATCCCAAACCTTGTCATAGGACAGCAAAGCCTGCCATCTCCTCTGCATTTCACCTTATGTAGTGGAGAGATGTCATTCATTTCAACATTGTTTCCAAAGGACTAAAAATACAAAGACTTTCTCTTGCTACCTTAATCTGATGTCCTGAGAGGGTTGGATGGCTGTCTTCTAGCCAGCGTAGATTGACAACAGAATACACTGATGAGCAAACAGAAAATTTACACAAAGCAAATCAAGAATTCTGAATTCTCCCTGGGAAAAGCTTTACAGTATTTGCACAAGAATTTGCTTGCAGGAAAGGAGATTTGAGTTATCTAATTTTAAACATTCTGTTCTGTGAAGATGAAATATATCTTTGGGTGCCCACACATGCGGAGATGCTTTGGTTTTCTGCAAGTGTTTGTCCTTAATCTGTACCACAGCTGGTGCATCAGTGTTATTTTTCAGGTATTAACAACATTCAGCAGGGTAGCTGTTAGCTAAGGTTTCAGACTCTAGATAACAGATGGCAGATGTTCTTCACTGTAGCAATGAGGATAGCAGCTGCCCCTGTGTCAGGAGAGAGAATGAAGAACTTGATCCCCACTAGTGTTTGGAGACGGCTGATCTTAGGGTTTCCAGCATACCTAGCAAGGTTTAAAAAAACACTAATGTCTCACTTAAGGTCAGAAGAAGATGGAAAAAAAATATCTACCTTGCTGCTAGTATGGATCTGGGCACCAGCTTCTCCACATCTGCAAGGGAAATTCTGGGTAAGGATTTCTGCCATGCATCTATACTCCGCTGAGAAACAGCTCCTGAAGAACTATACGTACACAGAAGAGAGAGGAAATCTATCAGGGCAGCAGGGAAGAGGAATGTGGGAAGCAGGAGTGGAAACAACCTGATGGATAATTTCAGCTCAGTAAAAGGGAAGACAAGAGTTTGTGCTACTTGATTCTACTTTACTCATGCTGCTGCAGAAGGCATGGATGTGAGAGAGCTCTGGTGTCTCTCAGGCAGGCTTGCACAACATTCCCAGGGGATGCTCAAGCCATGGGGCCATGAGCTAGCACTGCAATTACAGACTGGCTGTGCCAGAGCAGTGCTGGGGCATAAAGGAGCTCAGGGACTCCAACACAAGGACAGCCCTGCAAGGACCTGAAAGAGCACCTCTGGACACACACTGCTCTAGTGTAGCAGCTCACTTCAGATCCCCAAAACAGCGCAGTGCTCCCATGGTTAGTGAGAACAGAAACAGCAGCAGTCTCCTGAGAGTCAAGAATATCAGATCTGAGAGATGAAGAGCAAAAGCGCAAATAGAAGGACAAGCCACCCAATCCAAACTTGAACTGAATAATTTTTGGAGGCTCACTTAATCGACTTCAGATTTCCTTTATTTCTCTCCATGTCATTCAGGATTCCTGACAGCATTACTGATATTTTTTCTATAAACATTCATAAATATCTAGCTCTGGAGACACTTTCAAATAGACACTGCAACCGCAAACTCCTTCTCCAAGACCCAGGTTACATTAATGTAGTGGGGCAGGCAGTCAAAGCTTTGAGTGAGCTCTAGAAATGCCTGTCCCTTGCTGAACTAAAAGTCATGGTTGCCTTGTAGCAGTGCTATACTTTCCTGGTTCTCACACCAATATATTTGGCAGTAACTGTGTACCAGAGCACCATGGCCTACAGTGTTTTATAAACATAGTAATAACAAAAAAACCCTTGTGAGGGGTAAATGCTCCTCTGAAATTCCTTTGCCAACTCTTTGGTATTTGAGGGAACATATATGCCCACAACACCAAAGCACACTTGCCACAGCCAGTGGAAAAAAGAGCACTAGGAATTCCTGTAGTTGTGCGGCACCCATTCCCAGTGGCAGCATGTCTGTTATCCAGAGAACTTATTGCCAGGTGTATTGGATTTACATGGCAACCTTTTGGAGGCTGGGGAGGGGGCTATAGGAGGGGCTTCTCCGAGAAGATTCAATCCTCCTCTGTATCTGACATAGGCAATACCGACCTGATCCAAGATGGATGCACCGCTGCCCAAGGCTGAGATGATCAGAAATGGTAATTAATGCCTCTATAATAACATAATTAAGGAGGGGGAAAAAAATGTATCTGCAGCCAGAGAGGAGAGGAGTGAAAACATGTGAAACAACTCCACAGACACTGAGGTCGGTGCAGAAGGAGGGAGAGGAGGCGCTTCAGGCGCAGAAGCAGAGATTCTCAAGCAGCCCATGGTGCAGACCATAATGAGACAGCTGTGCCCCTGCAGCCCATGGAGGCCCACAGGGCAGCAGAGACCTACCCGCAGATATGAAGGAGCCCAAAAGAGGGCTATGACCCCATGGGAATCCCACAATGGTGCAGGGTCCTGGTAGGACTTGTGACACCATGGGGGCCCATGCTGGAGGAGCCAGTGCCTGAAGGACCGCATCCTTTAAAAAGAGACCCAGTTGGAGCAGTTCGTGAAGATCTGCAGCCCATGGGAAGGACATACTTTGGAGACATTCGTAGAGGACCGTCTCCCGTGGGAAGGACTCCATGTTGAAGCAGGGGAAAGACTCCTCTTCCTGAGGAGGAAGCGGTGGCAGAAACAATATGTGATGAACTGACCGGAACTGCCATTCCCACCTCTCTGAGCTGCTGGAGGGGAGGAGACAGAATCAGGAATAAATTTAAGCTTGGGAAGGAGGGGGGTTGGGGGTAAGGTATTTTTAAGATTTCTTGTACTTCTGATTATCCTAATCTGATTTTGATTGGTAATAAATTAATTTCCTCAATTCGAGTCTGTTTCGACAGTAAGTGGTGAGTGATCTCTCCCTGCCCTTATCTCAACTCAAGAGCCTTCCATTATATTTTCTCTCCCCTGTCCATCTGAGGAGCAGAGAGAGGCTTTGGTGGGCACCTGGCATCCAGACAGGGTCAAACCTCCACATCAGGAGACTGTTTTACATGCTATGGGTCAAGCTCAGACCAAACTTAATTTTTCATGCTGGATTCAGGTATGCTCAAAGTGATCTGTCCCAAAAATTTTAATGGACAGATAATTTCTATGCAGAGAGTAAAGAGTCATTGCCATGTGAAATTTTCTAGTAGTGCTATAATTGCATTCCAGTATAACTTGTGCTTCTCCAGGAATTAGGGAATTTCTCTGCTGTCTCAATCTTGATGCAGCTTTAACCCAGCACACTCTTGACACAGGCCCCTGTCAATTCTGTAAGCTCCTCTACTCCTGTCCATTGAAGCAAACTCTCCACAATACCCTCTGAGGGTGAGTATAAGAATATTCAGCAGGAGGTGAGACTCGAGATGCTTATTTTATAGCTGACACAGATGGGAAGAATACCTTGCATCACTGCAGCCAAAAAAATAGCAAGACAAGTAAGAGAGGCCTAGTAGGTTCACATTCTTACATCAGAAAAACATTTGGAAAAAGAATGAGGCCATGTGAGTTTCCTGTGGTGAGGGATGAGTTTTACACGTGGTAGTATGTAGAGAACATAGTAGTACATATTTTGCACGACACCAAACCCTCTCATGCCCAGTTAACTCTGTTATATGTCTTTTTGCAATCAAATTATGATTAAGGATTACTTGGGCATGGGATGCTTTATTAATTTATAATACTTACAGTGATTTTAAGAACCTGGTATTTGATTAAAAACTCTAGTTACAATTTCCTGGTCCCTGTCTTTCCCAGGTGTTCACATGGCAACATACTTTGCAATCAAACTAGTCTAATAAAAAATACAATTAAGAATGTAACCAAGGAATCTTCACAGGCACCTGACAAATTTGCTGAAGAGGAGTAAGTTTTGAAGATGGCGACGTGGCAAAGTCAGGCCACAGATAATGTATATGTGTGTTTGCATGTGTTTGTTCACAGCCTATTTGCATTAAAAACAAAGGTGAACAGAAAAGTTAAACAAAGCACGAACTCCACAGCCTCAGTGGCTGAGGCATTAGAGATCAGCTATGCATCTCCCATTCATCTTCCCCATCCTGGAATGTGCAATACGTGCTTCAGCCCATCCCACTGCTGAACACACAGCCAGCGTCTCAGCGTGCTTGTATGTTTTCCATTTGTTTTTCCACAGCTCGCTAATGACTTGTAACTGCCCTATCACCACCCCACTGCAAAGGCGATGATGAATTCAGCAGACCCAACATGCAAATGGAAAAACATGGAAAACATTAACTGTTGGTACTGACATGCAACTGGAGTTTTGCAAACCTGCTGGTGTTGCATAACATGCTGAAAATACAGTCTCAGAAAATAAGCACCATCTTCCTGCCAGAACAGCTCTTCTGCAATATGCCTAAGAGCAAAGAAGCATTGTAAAGTAATTCTATTTTATTCAGTAGCTAGCTTAGTTAACCTTTATAGGAAAGAAGGAAGTGAAAAAGAAATAAATATAACTATTTCAGTTTGCCACTGCTCTTTTTAGACATGACAACATGAAGCAAAGGCTTTGCTGATGAGAGAAGTTTGATATCACATTGCTCCACAGATGCATTTAGCAATACTGCAGTGTTGTGACGTACACCAGTAAATTTCACCATTTTATAATACTGAAGCAATCTCTGCTATGGTTTTCTCACTGACCTAGCTATGGGGCCAAGACAGGCCCCAGCTTTAGGAAATGGAGACGTAACTGTAGCTCTGCGATTAATTCTTTCAGGGCAGACTCAGCAGGAAAGCACGCTCTCAAGGCATGTTTTGCATATATCTGCTCCTTCTTATAAACAGGAGCAAAGCTATGACTGAAACACAGGATTCAGTATATGGGTTTTCCTATACATGCATCATAGAGAAAGGAAAAGGATTTAACATTATCAGAATGAAACAAGAATTTGGTAAGGTTTCTTCTCCCATCTCAGATGTTGCTGGCACTGATGTGCTTCTGCGGGGAAACACACATCTGCACTTTCTAAAACAAGTCATTTAAGTGAAAACATTTTCCAGTCACCACAGTGCTGTGTGATTTTTATACACCATCATATAAATATTCTTAGCTCACAAAAATATTCCCTCTAACTGTTTAGGTCAGTGGCCAAAACTGGATCAGCCCCATTTTATCTTTCCTATAAAAGAGAATGCATTTTAAAACATGCCAAATAAAATCACAGTCCTTGCAAGCCAGCATATTTTTGGCTTGCTTTTTAGTGAAAGAATGCAAAAGGAGCATGTGTATGAACATCCAGCAAGTTAAGGGTGCAGTATCTGAATGCATTCAATGCCTGCTAGTCAATAAAAGTACATTACCATGCCATCCTCTGCATTGCAGTCTAACCCCCACTACCTGCACAGATCTCCAATGCAAATAAAGATGAACACCAGCTAAATCAGCATGCTGTAAAACCGTAAGAGGAATTCCTCTTTCTTTCCTTTTTCTCCTGGATATCCTTAAGCTAACTCTTTTTATCAGAAGATGCTTAGTTCTGAATGCCCTGTTGACCCAGAAATCAGAGGTGTATTTGGCAAGATTAAAATTAGTGGGTCTTTAGGCTTCACTTTGGCGAGATATTAAAGCCTGTGTCAAAGTTTAAGCATAAAAATAGTGCTTTTGACTTCAGTGGGACCACTCACCTATTTAGAGTTAGGTGAGTGTTTACACATCTTGCTGAATAGGTGCCGTGGGGCCTTCTAACCTTATGTCCTGAAAACTTTTGCCATCCTTAACTAAGCTTGTTACAGCGCCATGAAAGGACCCTTTTTTCTTCCTCTTTTTTCTGGCATTGTGTTTTGTTCTCATTGCAAAAAGACTCTTCGGGGGTTTTTTGCACTAACTAAACTTTAAGTTACATCTGTACAGAAAAAAAAGATAGTGCTCTTCCTTTAAAAGGCCTCAGAGTTAATCAGTGGAATCATGCAGTAGGGCAGGAGGAATACTTTATACTCTGGAGCCGCACACTGGCATGTAACTGCTTCTGTTGAAAACACACTCCTTTTTCGAAGAAGTAGACTCAGATCTCACATGCACCAGGGTTTGCTTTATTTTTCAGAGAAGTATGGAATTTTGAAAACAAAAATATCATAGAGTATTACACATAAACACACACACAAAGAATGGTGAAAACACAAATCCACTTGTAAATGCTGGTTAAGAATCTGATGTGAAATGTACCGTGTAAAAAAAAGCAATGGAACAACAATTATCTAATTGGTGTAACTGAGGCTTTGATGGATTAATTTCTTACTAATGCCAGGCAAGTGAAAGAAGAAAATTATGATCGCTTGGACTAGACGAAAATAAAAATGATAAATGGTTAAATCAACCAAAGAGCACTGTGATTCAAAATATTTTTAGAAGTCAGCTGTGTAATCCAAAAATGTGTCCAATAATAGCAGAAAAGGCCACAAGTAAAAATAAACTGCATATGCAAGAATGAGAGCAGACCCTGGAATGAAAGATTGCAAATCACTTGGTGTAACCTGGCATGCTAACAGAAAAGGTGGCTGTTTGGATATGCAAACGTGATCACCTATATTAAAAAGCTGTTGAAGGGAATGAAGTAAAAGAAAAGCAATAATGAAGACCAAGAACCAAACTGGGAGGAGCATCTGCAACTGTACTGCAACACAGATGGAATTCACATTTAATATTAACAATCAAGAAGAGGATTTTAAACAAGATTATAATTAAATCTCCACGTGATGCGAACTTGCAAAGCATTATGAATTATAATGAGGGCAGAAAAACATTGCTGCAGAGCCAACAGGAAATCAGGAGGACTGGAAGAAAGTGAGGTTTTCTGGGGAAAAAAATGCAAGCTGAAACTGGTGGGAAGAAACACGGAGAGCAGGGAGGCTGTGAGAGGGAATTAGGTACTAGTATCAGGATGGACTAGTAGGCAGTTCTGAATTTCCATCAGGATGCCAAATGAGTGAGACCCATAGGTGTTAAAGAAGGTATCGCTCAGTGTGGAGAAACAATCACTACTCTCCTTGGCTTCTGATGTAACAGCACGAGGCAGACTGTGTCCTGGCTTTGTGTGCCTAATTTCTGGCAAGCATCCACCTGCCAACTGTTCTTAGCAGGAGCTGAGGTGAAAAAGGGCAATCAGCACCAAGTGAGCACAATCCAGCACAGGGCTACAAGCCACAACAGAGGAGGGCTGGACAGAGCAAGCCAGGGCTACAGGGGCATCAGAATGGTCGTGCCTCTGTTTCCTCTCTGCCTGAACCCCAGCCCAAGCAGCCAGCCTGGCTCCTTCCTTCAGAACTGAGAAGGGCTTTTGACCTTTTGCAGTTCAAGTTATTTCCTAGTGCTTCACCTTCTTCCCTGCTAATTAAGATGTCAAGCCTTTACAGTCACACCAAATTGTATGACTTTTTTTCCCCCTCATTTTCTATTAGGCTTCCACATCCCCCTTTCTTTCTAAATACTGATACCCTTGACCCCGTTTTCTGGCTTAACTCTTGGACTTCTGTCTTCAGACTCATTCTGGCTACTGTGTGCCACTCTTTCTGGCTACCTGAATTTCTGAGCCCTTCCATTCTCCTGTATATTTTGGTCTTCTTGAGGACCCCATCTGTGAAACACTTGCTCACGTGCCTCCCCAGTTTGCCTATCTATCCACCAATTTATGGATAAGCACAAATTTCTACCTGAGCCAAAATACGGACTTTTAGCTACAAAGATTTCAGCTGGAGAGCATAAACTGGAGAGACACAAGAATAAGCACTTTCATGCAAAGCTTGTGATAGTCCTTAGCAATGCCTCCTCTCTCCTCCCTTCCTGCAACCCCCACCACTTTGCTGGGAGTGTCACAAGAGAATCAATCTGCAACCCCGTGAAAAATAAACAGAAATAAGCACAAAACCAGATGGACATCTCTTAATCCCTGGTAGCTGAAGACAGGATTTTACTCATGTTTTTAGAGGATTCCTCCTTCTAAAGACTTCCATCAACTTAAATCTGGTTTTGTCGTAGAAGCTGTGTCTGTGAGAGCTACACTCTCACTTCCTCTTCCCTATCCATTACCACGTAAGCTATAGTTCAAAAAGTAATTTTTTTTCAATTCAAAACAAATTCTCTGAATTCAACAAAGAGCCATTTACACCAGTGATTTGCTTCTTTCTAATTAAATAATCCTCAAGACATCAGACCTTAAGAAGAATGTTTTGAAAGGCAGCTGTTCTGCTAATTAGACAAAATGCCTGGATGATGGCAATTTACTTAGAGTCACCTCACAGAGGGACACACACACTACGACGTATTCTCAGGCACAGAACTAACTCTACCCTGTGTAGGCAACATAAGCGTTTACTACACTTTCAGGATATTCTTAATGATCAAATTTAACGTTTCCAAAAACTGGCAGAAGGCTCCAACCCACATTTTAACAGAACCGTGCACCACTAAGCAGTGCCTCAGTCTTTTTACATAAAAGGATATGCTCAGTACACGTCTTGGGCATACAACGAACAAGAGTGACAGGTACAAAAAATGCACTTTGCCTTATCTTGAGTAAGATAATGGCTTGTGTTAGACTTGCCTCAATCCACATGAGACTGTTCTGCATCCTCCAACTAACCTTCTAAATACCCACCAGATATCAACAGCTCAGAAGACCCCCTTAAACAGCGTCTCTGCGTGAGACCCTTGCAAGATAGATGGCAAAAGGCTAGTAGAGTAAAACAACAGGAGAAGAGGACAGAGAGGCTGGCTAGCAAAGTTAGGATGCTGGTGCATGCACTGAGTTTCTGTCATGTCAAGAGACAGTCCTAAACAAATAAATTCATCCTCACCTACTGCCACACCTGCCAACGTCAATACAGTCTAAAACTACGACTGAAATACCGGGAATGAAGCCTATGCAGGTAGACTTTATATCCCTACATAAGGAAATGTTACTACAAACACCCTCTGAATTATTTTTCACAACAAAATATAAGCAAATGTGGGAAGCAAACTGCAATTTAGCTCTTGAAGTGGTGTGGTACACCAAAGTATTTTGTGTACTTTGGACTTCATCCAAAGCAAACATTCAACTACTTTTCTTTTAAACACATCTGGAGGTCAATAAATATTGTCCTTTCCCTAACATTAGTCCCACACAAACTGGCTAATATGCATCCACAAAACAGGGAGTAAAGTAATTTCTGTGGCCACATGAATTATCTGGCTTCAATTTCAATTCCTACCATAGATTTCCTGTTTGATCCTGTGTACAAGGGTTAACCTCTTTGTACATCTCCATCTGCCAAAGAGGGTAAATAACACCTGCCTCCTTTCTGGTAGTTTATGAGGCTCTGAGGGCATGTCTCTACCACAGGTGCAGGCACACCCAAGCTGTCTCCAAATGAGGAGCACTAATTCTATTCCTCGTTTTTGTAGGGATTCAAATTAGCATGCCCAGTATTCAATTTACCAAAGTGCTGAGTGCTCAGAACTGGAAATGAAGTTAGAGGGAACTCTGTTTGGAACAATAAAATGGATATACGTTAACTGTCTAATAGTAAGCACGCTGAAAATTAAGGCCAAAGGCATCTCCAGTGGCACCCAAAATGAACGAGCATTTCTGTAATGAAACTCAGTGCCTCAGGTCCTCCCTTATTAAACAAACGCAGCTTTATACCTTTTGGGATGTTGTAAAGACACCATTCATACATTCATACTGTGAGGCACTTAATGGCTAGAATGCTAAGTATAGTTTTAAAACACAAAAAATTCTACGTGCAAAGCACAGCTTTAATGATCTGCAGTAAATCAGGCATAGGTTGGAGCATGAGGACAGAGAACATTGAGTACTATCTTTCATCCTATACTCTTATTGAGGAATAGACCCATGGAACAACACTGTTTAATAGTATCATACAAATCAGAACTTAAATACAGTTATGTAGACAAATTGCTTTATTTCCTACTGTTTTGCTGTCTGATTTTGTAACCATATCATTCCTTCACTACAGCTTTTTTCATAAAATTTCTTTTACTGCAGGATCTGTAGGTGGAAAACAGAAATCTTATTCTAAGTCTTGCATAAATCAAAAGCAATGTTTCTGAAATTAATGGAATTAAAGTAATGTAAATGAAAAATCAAACCTTTTGGTTCCTGAAAAGCGCAAGCAACATTTAAGCATTTGGATTCAGTGCGCTAAAGCTAGGCAGCAAAATAAGGTGTTACCTATAGGCTGCTAACTTTTTTCAAGTAATTCTTAAAGTCTAGTAAAACTTTACAGAATATCAATATTGAACATTCTTCTCTGTAAGTAATTAAGAATAGCAGAAATTTTCTAAGTCCCTGCTATGAAACTTTCACTTTTACCACTACCCTTCCCCCACATAATCACATGGTTTAAAATCTGGGGGCGATTCACACCTTTTATTCTTTCCCCCAGAAATCAGATAACACAAGGTATTTGTTGAGTATTCTGAAAAGATTAAGTGACATCATAAGGGTTCTACGGAAGAAAGTAATCAGTATAACAGAGGGGATAATAAGGAAGCTGATTAGAACAAAGATACTGCTGTGATATAGCCCATTTGGGATTTAATGTATGAAAAGATAAAAAGATGAAAGAAGAGGAAGAACAAAGAGCAAGGGATAACAATTCCTTGCAAGGGAAAGAAGGAAAAAAAAGAAAAATATATGACCTTATAATATCTAATTCTCCTAGCAAGTAGATACTAAATGGTAGTTGTGTTGGTGACTCGTATTTGGTCATGTTAGAACACGGTTTGAATAAAATAAGGAACGGTGCTGTATGTCTGTTTTAAGAAGTGCCAAGCCAAGTGATTTACAAAAATGCTTTACTCCTCATAGCTGCAATGGCATTTTGCAAGATTCTTGCTACATGCCGCACAGTGATGGTTGTTTGGTTCTTTGACCCCCTCCACCTGAGAGGTGGCAGAATTTCATGCTGTCTTTTGTCAGCACCTTCAAGAGCATCTCAGCGTTGAACTCAGTTTTTCTTTCCACCCCGTAGATGAATAGTTCAGTCATCGTGGCACTGAGGCATTGTTGTGCACAGGGGAGTTCCATGAGATGAATGGTTAAGGAAGAAAAGCAAAGGTATTCATTAAAGAGAAAAAACCAAACAACAACAACAAACATGACTAAGGTGATGTCATACAAGTTATACCACATACACACTTCAGCTAAGCACTGTATCACCACCAGTCATTCTTGTTCCATCTGCAGCTGGAGACATTTCTGAATATTCCTACACTATTTGTCAGAGTAGGACCTCTCAGGACCCCTTCTGACACAGTTCAACTTTGCAAGGTAAATATTGTTCTCAAATCTTCAAGCTACAGGAAAACTTTTGAAAGTGATCATGGTGAAAACAAGGCTTGGGTCTTACTGAGACTATCAAATAATGCGTTGCACAAGACTCTGTGAAAAAACATATGAATAATTTGCCCCTCTGCCCCCAGCAGGAGGTGTATTTGACATTGCTCTAGTACTTCTAAGATTCCTAAAGCTAGAGACTGGTACAAGAAAAGATAAGCTGGCTGCAGTCTCAGTGTTGGACACAGCCACCCACGCGTAGTGTTGAGAACGGGCTACTTGAAGAACACATGACAGAGCAACTAGTTCCCACTCACCCAACTCGTATCCCAGCACAAAGACAAGTAGCATTCAAATTAAAGTGTGCTAGCTTTTAAAGATATGCCACAGAGTGAACAGAGGATAACCATGGACAGATGGGCTTTGCGTGTGATCTCTGCTTCATGGAGAATAACACACTTTTCCTGGCATGTCAATCAAGAGTGTGGCACACAGTGGTCTTGGGATCCGTAGATGCTTCCTATTTCCGTGTAGGCAGCAGAAAAATTATGTCTCCTGTAGCACAGTCTCTACTGTGTTCATCAGACTCTTGGTATCAGGGCTTCCTTCTCCCCTGCTGCATCACTACAGACTATGCATTCTGGCTTTGCTGCCTGCTAACCAACTATCGCTGAAGAAGCTGCAGCTGCCTGTCCTGGGAGCTTTAAATGCTGGCATTTCTTGGTATCAACAGCACCACGGTCTTGAATTTCCATAATCAATTGTGTTTTCATGTCCCATTCAAAGCACATCCTGAGCCCTTCAAATGACTTTAGGGGGGAGTGAGCTACACCTTGACCTCACAAGACAGGACTCTGCCTTGCTTCCGAAGTGAGTATCAACAATTCAGCGAAGTTGTGCAATGAGATCCCAGTTGGGTCGGTTTCTGGAAAGCATGATGAGCAGTGCCAGTGCTGTGCCGGTGCCTGGCAGGAGGCACCACCAGCCAGGAGGGGAAGGGACAGAGTCACAAACGCCACGTTCTTGCGAGGGAAGCGTTGTTCCATCCGCAAGCGCTTACCGCACCATACCCTCGCATCACTTTAACTTGCACGCGGCTGCAGCAGGACGACCGGCTACGCTCCGGTCTCCGCAGCATCCCCGGGGCTCGCTCCCGGCCGAGACGGGCGCTCTCACCCCGGCGCTATGTGCTGGTTCGCCGGCCCCTGTCTCTGCCGGGAGAGGGCGGGCGCCCCATCCCTCTTCGCTGCTGGGGCGGGGGACGAGGCAAGGGCAGCCCCCCGGGCAGAGGCAGGGACAGGGATGGGGCAGGCAGGAGCCGCCCCCGCGCGGGGCGGAGGGAGCGCTGGGCACTGGCTCCGCTCCCCGCGTATCCACCCGAGAGGTGGCCCCGGCACTGCCTGGAGCCGCAGCCTCTTCCCTTCGCTCCCGCCCTCCCTCTCTCCCTCCCCCGTCCCCACCTCTCCTCCAAAACCGCAAGAGCCGCTGCGGCCCCGCTTCACTCGCTCCGGTGCCAGCGGCGGAGCGGGGCGAGCGGACCTGAGCGCAGGCACGGCCCGGGGCGAGAGCAGCCCCGCATCCTCCCCGCCGCCCCCCTGCCATGGCCGGTGTCGCGGCCCAGCGCTGACGATGCTGCTGGGCGCCCCGCGGCC
>VZTA01021292.1:416866-543638 GCA_013398855.1 Mohoua ochrocephala | reverse complement strand
GAGCGCTGGCGAGAAGTTGTTAACCCGGCACCGCTCATTCATCGGAGCCGAGGAGTAGGCGATGATTAACTTCGGTAATACAGCGCTCAGCTCTCAATGGCAGCAGCTGTTTGCATAGGAGATCAAGAGACACGCGGGGTGAGATACACCTGCATAAGCGCTCGGGGGTTTGGGTGGGCGTGTGCGCGCACACCTCTGCGCCTTCACCTGTGTGCGCGCACCGATGTGTGCCGCGCGGCTGTGCGCCCGTGGGAGTCGATCTGCCAGGAAACGCTTCCTGGGACGGGAGTACTTTGTTCTTTCCACGGATTGCGTGATCAAAAGGGAACAATAACTGAATGCCAGACCTTGTATTTGAAGTGCTACGCCGGCCACTTCCACAGGGGTTTTTTTGAAACTAAAAAAGAATTTCCGAATTGTAGCTGAAACGAGTTTCATAGGTGAGACAACAATCAAAGGGTAAAGGGCTTTAATCTCTAGTATAGGCAATTACACACTTCAGTAAACTCAGACTTAATTCCGAATCCTTTCCCTCGCTGTACTGGTGCAAGTCTTGGCCATCAATCAGGTGTGAAAACAGCACGGTTATTCGTTCTCCGTAGGCAGCTTTATCAGGCATCATCTCAGGATAAAACGGGCCTTAACCTTCAGGGAAACCTAGCCACCACTGTGAGAAAATACAGCAGCAGGCATATCTTGATTAAATTAAGAAAATACAAGACAAGTGGACAGCCAGCCACTTGATTACCCGTCATTGATAACCTTAAGTAATGGCTCTACTTTTAAATTTTTTTTTAATTAAACAAAAGAATTGAAGGCATTTATTGCCTGTTTGGGGCCAGTGGGGTAACAGAATCACACAGTGAGCTCTGATCATAGTGACTGTACTCTTTTTCATGTTAGCTGTTGTGCTTTAGTTACTCATTTGTCTTAATATTTTTCAAATAAATTATTGAAATAGAAGATTAACTTGTCAGGATTTTACTTGCACCTTACAAGGCTTTCCAAGGACGTGGGAGAAACTAGCCATTAAAACGGAAGGAAAAAAAGGCCTTTAATTGCTGCCCTTTAGAAATGTAGGAGTTGAGTGGACTTAAGAGTAACTGCACACGTCCAGAGAGGGACAGATTTCGCCGGTAGGTGCCAGTGCAATTATGGGAAACGTGTCTCTTGGGATGCCTGGGAGGGAAGTGCTCATAAAGTTTGAGAGAGATGACTCAGAACTACATAAATCATCCAGGGACAGGTTCTTCAGCAAAAATACAGTGTGTGAATACTTAAAGTAGTGATACAAAGCTCTTGTGATTGACCCATGGCTGCTGGAGGCTTTTCAGACTGTACTTTTCAGGCCCCCTGGTACCTTTATTGGTTTTTTCCCCCCCTGCAAATTGCAGATGTATATCTGAGTAGAGGTGCATACCTCAAACCTCCTTAATAGCAAAGTAAACCCAGTTGAAAACAGGCTTTTCACAGTCCTGTTAGAAGCAGTTCACAGATCTAGGATCTCAGCCACCGCAGGCTGAAAACTTTCCCAGTGACTCATGAGCAGTGTATTGCACTCAAAACCCATGAAAATTCTGTTCATGATCTCAGGAAATGAAGTTAAAGCTGAAAACAACAGAAAATGCAAAGCACAGCATTGCTCAAGGAGTGTTACATCTTCATCTCTGTTGTTGTTGGCCCATGGATGGTAGAGAATGTGATTGCTGCTCTACAAGCTTTCAGATTGAGAAACTCATTAACAGTGTAAATGTGACTTTGCCTTGCAGTGCACCTGGATCCAAATTTCAAGGAGGACTGTAGCCCTGAGCTTTAGCATGGCCACAGTTTAATTCATAAAAAGTTTGGTCCTCACAACATAAAATGGGAAGGCTGTGTCAGCTGAAGGTGGCTCAAGGCATCTTAGCAATGGAAACAAGGCAGATAAAAAGTCAAGCCAGGCTTCTCCTATAGTGGTAGGGTGAGTAACAGAAGAGCAGAGGCAGAACCCTTGAGGACTCAAGTCCGACTAATAAAGTGGGACTCAAGTGGGACTAATAGAGCAGAGCCATGAAATGCTGTAGCCTCCACGTGTGGGTGCCATTCCAGAATCTCAGTCCCTTCCCCAACAACGTTTACCAGAGACAGTGATCAGCTGGCCTTTCTAGCCCTCTGCTATAGTCTGGTGCCTCTAACAGTCACGCCCTTTTTTGCCCTAACCAGTGGCTCTTTTTGGTGGCCGGGGTCTTTTCTGGCAACTGCAAATTACTACGGTGCAGGCGGGGTCAACTCTGTAGCAGAGGAGGAGCAGAGTTAAGTGATGCCACCCACTATCAGAGATCCTGAAGATGCTAAGCTTCTCTTAGCCAAGCGGTATCATGGTTACATAGAGGAAAAAGAAGAGATGCAAATTCAGGCTAATGTAAAGAAAGAAATCTATGATCGCTGTCAGTGTAGGTGGATATCAAAGGCTGCAACATCCAGTATTTTTTCAGCTCTCTCCTCAGAAGACGTATTTATAAACCTGATTTGATTTGATTTGAATCTGATGATTTTGTTTTGCAGGCTTTCAGGTCGTTTACGATGTTATAAAAATATGAGAAGGGACACATTATACTGAAGAGAAAAAAGCAAACACTTGGTACTCTGCATTTCACACAGAGTTTTTTTTCCCCTTAGATAATTTTAAATACAAGAAAACATCTTTTAAACCAGGGATTTTATATTTTTTAAAATAAACTTAAAATTTTGTCAGCTGTGAGAAAGAGTTCCTTCCAAAAGGAATTCACCTTGGTCTATTACAAGTGTCTGGGATAGATGATAGTAATTTTCCTCTGAAACTGGCCGCTTTGCACCACCAGTTACAAAAAGACCCAGAGGTGACTAAATTCTAGATGGGCAAACCTCGAAAAGAATGCTATGTTTTGTGCATTCCAGAATGAAGTCAGATTAGTAGAATTATAGGATGCTAATCTACAACCAAGAAATATCAACACCCTGCCTTTGACTGAAGAGATTAATAGTGGAGAAGAATAGTCAAGTATGACCAGTGGGTTTTGGGGCTTTGATTTGGCATGCCAGCTTGTGTTGGTGTAAATGAACCTGCTTTTCAGAGAGAGTTCTTCCTTCTAAAAAAATGGGTGATACGATGATATCCCAGATTTGGCTCCCCAAGGCTGTAGTCCATTGACAGTACCAGTTGATTGGGAAAGTTTGGTCTCACACTGTGCAGTGTCCAGAAGTCCTCACAGCTGCATTGCCCAAAGCAAACAGATGGTTTTACCTGCAAGGTTTTGTCACATGTAAAATTCATGTTGTGAATTGAGAAAGAGTGTTTAGGGTTTACTGTTTTGAGTGCTGCCTAGCATGGGTATTGGAGCAAGAACAGCTTGAAACAAACACACCGGAAAAGTCGTTCTTACCCAAATGGTTTGAGGAATGCCTCTCTTCTTAGAGTGCAGACGTAGTTAACTGAAAGATCAAAGCTATGACGGCGGCTGGAAACGTGAAAACCCAATGGTGTGAGGCACCATAAAAGGGTTAAAAACGATGATGTAAATCATGTGTGTTGGTTAAAATGCTGTGAAAGCGCAGACAGAACCTGGAGGTATAATAAATAATGTTTGAATACCTGAGAGCCTTGTGGCCTCTCTGTCATTAATCAGAAACCACAGTCTGAGGGATTGGCTGGCAAAACATTAATCATTAAGCAATTAATTCCAGCCATGAAAACAAAACTTTGTGATTTCCTGAGTAGGTGGGATTGAAGAAGGCACGGTTTTGCTTTTTTGCCACGAAATAAACAAGTACTGAGGAGGTCATACATTCATCATTCAGATGGAATAGAAAATCTCCTTTATTATCCAGTTCTTCCCTTCTTTTTTGTTTATGTGAAACAGGAAGAGGGAAAATCACTATGGATTTTCCTAGGAAGCAGTAATGAGCCTCTTGAGTTTAAACTTTTCTAAATGTGTGACTAACAAAAAGGGGCTTTATTTCTTGTGTCTTATATATTCCTCCAGTTCCCTGTAAAAGCATGCTAAAAATATCTTTTTTTTTTTTCTTCTCAGCAACATCACCAGCCCCAAGAGTTTTCTTGTGAAATCCAGGACATCCGTTATTTTTTGTCTTACAATTTCTAATAACTTACTGATTACCTTAGGATCCTAGCTTTCTTTTCTTTTAGTATTTATAGCTATGGAGAAATCTATGCAAATGTTAAAAGCTGAATAATTCGTACAAAAGGAAAGCGGAGGCAAAAATGTGTACTTACTGATCTTGATTTTCTGCATGCCATTTAATTGTTAAGATACTTTAATTGGTTCAAGGGACCTAGATTTTTTTTTTTTTTTTACATATATTTGAGTTTGGAAATGCTGCTAGAACTGCCACTTGTGTTTTTAAATATGAAATGTACGCATAAAGAAGAATCTTAATGTTTTTCTTACCATTACTAAGTGGAAACCCATCCCCCTGAGGGCTTTGAGCACAACTTTACAACCAAGTTCAAGAGACCACCTTTCTTTAAAGTACTGTAGGATGGATGGTGAGGTGTGATATAATTAGAAGCTGCCTAAATAGTGACTGGGCTTTAGATAGTTTGCCAAGTGCCACGTGAGAAGTTTGTGACAGAAACCAACTGTGGTTCTTTGGCTGGTACCTAATGCCTGGCCATCTGCCTCGCCAAGCTGACGGCATAAATACCGGGGGAGCGACTGCGGGAGCTGTTACCTCAGATCAGCCTGGTCAGTGACTGCAGTAGGCAACAGATCTAGTTGCTGACTTCTGAAGGATTATTCCCAAGCTTGAGACACCATTTATTTTAAATACAGTAATTTTCCCACCATATTCAAATGCCACCTTCTCCTTGCAGGAAATGCGTGGAAATAACTGGCCACAAGACAAGCAAGGAAAACTTGAAGCGAAACAGATGTCACAATTCTTGCAGTTTATCCTTTCAACTATAAAGACGTGTCATCAAAGCCAAGGGTTTTACTGGAGCGGGTATGCTGCCTGTGTTTGGCATGGCAGTAAGATACCTCAACCATAGTGGTTTCCTTTCATCCAAAAGGATGAAAGATCTTAAGAGTTCATGCAGGCAATCCATAACATACATCTCCTCCTCTGCTCAGAGGCAGTGTATGGCAAAGTGCGGTGCAATAAGAATATGCTAATTAGTTAAAAGACTTACATCCTATTTAGAGATACAGTTCCTGCCATGGGTGTAACAAAAAAGCCCAAAAGTTAAAATAAGTATCTTCAGAGTGAGCTTTGAGAACATGTTTAGCTGGGCAGAAGACAATGTATACTAAGAAATGAGGTGTTTTGTCCTTGTCCATTAGGTCAGTCTTGTTACAGAGAGCCAACTGCAGCAGTCCCTAGCGAAGGAAAACCCTTCACGAGAATAGAATCTTGTTGGCACAGGTGGCCTGAATTCATGCATTGCTGCTGAGATTCTAACTCATTCATTTCCTCCTTCTGAGATTCTAACTCATTCATTTCCTCCTTCTTCCCTCGATTTAGTCTCGTTTGAGGAGACAGGATGTCGGCTTGAAAAGCCACCTGGATCAGCTAGACCAGCGAATAAGTGAGCTGAAATTGGATGTCAGTAAGACCTCCAGTGAATACTTGGATAGTGACAGCCGGCCCAGCTCAGGTAATGTGCACTTGGCTGTTTATTCCCAGGGGTGTGGTGCTAGGAGAACTGAAGAGTGTCGACTGCTAAGCAAAGCTCCTTGTGTTGTTTGGTCAGAAACGGTGCCCCATAGCTGAGGTGGATAATAGTCATCTGGCACAGAGTGGGCTCACAGAGCTGATAGGAATTCTCCTGCAAAGTTGATTTAGTTGGAAAGTGCTCACTCACTCAAGCAGTATTCTTTCTGGATTTTTAAATTGTTTTTTAAGTGAACCTTGTAGCCACACATGGAAGGAGAAGGAGACAGATTTTTTTATTAATTACCTTATGCAGTGTAGAAGGACCATTGGCAAAATAGCTAGAGTACTTAAAAGAAGTGAAGGAGACCAACATCAATATCAATGCTCTGCCTGAATCCAGGAAGGGTTCTGAACCTCACTAGGGCTTTGAAAATCACTATTGCAGTGCTCCAGTCAAATGAATTTATGTAGAGGCAAAACAGCACTATTAAAAGACACTGAGAAAAACTACCCCAACAGAGTAAAGCTGTCATGGACAAAAAGATACTGGGTATCAGGTTTCTGGTCTGATTCATAGAGAGAGCTGTACTGCAGACTTTTACAGCTAGGATGTCTGTTAAAACCGGTTTCTGTTATCTATTCAGAGACAATGAAAGTGGTTCTTTTAAACAGAATTTTTGCAAAGCCTCAAGTCTTCAATGAGACAAGGAGATAGTTTTTAATTTTTTTTTTTTAAATGGCATATGGATTTGCAGCCTGGTATTTAGCATGCATATAAAAAGTACAAGTTTCTGTTATGTGTTTAAGTTCAGGAGCTGTGCACTTAGGCACATGCACATAGTTCAAAAGAAAATATTCCTTCTCTGTTATAGAGAGGAATAATAAAATTTCCTACCTTGAATTTATACAAAGCCTTTTTTAATGCTTCTGCAATTAATTGGAAATGATCTCGAGACCTGGAGAGAGAAGGTAGTCTCCATTCTCTGCCCCTAGACATTCCAGCTATCATGGACTTGGCAGCTCTGATCACAGGCTAGTTTTACTCTGCTTGCCCATCCAATCTGTGCTTGTGTGCACCTAGCAGAAGTTACAACAGTGTCAGAGGTCCCTGTCTTACACCAGTTGCATCATAGTCCCCAAGGACATTCTCCAGTGAAGACCTGGGCATCATGGTGCTGCACTTCATCCCATCCCAGCCTCAGAACTAAGCAGGCATGTGCACGCCAAGCTGGCTCAGGGCCTAAGTAAATATGCAGAAGCCCAATAAAGGCTGGTTGAATTAGAGTATACCTCTGCTAGTGTTACCTAAATAAATGATCATAAATTTAGGCTTGTGGTACATAGCAAATGAAGATTTATTTTATTCTCTGCACTTTTCTTTTACAGAGCATGTTTAGTTGCTGTAAATATGAAATATCCTATTTATTTTAACCCCGCAGGATTCTATGACCTGAGTGATGGTGGTTCTTGCTCCCTCTCCAATTCTTGCACCTCTGTGTACAGTGAGTCCATCTCCTCCTCCCACACCAGTCTCCTGCCCAGCTCTCAATACCCTAAAGCGAGGCTCAGTGTGTTTGATTACCGACCCAAGTCTGCAGATGAAACTACTGTGCACACCACCAGCTTCCAACAGCAGGGAGCCTATGTCAGCGATGGATGTCGGATTGCAGCTGGCAGAGATGTTTCTGGGACTCCTGCCAGGTCCAGACCGAGGCCAGTTTCCACAGGTAATTGATGGCAAAACCGGATGCTTCATTCAAGAGAAGGGCAGATTCCTGGTTATTGCTTTTAGGACCTTGTTTAGGCATGTTTAATCAATATATAGTACTCCTTTTCAATACAGAAAGTGAGAATGGATCAAAACCACAGAGCCAAACTGTTTACTGTCCAACTGTCCCTTGATACTGAGCAGGGCTGTGGGAGAGAGACTGCAGACCTCCTTCAGCCCTTCTTCCTGGCTACAACCTCTTCCTTCCTTCACAGTGAGAAACAAAAGTAGTGGGGTAGTAGTGAGTATAGTCTTGAAGAAACAATTCTTACAAAGTTAACCACATTGCAGGAAGTGAAGCAAGATTTTACTTTAGAAAATCATCATTTAGAGAGGGGAAGAAATTTTTCTTTTCCTCTCCTTAGAGGAAACTGCAAGTACAGACCAATTGCCTTTTCTTTCAGTGGCAAGCAGAAAGCTTGCTGAGACACTGCAAGCACAGCACGCTTTTGGCTCCTTCCTGGTTTGTTTGCACAGCAGCGCACCATCACACACTGCCAACAATGTCCTAAAGAATTTTCATTATGAAATTAGGTTGTCAGAGAAATCATCATCCTAACCTTTGCTGTGGCAGGTCTGTGCACAGGTAGGACACTGCAGACCACCCCAAAATGCTGGAGTCTTTTAAAAGCTTCCTGTCACAGGACATAGATAGTCATCATGTGACTGTTCACCTAGTTGGTGAATGGTGTGGTTGAATGTGATGTTTAGGTTTCATGATAGCGTGAAGCAGCCAGGAAATTGGTTAGCTGAGGATTTGTTGGCGCTGTAGTCTGCATTCTCTGTAGCACAGAGAAATCCAAGCTAACTGGTTCCAGTCTTCTTGGTCCCAGAGGTAACACAGCGCCATAGTGCTCTATTGGATGACACGTCTGGATGGAACAACCTTTCTTCACGCAAGAACACAGCCTCTCCTCTCTGTGCACAGGAGACACTTCTGGGAGGAGGGTGCTGCAGTCAAGAGTAAATTACAGCAACCTTGACAGTACTCCAAAATTGAAGAGATCTGAATTGGTGTCTATGAATGTCATCTTCAGGGACTACACTTCCCGCTTGCCTGAGTAGTTAGGCTCAGATTTTTTCCTCTGTGAAAATAAAGATTCTTCAGTTCATTCTTCTATGGCTTCTCTGCTAAGAAATAAAAATAATCCCTTGTTTTTGTCTAGTTGGGGTCCTGCTGGTCTGTGACATTTTAGAACATTTTTATATATGCACAGATTTACTTTCATCCAAGTAGCAAAGTTTAAATTTCCTGCAAAGGTAAGAGTTTTATTATTGGCATTAAAAGGCATTCTAAACTCTGTTATGCTTAGGTGATAAAAGCTTTAAAGTAATTCAGTGACCTTGGAAGGCTGAAATTACTTTCTTCATCCATGCTACTGATTTTAGTAAAAGCTATCACATCTCTCTGAAATAGCACTTCTCGCATGAGCCAGGTTGAATGTAATTGTCTGTGATTTAATTAGGTTGTTTATTTTCATCCACCATATAGGTGACTTGGAAAGACTCATTCCAGCGGACGCTAGATTTCAGAAAGAAATGGATCCCAAGTCCATGTTGCCTCTGTGCCACAATGGAGACGTGCACTTGCTCGGCGTGGACCCCAAATTCCAGAACGATTTGGTCTCCAAGAATGGCATTGATGTGTATCCTTACCCAAGCCCCCTCCATGCAGTGGCTTTACAAAGTCCCCTTTTCTCCCTGGTGGGAACATCCCCAGAATCAGACTTCCAAGCCCCTCCCAGTAAACCTACGCCTGGTATGACAGGTCCCAGCTTGATTAAGACTAGGCCAACCACTGAGGCCAAGCCAGGGGGTTACATCAATAAATTACTGCAGCTGACGAGGTGCAAAGGGAGCAGTCGGGCTGAGGCCAGCGAGTGGGTTTCACCGAAGAGCCAGCCAGCCGCAATGCACCAGAGACTCATTATAACCCCCAGCACCGGTGGAGTGAAAATTAACAGCAGCAGTAGCCAGCTGGAAAAACAGACGAGTTCTCTGGAAAGTAACAAAGCTGAAGGGAAGCTGTCAAGAGAGGTGCCAGAGGGGGAATGTGCCAAGCAGCAGGAGACCACGAGCTGTATGAATGAAGAGCAGTCATCCACTCGGCCTGACACAGAGCCATCAGCTGTGAATAGTTGTTATCCTGCCAAGTCAGCAGCAAGGGGCTCTCCTCTGGCAGAAGCAACAGAGAGCAGCATGGAGCGCAGTTTGTCCTACTCACAGCTGTGTCAGGAGGACTCCAGCCCAGACACCTGGAATGCTAAAGCTGTCCCACCCAAAAAACTGCCCATCAAAAGGTTTGGCAATGCCAAAGTGGCTTACGCTGGGGGTCATGAACGAGTGGCACGAGCTGAGTTTGTTCATGCACAGTTTGTCCCTGCAGAATCCCACCAAGTCCGGGTAAAGTTTGCCAGCTCCAAAACAAAGGCAGTGAAGATAAAGAGGAGGAACAGTGAAAAAGTACTTCGGCCAGGGAAGCAAGCCTTCTGCATGGAGAAGGTGAGAGGGTCTCATGGGGCCACCAAGCTGCCTGCCGAGTGGAATCAGCTCCAAAGACCACAAGGAATGAAGAGCCTTGTGCGGAGACCTTCGTATTCTGGTGACATGGCTGGCAGATCGTGCTCGGAGTCTAGTCTGTTCCCAGTGCAGGTCAGGCTCCCCACTGTGCCGTCCAGGCCAGAGCTCTACGGAGCCTCTGCCAATGCGCTCTATTCCCTCGAAGCAGCTTGTGCAGACACAGCCAACAAGAAGAAGCAGCGCAAGTGGCAGTCCACGGTGGAGATCTCTGCCAAGGCGCACCCGGCCAGCCTGTCCCACGGCTTCGGCCTGGGAGCGCCAAGGCAGCCGGCAAGGAGAGCCGGCGTCCTGCGCACCGTCAGCACGAGAGCTCGCTCCAAGGGCCAGCGCCAGGGAGATTATGCCAAAAGCGAGTCAGACCACTCCGAGTACTCTGCAGAGTGCTCCTCCCTCTTTCACTCCACCATCGCGGAGACCAGCGAGGGGGAGGTCAGCGATTTCACAACCAACCGATTTGGGGACAGCGAGTCCAGTGAAAGCGATTCGGATGGCAGCAGTAACAGTAGCAGCCTTGCCCTTGACTATGATGAGGGGGATGAAAGTGACCTGATTTGGCCTGAAGGTTCAGTCAGACAATCTGTGACTGTCCAGGCCTCTTCCAAGCATATTCCTCCAGTGCCCAAAATCTGTCGTATCAAAGCTTCAAAGGCACTAAAGAAGAAGATAAGGAGGTTCCAACCTGCCTCTCTGAAGGTCATGACCATGGTTTAAGGGAGAGCAAGCACCTATTTCTTACAGTGAGACATCCTGCTGGCTCTCGTTTGCAAAACAAGAGGACTCGTGCAGAGAAAAGGACTTTCTTAAAAGAGCTGTTAATGATCCCTGAGTCTGCACAAGGGATCTTGTTTGCTAATGCCTGGACATAAATGTCATTGTATCTAATTCCTTCTTTTGCCATTTATTCTGTAAATACGAATCTCTGTGTATATTATGTGATGACTTTTTTAATTATCCAGAAGGGTCACTATGGTGAAAATGAGAACAACCTCTGCCATAAGATTTTACAGGCAGGCCTTTGGTGGTTTTTTAACCATATGCACCCACAGAATCAGTCCAGACACAAAGACTTGCTAAGAAGAAAGCGTACTTCCCTCTTGTGAGGAATTCTTTGCAGTCTGAAGTCTGTATTAACCATGTAGCTGTTATTGTGGTCATATGGAAAAGCTCTGTGTTCTACATAGCTTTACTTTATTTCAGATCAACCATCCCATACCTTCTCCCAAACATCAGGAGGATGAGTCTGTTCTCCGTAAAAACATAATGTGTTTAATCAAGAAGGCAAGTGTATTTGTGAATGAGAACAGGACTTCAGTTTGCTTCCTTTTTTCAAAACAGTGTAGGGTTGTTTTTTCAACTCCCCTCTTTATGCTGTTCTATGTTATTGTTCCTTTGTTGAATGGCTGAAAGAACATGAGGGCAATGTGCCACAGTGTGTGATTAGCTGGGACTGAGATTATAGCTTTGCCCCTGAAATTGCAAACTCAATAAATACTATTTAATGTACTTCTGAAAATTACGTTTGTCTGACTTTAATGTCTAAAGAAAATTATTTTGGTCTCTAATGGTGGATCAGACCTGTGTTTTTATGATCACTGTGCAGAAGGGCTCTTTTGTATTTTCAGAGGATCACTGTAGCTCAGTCAGAACCAGGGTCTGCTCACCCTCTACCTCAGGAAAGCTGTTTCAGCACCTACTTCTAAATGAAAGAATTTGAAAATGGTATTTTTATGGAGGACAGGGTAGTGTTTAACTGACTCAAGCTGATGCAATTTTATCAGAAGACAATTTAAAACATATATTTATGTATACGTAATGTGTTTTGAATGCATTTGAGGGCACTGATGTGAAGCTTTGTATCAGTGCCTAAATTGAAGAAGTCAATTTTTTATGTTCAGACAAGCAGTCCTAATTCTTTCCTCTGAGCACAGCAATCTGGACGCTGAGCTGAAGTTCACCCTGAATTTACAAAAGAGCAGGTATTATCCTCCTACCCTATTTCAGTGCTCAGTCTGAGTACATTCCCGGCCTAGGAGATGTAGGCATTACCTCATTCAGCTGCCTGTGCTGGGTCTGAAACAAAAGGCAAGTTCTTTGCAGAAACTGGGTAAAAGAGTGCTTGTTTACTCCAAGGATTCAGTAGAAAACAGAAATATTGAAAGACTAAACTTTTACCCAATGCCTTCTATTATTTGGAAGCTACGTTATGTTTTTAAACCACTCTGTTTGCAAATAATTTTTGGAAAATGAGGAGAAAAGTAAAAGGTATGTAAAGTAATTTAATTCAAGTATTCTAACTAGCACATGTCATCATCCTTACTGTAACTAGGAAAATATTATATTTTAGTCAGCGGAATATGTTTAAACATTTTTTCATTGTTCCAGGAGTATTGGACATAATCACTCCGGTAGGATTAATGGGAGAATTTCACAGGTCTGGCGGTGGTTTCTTGTTCAGCATGTCTAGCAACAGAACAAACAAAATAGTGATTTATGCTTTGTTGACTTTCTATGCCATGAAAGGATTCTTTTTTCCATTTACACAAAAGGTTTCATTTGGGGGAGTGTGTCAAAAGTTACATATGATCCTTTAATCCAGGGATTTTTCTGTGTTGGGGTGTGGTTTATTGGTTAGATAGGAATTTTGAGGGTGTTTTTTTCATGAAGGAGGAAATTGTTCTTAAGTAGAAAACTGCTCTGGGTAGGAGTGTTCTGAAACCTGGTAAAAACTGCCACGCAGTAGCTCCCTGCCTTTTTATCAGAGTAAGCTCAAACAATAAGTTTGTGGTCCCACAACTCCGTAAATCCTGCTTTAGAGCTGTTAATACTCCGTCAGAAATGTTGCCAGACACATGATGAAAGTGCTGATCCAGAATGAACTCAGGCTGCCAATTCAAATGAAAAATGATGACTTAATTTTGTACTGACAGGTTTTATGCCAGATGAGGTATCACTGCCTCTACGACTCACGTTTTCTGCCAGGTCAGATACCGTCTCTCCTCCTCCCAGAGCCAGCATAAACCCAACATGAAAGCGTAAAGCTGGCCCAAACATCATCCTGTGCCTTGGCTAATTTGACAGAAATATGATTATGTGCCCACACTCGATCCAGGGGAAACCTGTGGTGCTGGAGAACCCCAGCAATGCCGAGAACCTGCTGTTAGGTGTTGAGGCATTGCTATGTGCAGTGATGCTACCGAGCTGTGACTTTTTGGCAAAGGCAGAACAGGTGGTGCTTCCCCCTCCGTACTCCAGGACATTGAATGTTCTCCCTAGCACTGCCCTTTGGAAGCACTGCTTTTGTCTGCTGGAGCAGAAACTGCATTGGGATCAGAGCTCTGGAGGGAAGAAGCAGGACAATGCAAAACAGGGCAGGAGACTTGGTTGGTCAATAGTTCAGGTATATTGGCACCAGAAATATGGTAGTTCATTGTGCTGTAGTGTGTTCTGTTGGCAAGTACATGAGAATTTTGATAACCACTGGGTACAAGTGTGATGCCTCTGTTCATCAGAGACTGGGCTGGCTCTGCTGACAGGACCCCAGAATAGCTGCCACCTAAGAAAACAGCTGAAACATACTTAAAATCAACAAATGTCAGTAAATACTCTGATGCACTATTCTTAGTATACATGCACATGTAGTAAACACCATAAAACTATCATAAAAATATCTTTCAGCCCCATCGTGAAAATAAGGGACGCCCAACCATGGGATCGTGGCCATACAAAACAGAAGTATTCACTGTTTGTTTTCATTTTCAGAAGAATCTACAAAACCTTTTTCCTCACAGCCTCTTTTACTATAAAGGCCCAAGAGAATGTAAAAAATGTCAATTGGCGATAAAATTAGAAGTCTAGCACCAAACCTGATAAACTTCGGGAGTGAGAAGTTTAGCACTTTTACTGTGAGTTGATTAGCAAGTGGATGGATCTGATGGCTGCTTCAGAGCAGCTTTATGCAGAGTCTCTGTTGCAGGAGCTAACATCTGTCATCATCACTCCAAGCTCTAGTGAAACAAAATCATCCACTGCTGAAATCTATGTGCCAGATCAGCAGTTTCCTTCTGTCCTAGGCAGACATTTACACTTCAGTGTAGCAGCAAATTGCTCCTAAACCACAAAGGAAAGAAAAGAAAGTAAAAAAGAGAATAGAAAGGGAATTAAGGAAGCTTGAAGAGCAATTTGCAGAATAGATTATAATTATAATTTAAAAAACTTTGTTAATCCTTTTATTGCTCAAACAGTTTTGGAACTGGATAATTACCAGTTTTCTTGGCCTTGACACAATTTCAGATTTTCAAGTCCACATGCATTACCCAAACCATGGGATAGAGTCAGAGAATGGATGTTTTGTCCAACACCATCCTTCAGACCTTCGTTTGAAGTGACTTCTGGTCAGGCAGGACACTGGACAAAAGAAAGGCAGTGGTAAGTCTCAAAATCAGCTGTGGATGATTCTCATGCTGATGAACTTGAGCTCAGTGGACATAAGGCTATGCTGGAGTCTGTTTTGTGTTTCCTTCCCCATCCTAGTCTGAAGCTCTGAAGGTGAGAGCTGAAGGAGGGAGGTGCTCCAGGAGGAAAGGCAGGTGGTAGCAGCAGCTCTTTGCAGAACGAGCTGTTGCCAGCAGGACGAGGCAGGCTGAGCATGGCACCAGAGGGCTCTGGTGGTTCCAGCCCCACCAACCTTTGCTAGGTTCTTTATGGTGCTCTTAGGGCTGTAACCCAGCCCCACCACTGCTCATGTGTCAGTGCTGTGATTTGGATGCTGCACTTGAAGTACGGGCCACCAGCACCCAAAGCCCACCACAGGCCCATCACTCATGAGCTACAAGATGAGGGAGTGTCCCAATCCAGAGTCCTTCCAGACTACCAGGTACAAAATCCCCAATTAGGCAAAGATTGTTTGAAAGAAGGGTGCAGCAAAATAAGGCACCTGTGACTGCTGTCTCTGACAGGGAACAAGATAACAGCATGCCAGGGAAGGACTACAGCTGCTAATCTGAAGCAATAGCAGTGGCTTTCATTTTCCAGCCCCTTTTGAGCCCTCCTCAACCCCACTGAGGCTGAAGGATTCACTCCAGCTGTGCTCAGTGGAAGAGAGTAGCTCAGCTTTTAAGTACAGCCCCCCTCTGCCCTCCACACCACAGCAAAGCCTTTGGCTTCTGCAGAGAGCTGTAGTACCTATTGCTCCCTGACCACAAACTCGGTTCTCCTCACTGAACTTTCTCCCAAGGAAGTTGCCCTGACATGAGCAGCTGGAATGACCATGTGAAGGGAAGAACATCATTAATCTGGAAAACAAGGAGTCCTGTGTCTGGAATTTGCCTGTGAGGAATGCAAACATACAATGACACCAATACAGAATCTAGGCAGTTTTCCCATGTCTTATATGGACGTTAAGGAGACCTGGGATTCCACCATTCGCTGCTACTCTGTACGGACAACTGCTGTGATACATCAGTTACAGGTGAAGAGTGATCAACAGGAAAATGCTCAGCTAAGTCTTGGTTTTTGGTATTTATACATACGTTTGAAGCCATCACAGTATGCCTGCTTATGTCGCAATGCAGAACATCAGCAGAATAACAGTTGAAATGAGCAGAAGTCCAGCCTCCATCAATTCTATTAATTCCATGTGTTGTCATGATAATAAAGCCTGGAGACTGTTGTTAGCTCATACTGATTTTTTTTTCCCCCAAGCATTCTAGTGTTTTTCCTGTCTCAGCATTTGTTTCTAGGGGTGGAGGGCATCAAATTCATGCATGACACAATTCCTGGGAAGTCACTAGAGCTACCCCACAGATTCATTTATCCTCCTCATGCTGTTCTCAAGATGTCAGCAAGTGGGATGATTGGCATGACAGATGGAAAATGAGGAGGATTTCAGACCTCACTTTTATTCGTGATGGTGCTGCAGTCTGTGGAAGTAACTGTGTTTATGGCTGTCTTGGCTGGGGAGAATGCTGCTGCCATGTCACATCTGTGTTAGTGACGGATCAGGGAGATGGTTCGGGCTTTGCACAGTGACGGAATTTCATGTTTATTCCGGTTTTCAAAACACAAACTGAAAGAGTATCAGCAGTCTGCTGACCCTGTAAAGCTACAAATCGAGAGGAGAAAGACCACAGATCAAACTGACCAGGCAGGGTTAATCAGGCACTGTTGAACCCAAACTGCAGTCTTAGAAGCCCCAAATGAAGAATCTTAGTTCCAGCAGACTTGGGCAACTGGATGTGCTCAAAAGCTCTGTCAAATCACTCTGGATGCCTACTCTTCAGCCCAAGATGGATATGTCAGGCTAGCAAGTTGCTCTGAGGAAATAAGCATTACTGCAAACTTTCACTCCTACATTTACATGCAATATTTTCTCTCCATTCCCAGTGTCCCAAAAGTGACTCTAAAAAGCTAAAGGTTCTAACTCATGCAATGTGTTATTATGTTTAAGACTCCACTAAATTCTTCTACAATTTGCAAGATGGAATGATATGGATGCACTGACTCTCTCGACAACAAGAACTAAGCTTCATCAGGAATCCAGAAATGAAACTTGCACCCTGTAAGACAAGCTGTAACATCAACAATGAAGCTTTCCTTCAAGACTGCCCTGACCACTGTAATGCCAAAACCCAAATAAGATCTTACATCTTCTAAGATTATTAGCTCATTCACTAGTGAAAGCCAAAAAGCTCAATTATGAAAAGAGTTTAACCACTGTCTGGGTGTACAGAATTTGGCAGAAAATGCCAGTAGTATAGTTTTTTAGGCATTTTCCCCTGTTTTCTACTTAACTTTCCCTAAAGAATACAATGAAGAGAACCAGAAGTTCATTTTCATGCTCTTCATTAGAAAGGTCATCTGACTTGACACACAGAAGGGCAAGAGCAGAGACAGTTGCAGTCAGGATGAAAATTGGTTGTATCTTAAAAATGCAATGCAGAAAGCCACTTTTTAACCTATTCAATGGCAAGAAAGTGGAAGAGGTTAATGTCTAGGGCATACTCAAAGTTTCCTACGCTGAGATCATTGGAGTTAAGCAAATTCCTTATCTCAGATGCAATTTATGACTACATGAAGGGCTACATGAAAAAAAATTGTTCCCAAAGGGAAGATTTTCCTGATTCTATACTAAGTGTGCTCACTAACTCTGTTGCTCAACATCGTTCTGTGCATAACCAAATCAGTATCTGTTGTCTCCCCAGTATTTCTATTCCACTGTGCATCAGTGGGAGAACAAGGTGCTTATCAACCACACTGTGACCTCTGACTGGTGAGAATTTCACCCTGGCATATAACTCTCTATTCTTCATAAGTACTGAGGTTTATGAAGTTATTGCTTGAAATGGAAATTTGCCGTACATCTTCTTAGCATTAGATGCATATATACATATTTGGGAAGAGGCAGTTCATGGAATGGGTGGATGTGATTATGTCCACAAATGGAATCAAAGCAGAAATGGTTTTGGACGACTTTGTCTCTTGTCACTGACTCTGACTGTATTTTCCAAAGAAACAAGGTCACGAAACTTGAAGAGGTACTAAGAATGAGATGCTGGTGATTAAAATTAATACTGTGACCATTCCCTTTTTTTGTTTTAATCACATCTGCTGAAGCTAATGAGTTTGGGGATGGTTCTATTAAGTATGACTTTGGAGTGGGCTGAATTTCTTGAAAATAATTTGGTGATTTTTTTGTCAAACCAAGATGTTCAGGAAAGCTTCCTCTGTGCTTACTTACTTATACCTGAAATCTGAATCATCCGAAAAATCCGAAATGTAATTTTGACTATCTGTTAGAAATTTCTGACCCTTTTACTCCCTCTATCAAAAAAGTGGGCTTATGTTGCACATGTACAAATTACCTCTAATAAAATGGGTATGATTGTATAATGGCTTTTCTAGCTCTTCATGCTACATTTAGATTATATGATTTTGATTACGTTTCATCCTGGGTCTCCTTTGTTGTCACTGGGGCACTGAAATTGATATAATACTGGTATGCCTACAACCACAGCTTTATAACCAGTATTTATAGTGCACAGCCTACTTCTAGAAGGTCAAAGAAAGGTAACTATGAATAGTGAGCCTAATGCCAGCAGGCCTAACTACACTGTACCACAGTATGAACTTAAATTACAAATTTTTAGGGGCTCACAAATCAAAAAAGGCTGAAAACCCACATGTTGTCTCCTAGGTGCCCAGGATGAAGAAGACTTCAGAACAAATCTGCAAAACCAGAAATAGGAAGAATTCCAGGAGAGCTGAGATGAGAGGAAAACAATTTCACAGTCTGATGATAAGTTACTACAAATCAAGGGGAAAAGCTCTCCAGAGATGGTGTTAAATAAGTACAGAGGACTGACACAGGCTGCAAGATAGGCAGGGAGGCTGATAAAAAAGGACACTTTAAAGCTCTGTTATTATAGGAGGGTTAATAATTTTCTAGCACTGTGGTTAGAATATAATCACAGCAGCCTCCCCCATTAAGTAACAGCGTGTGGTTGTCAGGGAGGTGCATGTGCCACGGAAACGCGCCAGGGTTAGGAGCCAAGTATCCCAAATGCGTTTGCATCATCGGCAGCCAAAGGCACTCTCCCAAGCCCAGCCTGTGGTGTCAGCTGCCTGGGGGTCACCTTCCCTCCGGGCTGCTCCTCCACTCCAACCCCTCCACCCAGCCTTCGTCACTTCCCTGGCCACCGTGTCCTGTGCCTGCAGCCAAGAAGCTTCCTCCAGAGGAGTTCCTCTTTTTTTTTTTTTTTTTTTTCAGAAGAATCATCAGGTTATAAAATTTAACCTCAGAGCTTACAGAGAACTTTTAATGAGCAAATGTTTGGCCATCTCACCACAACCAGCCTGCAGAAATGTGCTGTTATGGCTTAAGTTCATTGGTATGGATGTCTCCAGGGTATGTAAATTGGGGACACTGGATGTTAACTCCCTAGAAAGCAAGGGAAGCTACTGCAGAGAAGGATGCAGTTGGGACCAGAAATCAAAACCTAAAAGGCAACAAACAGATCCTCCACTGTCCCTTTTCTCAGGTGCAACCAAATACTTCATGCAAGGCAGCCACCACACATCTTAGGTCTCACATTTGGGACTGTGTAATTCAGGGGAGAATGACCCCACTTAAGACACCATCCCTCAGTGTCCTCACTCACCACATCAATTCAGCTCCTTAACACAGGTATACATGATCTTCACCTTTACTAACTGGAGGAATATCAAGCCCTTTGTGGCTGGTATGAGCTGAAAGCTCCACGGGCAGCCATGAGAAAGAACAGAAACAAAATACATCTGTTTTATACAAACTGTTCTCTATACCATTACCTGTAATTACATACTATAATTCAAGAGCTAACTTCACCCACTTTCCCCTTTACAAGATGCTTTCCCTGACTTTTCTGAGATGGCCACCGCAGGCTCAGAGGTAAGAGTGTGCCCTGTGGAACCAGGCTCTGTGCCTTCTGGTGTCTGTCTGTCCCAGCATGTGCTAAGAAGCAGAGACATGACCTGCAGTTTCCTTTGTGACAGCAGACTTTGCTTCCTGAGTGGCCCCTCTCTAAATCTGAAGTTGACACTGCCTGATTCTCTGATTCAGAATGCTACTTTTTGCACATTCCAAGACCAATCTGAGCCCAAATTGCACTGGATAAAATCACTTTTTATAATAAAATTCAATGTGATAATGTGGTTTGCAACAAAGGGCCGCTGTTTGTATTTCCCTATGGATTCAGATCACATCAGCTTTCCAGGTATAAGGCCAAGTCTGTATGCAGACTATAAAGGCTATACTATATATACATATATATATATAAGTATTTACTGTGTATACTGTAAGTATACAGACTTATACAAGACTAAAAGGAAGGCAGCTGGGACAATTACTGTCTTCACTAGACGTATATTGCTAGGAGAAACCTACAGCAGGAATACAACAAATAAAGTGTCTATTGTAATATATAATACAGTCATTGTATGTTTGGCCTGAGTAGCTGCACAATGCCACGCCAGTTTTAATTGCTCTCGCTTACTCAAAAGCCAGTAGGAGAAGCATCTTGTTCCTGTAAAGCTAAAGGTCTGTCTTTGAGATACAAAGTCTCCTATCTATGATTTACTGGGCTTCCTTCAATAAAAAGCTGTGGATAATGATTGCGCTTTTCCTTGAATATTCATCCGAGAAGTCAGAAAACTATGTTTAAAAAAACAAACAGATCGTTAAATCTTCCCCGAAACAAACCTGATTTATAAAGAGACTCAGAGACGCAAAATTATCTCTGTGTTTTACATTCGCCTCTAGCATTTCAGAAAGCATTTGTGAATTCAAGCCAGATCAAACCAAATCTCTAGAAGAATATACTGCTTTTTCTAGGGAGAGGACTATAAAGTGAAGTTGTATGTTGCCAGGAATTTGCCTTCAATGGAAATTACTCCATTATTTTGCTAAAGGACCTCTTTACTCTAAAAGTAACACTTTCCAGGTTGTCATTCAGAAAAAAAATGTTTATTGTCTCATCTGTAGTCTGTGGCTTGTAATGTGCAGGAGGTCAGACTAAATCCTTCTATAATCCTACTTTTTTTTTTTTAATTCTGTTTCCTGTAAAGTATTTCCGTTTTAAGGGAAGACCAATGCTTAGATCACAAAGCAGTTCTAAAATTTCCCAGCAAGCTAGGGGAAAAAGTCTCTTCTAATGCCTTTAAGGCAAATAGTAATGGATTTAGGAAGGAATTTGTTACATCTGTCTAAAGGCATCTAAAATTTAGGAATCTGGGCTAAACCAGTCTCCTAGGCACCTCGTATTGCCCGCAGAGAGTGAATAGCGCCGACGCCAGCAAGGAAATTGCCTCATTCCAAACAAAGTCTCCCAGATAGGTGGGCTGAATTGTTTCCGGGAAGAACTGACTGTGAGAAGCCAAAATGACTCAGTTCAGCAATACCTGGCTTTTGAATAAGTAACATCAGATTAGACAAATGTGACTTCTGAGGGTGTGGGTAGCTTCTCTTGATTGTATATGGCTGTCACTGAGCTATCGAAGGAATTGTTAGAAGAAATGGAAGAGGATTAATATGTTTTGGGGGGATTTTTATAAAGAAGTTACTTTAGAGAGTGCTGGCAATGCTGGTAATAAGTTTCGGGGTAGGCACAGCACATAAATGTACAGATGATACAAGTAAGGGCAAGCCACAGCACATGCACAGTTTGGAGCTGTGACGTTGCTGTAAATTATGTCCAAACCCTAGATTAATCTAAGAATAAAGAAATAAAACAGGAATCTATCAATCAAAAATTGTTACATTAAAAAATCCCTTGGACCTGTGCTTTTCTTTCTTCTTCTACTTTTGCAGAGATGAGGAATTATTTTTTACTCCAGAAGACACTAAAACTTGAACAGACTTGCAAAAACTCAGTAATACCTAATAATGTCCGGAAAGTTGCAGCATCTACCTTTTTAGACTTTAGCACAATAGTGCTGTGTCCCTCTTTCTTTGGGCCTTTAGTTATTGTTCTGCTCAATAATCTGTTTAAGAACAAATAGGCCAGATTACCATTCCTGTGCACCTCATGTAGTCACTTAAATAAAATCAAAGGGAATTTGCACATAATTGGTTTTCACAGGCTTTGAAAGGCTCAGCTGATTTTTAAAATGGATATTTCTCACATGACTTTACACTGTTCCAAAAGAAAAGGAATGAAAAATTACATTCTTTCTATAGGGGAAAAAAGAAGAAAAAAAAAGATAAAAAAGACTTTCTCTATGATTAGCAATTAAATACCAAACATCCTTTAATTCAGGGTAAAAGAAGCAAAAATTAAAAGAAAAAAAATTCTCAGAATTTGTTGTTGTCCAAAATCCAAGGCATGACCAGTGCTCCATTCTCCGCTTACATAAAACTGTTCAGTGGAAAGAGAGAGTGTGTCTTTGGTAGCCTGGATGTCTACTAGTCCCAGATACACTCTATCAACAGGAAACGTACCCATTTTACAGGGACCTCCCCACAATTATGACAATTCTAATTCATTCACGTAACTGATCTGTTTTCATACTGTTTGGAGTAGTCTGAATTACCACCAAGCCTCTGTAGATTTAACCAAACACACAGTTTCATGCAATGAACTCAGATCTCCTATCACAAACATCCACGTGAAAAGTGGACTCTAAGCTTGAAGTACTGCATCTCATTTCATTTGCTGACACTAAATGTGCAAGTAACTAAATTTACAATAAGGTTTACTCTGGCATGCACACGTACTCAGTTTTTTAAGCCCTGTGATGTAATTTAGAGCAAAAACAAAAAAAGCCAACTTTGAAGAAAAGAAGTTTAAGGGGAAGAGGCTTATGGGCCCAGAGACAGGGATTTTACCAGCAGGATACTCTGTTGGGTGGGCTGAATAAAGGTAACAAGCATTCTTTTTCCTTTAGTAAGAGGTGCACTTTTGTAACTTGTAAGGGAAATTGCTGAATAGTTTTGAGCGTTGCACTGCTGTGTTTGTTTCAGCTCTGGAATGTAATTCGGATATTGTTCGAGAGTTTAAAAAAAAAATAACAACAAACTTCAGAGCAAGTTCCTGCAAGCTCTCCATGAGCTCCTAGTGTACATATGAATGGGAAGGGACAATTTTCCTGCATGCCAGAGGAGAAGGGCAGCTTTTGATGGCAGGTCATTCAGCTATAGGGTGCCACAGGAATTAACTGTATCTTATGCAAGAGATAGCTTCCTCTGGTCTAAGCTGAAAGCTCCCGCCCAGGGGGTCTGCCAGGAATCTCAGTAGCATTTCTATTTTGTTCAGCAGTATTTGGTTGACCAGTTCAAATGCACCTGTTTTCACAGAAACTGCTCTCTTTGTTCAGTGTACATTCCAGCACAGTGTTAAAAACCACCAAACATGGTCAAAAGGTCACTGCTTGTGTCTCAACATAGCTTGAGTTCCACCCTACAGACTGATTCAAAACTGCCTTTTCTCTCGAGCGTGCTGCAGAGCATCTAGATCATAGTAAGGATGCTTGCATGGGAATACTGGGGAGGAGCAGTTTTCCAATCAGCTTTGCCATTGCACCAGCTGCAGAGTGCCTGGGATAACCAAACCTCAGCCCAGTCAGTAATTTACTGCCACATCATAATTATTCCTCAGATGGCTTTTTTTGGCTATCTGTTGACAAAGCCCCTGCTCTTCTCCAGAAATTTCTCAGTTGATGCGATTTCATGCTGACAGATTTGTTTCCCCACACACCCCCTTTCCTGTGTCTGGACAAACATACCTTTGGTTTAATTAGAAGCTGTTGGATATGCCCAGCCTCTATCGCAGTGCTCCGTGAGGCACCGGTAGACTCTGTGTGGCTTTAATTGCATAGTCAGCAGGTGTGGGAGCAAGTCTTTGCTGTAACCAATCAGGGTCTGGATGTGTTTCATCCCTCACTTCCTCTTCCCATGTTCTGCAGCTACAAATAATTCCGCAAGGCAATAGTCTTCACACCCAGCTCAGTGCTCAATGAGACAACAGAGTTTGGAAAGGCTGAAGTTAAAAGCAAAAGACCTAATAAAACAAATGACAGTAGCCAAACTGCTGTGCACAAAGACCCTGTATTTTCAGAGCTGCTTTGATAGCCCTGCTCTACCCAGAATTTCTCCTGTGCTCTGAATGAGCCTGCTCCTGCTCTAAAAGATCTGTAGATCTCAGCCTCCCTCAGATGCTTGCTACATTTTTGGCATCCTCTACTTTTCTCATACATTTCCCTGGCATCTGCCCAAGCTCTCCGGTGACACGTGGTTGGTGCTGTGGGGCAGAGACCCCCTCTTCCTCTTTGCCTTCATCTGCCTCTGTTTGCATGGTTTTGCTTGTGGCTGGCGCATTCCTGCCATCACAGTCAGCATCCATGTAATAAAAATAATAACAACAACAGGGATTTGATGAAGAGTGAAAAGGGGTTGTTATTGGAGTAAACAAACATAACAAGCTTAGATCTGCCTTGCTGCTTCAGTAAAACTTGCCCTTTGCCAGCATAACAATTCTGTATTTCATACTCACATTCCTGCACTGCATTTGATGTGAGATTTATATTGAAAAGAAAAAGGATCCAGCCACAGCCTGTTTGTAATAAGCTACTGAGAAGCTTCAGAAACCCCATTAATCGTCGGACCTTTGTTCCATGTCCCCAGTGTCCTGATGACTAATGCCTCACCTGTGGTATCTTCGCTTGCTCTCACCCTCCCGCTACAGTGAGGTAGAGGACTGAAATATCCAAAAGTCCCATTTTGACAAACTGAGGGATAGAAAATCCCGTAAAATAAGCCTAAATCTCCAAGTGAGCACCGTCTACCTCTGCACTGTTGCCAAGACCTGCTGTGTAAACACTAGACAGCCCCACCCGAGCTGGGAAAGAAGGGTTTGGGCCTTTTAATGAGTGTCATGGCCATTCCTCCACAGGAAAACCCAACGCTTTCCCTACTTTGTCGTGAGCTCATTGTATGTCTGCGTGGCACGGAGTCTTTTCCAGCGCATAATGGTATCCCTAAGTGGATGCCTGGTTGTTGTTCGTAAATTAAGCGTCTTTTGTTTTTCCACCGGGAATCTCGGAGTGTTGCACTGATTGTCTGTTATCTGTCAAGGCATCAGTCAGCAACCCAGCAACTCTCTGCTGGAGACTGCCCTGCTTTTACAATTAGCAATAAAAAGCTTTTGTCACTGCACAATGATGCTTCTGAGGTCTGGTGCAGGGTTTTAGGAGGGTTTTCTTAATCAACAATAAGATAAAAAGCATACATATTCTGTTTGCTTTAACAGTGAACTGGAAAAGAAAATATTAAGCTCAAAGACGAAGAAACACTTCTACATGCTAGAGTAATTTTACTGATGCATATGAATAAGGTTTCTCATTTCCTACATTTTCGTGCATTGCCTCGTCATCTCTATTAAATTTAATGTGAAATGTCTTGAAGTACACTTCTACAAGATACATGAATAACTGAAATTGTAATTTACACCATGTTTAAAAGAAACTTAACCAGAACAAGATCATCCTCCCTTCACTGTGTTATTTATATAAACAACTCTTTCAGAAAAAAATCAAGTACTTAAATAGACAAGCTGGATACAATTAGGGTCACTTGATCCTTCTCCTAAGCAATATTAAAGCCCACACATACTAATCATGAATCAGTCAGGGGACAGCAATGTTAATCCTAATTATGTATAGCTTATTTGAGTACATTAAAAATGCAATTTAAGGCTACATCTGTCAGGACAGTTCTAGGTACATTACTAGTTCACGTGCAGTATCAAGGCTTCTCGTTTCTATCAGCTGTGATCACAGGATCTATTCTATGTGTCAAAATATAGGTTATGCAGACTGTAATTCTGTCTTTAAAGAGCCTCTTATTCTGTGAAGGCTTAAATTTGTATTAGCTGTCTGGGGCTGAGGAGGGATTTGACAAAGAGTAGTAGACTTCATTTTCTTGTCCTCTCAATTCGTTTTATATTTGTGCCATGAAAAAAGTGTGAGCAGAGTGTGTGTACTGAGGGTGTAAATAATGGGAAAATTTATAAACAACAAGACTGAGGAGAAGTAACAGAAAAATTTCATGAAGATATTAATAGTATATTACACCTGGTAAAAAGGATATATGGTAGGAAGGTGGGAAAGTGTAGAAGAGGAAAGACATAGTTTAATTTAGAAAATGTTACATAGTATAACCTGTGAAAATAAAAAACCACTCACACCTTTTTTTTTTTTTTACTTTCGTAATCACCTACAAAAGGAATAGCTACAAAAAAAATAAAATTTACATAAAACAATCCTTGTAAATCTGGTTCAGGTTTACACATCATCTAGGAGACTGGTGTACTCATCTAAACTCTACTGACTGTGACCATTAAAAAAAATCTGGCTTTCATGGGAGTATTGCACATAAATATAGTTTATTGAGGAATTTTAAAAATGTTCTACATACAATCTGCAAAGTTCTTTGAGACATCTGTCCCTTTTAATGGGTTCCAAAGTCTGTCAAAAATCTGTTGTATTCTGTGTAATAGTAATAGAAACTCAAGTGAGCAAAAAAAGTGTTAAAATGCACTGCAGTTATTCAAATATAAAACACTCTGTTGGGATTATAATGAGTTTCCAACAAATGCAGCAGCTGCAGTTTTTAAATCAGCTTGACAGGAAAAAAGCTTTTATTAAACATGGAAAGTCTCCTCTAGACAATATATTGTCCATTCTGGGCCAGAGCCATCACTCATTTTTAGCTCGGAACAGTTATGTGTACATATATATGCACACACATATATGAGTTCTGCATTTTAACACTTACTATTCAATGAACCCCCCAAAATTTGCATAAGACTTTTCATAGTTTTCAAAGTATTTGTATATGTATGGCAAGTTTATAGACACAAACTAAATTTTGTTTATTTACACAGAGTTTGTTCTCCCCATGTCGTGGACACGCGGCAGGAAGCATTTGATGTAATTATGAAGAAAAATAGAATGATTAGAGCATTCAAACTGTACATAACAAAATCTTTGTCTCAGTGAAGTTGCATGTGAATTTGGTTTCATTTATTATGTTTTGCCTCTACTATTTGAATATGTAAGTAATGTAAATAAGATTTTTCCTACATAGTCTCTAAAAACTTTCAGTCAAGCATTGTATGTGATATTAATAGTCAGGTTTCCTATAAAATGTGCTCCCTGAAGAATATCCTTTGTAATTACATTTCAGTAAAAGTTACCCAAGCCAAGAATTCTATCATTAAATTAATGTTCAGCTTGAAAAGAAAACACTTGATCTGCCTCAGGAAAAGACACGCAAAAAAACCCCCAACTAACTCAATATCAGTATGCCAATTTTGGGGAGCAGAGGACTTGGCCTCTGAGAGTTAATGCTTAAAAATTCTCAGCAAATCCTCAGCTCTCACATGAAAATAGGCCTGACATATGCAATCCATACCTATGACCACCTTCAGCTGTTTCCTCATCAGTACTTACCTATCCTTACGTATTTCTTTTCATCGGTCCAAGATTCACATTCCCCCTCCTTGGCCCATCACTGACATGCATTTCTATGTGGGAAACCATTTTTATGTGTTGCAAGTGTGCCTTAAGCACCTTGGGGTACACCAGTACTGCCAGCTAAGTGTGGCTGGGAGCCTGCTCTGCAAATTGGCCTCTTTTACTCCCCACACTGAAGATCCCCAAAACCTCTCTGAGCGGGATGGCTCACCTGGGGTTCAGCCCTCCCTTTCATGGCTATATGATACAACAGTGCAGTCCCACGTTTCACTCACGTGGCCTGGCAAGGGCACATCCACTTGTACTTCCATGTGCTTTGACAATAAATACACCAAGGTCTACTTTTCCTACAAACTGTGTGGATCCTCTGAGCAGACGCTGCAAAAGCAGAGATGCTGTCAGCAGTTTTGGGCTTGCTTTCCATGTCTTGGTGGAAAAGTTAGAGGATTGTTTCAGGCCCTTTAGGATGCCTGCAGATAGAGGCAAATTATATTGATAAGAAGCGCTGATGAAGCAGAGGTGAAATGGCCGGGCTCTTTACCTTGTATCGAGCAGCTTTAAGGTGATTTAATGATGATGTGGAGGTGTAACTGTGCCAGGGCTGACTTTGCAGCTTGGATTGCCCATGCATTTTTTACAAAGAAGGACTACCTGAGGCTTCTAGTAAATTATTAACTCATAAATGAAAAGCAATTTTTTGAAGTAGAAAGGGATGATGATGTCACACCTTTTGAGGGGAAGCCATTAGGCAGTTGAAAGGAAACAGGTAAGGACCAGAAAAGCAGATTTTTGGTTTTGACTTAGCCTATTAAGAGGTCATTGTGCATGTCAAACTACATAGGATTCCTGAATTTAGAATCAACTACTTCCATTGATTAATATGATATTAAATTCACAGTCCTCTTTTTTTTACTTCTTTCCTATTTTGTTCTTTTTAATGTAGTGTAGCAAGACATCTGTGCTAGGTTTTTCTGAGGGTCACAAGAGACTATTGTCTAAGTTTTATTTTTCAGAAATTCCTCTCCCAGGTCAATAAGATGTTTTTCTTCTGTAAACAAATAACCTCATTTACTTTCCATTTCCTGGCTATAGTCGTCCTTCTGAAATTCTACTGTCTAAGGTTATCCCTGAAGCCAGAGTTTTGGAGAAAGCTACACAAGGCTGCTCTCATTTGCCAGTGAAATACTCACTGGGAAGAAGTGGTGTCTGAGAAATGTGTAGAAGCGGTGGGCAGGCGCATTTTTAAACAGTGGGATGCTGCTGAGTCTCAGCCCTTCCCTGCAAGCTGCAACCTACCCATGGCATGGACTGCCCTTTTTCAATCCAGTCCTGAAATAAATTAATCTATGAGGTTTGCTTGATCAAACATGTGCTGTGGTGTTTCTGTGTTGCCTCTCCTCCCAGCTCCTCCTGTCCAGCCACATTCTGCTCCAGAGGGTGCTCAATCCCAGGCCAAAGACCAATCATTATTTGTTTCAGTTAATTTAACTGAACCGCTCTGTTCTTGGCCAAGGTGAGCACTGTCACTCCCGGGTGTTCGGCTCTTCTGGAGAGTTTCTCCTCCCTTCTCCGAGCTGAAAGTACATCTCTGTCGTTGATGTCCCAAAGAAATTTAGCTAAAGTGAGTGCCCTACAACAGAAATTCTGTTTTGATGAGCTGGCGTTTTCCACTGAAGAAAAAGTGCCATTGTCACTTAGGGTGAGAAGAGAACCTGCTAAATGCAAGTATGGGCCAAACTACTGTGGTAGTGCACAAGATAACGTCATTTCTCTGCTCTTCCTCAGCATTTGTACTGTCCCTTGATCCTGACTACAGAACTGAGGCTGTGCTGGGATCCATAGAAACTCTTCTCTGGTTTGGACATAGTTTTCCTGCTTAAGTCAGTAATTGTCTTTGGACAGATGATTCTTCTGACTGTAGTTAAATTGAGTAGACTCGGTTGTTTTTCAGATGGGTTGGTCACTCGGAGGAAGTGTGCAATATATTTCCCAACAGTACTGTGCTTCCCTTGCATCCTGTCTCATTAATGGAGTTGTCTGTGGGTTTTTGAAAGACTTTTACCCTCAGGAACACCTACAATTTAAATGTCTGATTGTGTGCTTATTTTAAATAATGCTTTCTAAGATGACCCAAATACATGCAAATACTTCAGCCATCACTGACCATGGATGGCTCTCATCTTCCTCCTTGGGAGTATTTAGAGGCTCAGGGCACAAGAAAACAATGAAGCAATTCTTGCAATTTATAGCAGAAGATAATGTCCCTGTCATACCCTATGAGACTGTAGCCTGTTATTAAGATATTATAAAGATGAGAAATATTCTTGATATATTCAGACTCCCTTCAGTAATGGTCTCGGACCTTGAAAAGCCTGTGAACTGCACACACAGAGAGCTTATTGGGAGGGAGCACAGCAGCTGTGGTCTGTGGAGACACTTCTTTATTCTGGAGAATTTATGTGTTTAATATTTACTTATTTTCCTGGCTTTTTTTTCTTTCTGCTACTAATGTTTAGTGAGCGGAAATTGAAGTTGCCTCCTTCTGGCCTTCATTTAAACAACTGTGATATTAGTCCTTTACATCTCAAATCAACCTACCAGACCAGTGTGAGACTGAATATATAAACTGGATAACTTATCATTCCTATAATACCACTATAGCTTTTAAAGAAAGAATGTTTTTTCTCGTATTTTTCCCTCTCTGTACAGAGAAGATGCAGAGGAGCAAAGACTGGGCAGTGTAAGGCCCCACGACAATAAAAATGTGTGTGTGTAATTTGAAGTTTACAGAGTGATCTCACAGGAGCACAGGAGGGGGGCAATATTCCCTGGATTCAAAGTCCAGTCCCTGGCTATTGCAACCATAGTGCTGTGCAATGTTTCCCCTCCCACTTCCACACAAAGCTGTTCCCCCTGTGTACCTCCTTATCACTACTTACCTGGATTGTACATACATGTCCTTGTGTCAATATTGCCCTTTTGTTTAAAGGCTTAGAGGGATTATATCTAAGATTTGGTCAGTCTCTCAGTTTTCTTTGAAAAAAAGAGACGACTGTGAAAGTCTTATTAAAAATAGCCTGGATCAATCGCATGATTATCTTTTAAAGCATACACGGAAGGAGACTTTCCTGAATCAATGATAAACTCTTACATGGCTGCTAAAGTGTTTTTAAGATCCCATTTGTGGTCAGGTCAGACTATACCCTGTATACTAAGTTAATATTTTATATAAACCTGTGCAAGGTCAGTATTTCAGCTGTTACATGATGCGTGCCTTTTGTTCTCTTCCTCCCTTTCAAAGCAAGTCAATGACAAGGAAAGGAGGAAGGGCTTTAAGACATTTTCCTTATATGCCCCATGCTGCTCTATAGCAGAAAGTTTACAAGACAGGCTCAGGTTTCCTGACCCCACCAAATGGATGCCTTGTGTTGTTGGGGCTGTGTGATGCAGCCACGATTTGCCATTGCATCATCCCTTGTCACTGCTGTCTGCATTTACATCAGTGAGCCAAGCAGGGCCGGGGCACTGGCTCAGGCAGTGGTTTGTGCATGTCAGGCTTCCCAGCTAGGCTTGCTCTCATGCTGGTCAGCCTCTCTCAGAAAAGGGATGGACACATTTTGGGGAAGCAGGATGGGCCAGAGTCTGTTCCAAACAGTAAATTTAGACCTGAAAAACCTTTTAAGGGTAGAAGAGTTTAGCCATATGGCCCCAAAGCCGTGTGCCCTTTTCCTGGTCTGTTTAATTCACCTTTGAACTATAGCTACTACATTCAACTAAGTCAACATTTGCTCCATCAGCTAAAACAATAATTCTTTTCTCATTTATGGCCAAAGTTTTGAAAACAGCTGTCTGATTCCACAGCTGTGCCTGTGAATGCCAGCAATGTGTTTAGTGCTTGGACACATCACTTTTGCAGCCCTCCGAGTTTTGGAAAACATGAAACTGCCCTGAAAGGTTAATTTGTGGTTCCCAGTGTCTAATTGCAGGCACAGATGTGAAACACCAATTTGCAAAGCTATTTGCAGGGGTCAGTCTGGAATGTGCTGCCTTCTTTTGCTACGTAAACCTGAAAAATAACAAAGCAGGCCATGTTACAGTGCTGAGGGTACAGCAGTGAGTAGATAGGTCAGAGGCAAATTTAAAACAACAGCAATTTGTTAACATCCTAAGCCAAAATTATTCTTCACATTGCTGCAAACAGCATAAAATCACTCTTCATTCTTCTCTTTCTACATAATAACACCTGTGCTCTTTTGAAGTATATATATCTGCTAAGAGAAACTCATCTGAAATATGACTGCAATTTGTTGGCTCTGTTCTTCTGTTGCACTTTATTTAGAACCACACAAAGCTTATAAAATTATGGCTGAAATCCTCAGTTGGATGTTCATCACATCACATAATTCATGCGCATGAATCTTCAGTACACAGCCACAGTGATATAGATTTTAGCTGCTTTATGTTCTCATCTTCTCCCATTGATCCCTTCACACTGCTGAACTTTGCTGCTGCTTGCACACAGCAATAACTTGTGCCTGTTCTAGTGAAATCAGTCATTCTAATATTTCAACTGTTTTCCCTTTGCTGCAACAAGATAGATCTTTATTTGAGAGATGAATCTTTCTGAAAACCTTCAGCAGCAAAGTTCTTTAGTACTTCACATTTAGAGAGTAGTCAAGGTAAGCTAGAAGCTCACAAACTCACCTTGTAATCTACCTATCTGAAATTTTATTGCTGGTCCGCTTCAAATCAGAACTGCATCTGAAAGCCTTGCAAATGTTTCTGTGCAACGTCTCAGTTTTGGGGGAAGTATTATCCTTCCTGTTTTAGAAAGAAAATGCCCTGGGGCATGTTCACAGTGTTTAGATCGCAGAAGTTTCGCCGTGTCCACACAGCAAAACAGATTGATGCTGCAGAGATGCGTTAATATAGCTCCAGGCCGAGGTTTAATAATCTGTAATTCAACTGGGATGTGAATGATTTGGGCTGCCCTCAGCAGCATCTTAACTGGACCTCTGCAGCTTCAGGGTTAGGGAGACTTCCATCTCCCAGAAGAGAGCCCTTATAAATACACCCTTTGTGTTCCTTTAAGATCGGGGCTGTTGTTACGGACCGAGAGTGTACCAAGACAGGGAGAGGGATGCGAGGGTCAGCTCAGGGCATGGCAGGAGGCAGCTACTCCATTTGTGCATAACTAGGGATAAAGTTGGCTGCAGATGGCCAGAATATCAAAGCAGAGCTTGGTGTATTCAGTCATCCACAAACTGATCTCCTATTTGCCATCAAAGTGGAAAGCACGTGAGTATCATGGAGCAGACGTTTGAGTTAAAATGACAACAGAGCAGTGCTGGCTGAGAAAAAAAAAAGCAGCCAGGAATGAAGTTGTGCCATTGCTTAGCTCAGAAACTCATGGCAACCACTCAGCTTGCTGGCAACAGAGAACAGCTCAGAGGCTGGGAAACACCTGAAGCTCCTGCTCTTCACTGTCCCTTCACCTCAGCTCCCTGTCCTTCCTGCCCAAGCAAAGGCTTGAGCCAGTGCCCTGTGGAACACAGAGCAAAGCACAGCTTCAGAGAGGGCTGGTGCAGAAATCCAGGCGCCCTGTGCTTCTTTCTTTGCCAGTAAGATGCCAAGGACCCCAAGCACTTAATGACCATCTAAAAGTCAGAGAGTAAAATGAGTATGGTTTGTTTAACTGCAATTTTCAGGCAGACATATATTAATATAGATTTTATACTCAAGACTGTTCACGGTCGAATTTCCATACCGAGAAATTCTCACTGTGAATTGCCTGCAGCATTACTCACTTAATTTGTACCAGCTCAGCCACGCTGCACGACTCAGAATCAAAAGCACAGCTGTAGAAATGGCCATCACCGACTGCTGGAAAAGCTTCTACATAAGCAATCCATTCACAGACTACCAGTGAGAAAACCAGAGTAAAAGCTCATAATTTCTGGTGAGGAGAATGTGCTTTACAGCAATTTAAAAGAAGAGCCCCGGTTAATGCTGCTACTGGGGAAGGCAGCAAGATCATTGACTCCGCATTGCTTAGCGTGGCATGGGCTTGGGATCCTATGCATGCTCTACCTACCTTAATTTAAAAAAAAATGTGAGAAGTGATGAGTGATTCCTGCTAATCCCATTCTGCAAAGAGGTTTATGGGCTGCAGTCAATGGTGCAGATAACAGCAGTGACTGGAATTTCAAAGGGCAATGAAAGGTGAGAAGGCACCTCCTAGACATCTCTTTCTCAGCCCGGGAATCAGCCCTTGAGCTATGGCTGATACACAATTTGGAGAAGTAGTAGTCTTATTCATATTGATTCTCTGATTATCAGAATAGCCAAAATACATTTCAGTTTTAAGGGAAATGAAAAAGCTGAGACAAAGGAAAACTATAGCAGGATCAATTCTAAAAGTGAAGAAGAAGTTTTATTACCACTAAACTTAAAGTCTCGGGTTAGAAACAAAACTGCTATTTGTCTTTTCTGTGAGGTATATTCCCCCAGCAAGAGAATCTGAACCAGTCCATTCAAAATCTCATTCATGAAAAAATAGAGGGGTGCTGGGTGGCACTGCTACTGTGTGGTACTAATAGTAACTATAAACAGAGGCTTAGGAAAAAGACAGTAAACATTCGAAAGATCTCCATTTCAGAAAGGACTCAAATATTTCAACAAGAGGCATGTCTCCCTCCTATTTTCACTCAAGTGGTGTTTACTTCAGCTAATGGAAATAGTCTAGCTATGCAGCCTTTTCGTATGCAGCGTGGCGAGTGTGCAGAGCAACTGGGTCAGGGTGTGTCTCGTGCCTTTTCCATGAAGTGTGCCTTTTGTTTATATTGTATTGCCAAATTAGTCAGAGAAATTGTGTGTATGTGTCTGACACTGATCGGGACAGCCTCCTCCCAGCCTGGTCCTCTGCGATTAAAAGAATTCTCTAAAAGGTCAGGAGTACGACAACGGGGAAGCCTGGAGGCTCAGGGACAGCCCCAGAGATGGATGCTCTCCTCACTCAACACTAACTGCACCACACTGATTTGAGAAACCATGTATAAATATGTTAATGTCACTGCTAGACAGTGGAGTGCAGGGAGTTACCTCACCTCTCCGGAGACTGGGAGAGTTGTTTTCACTGAGGGTTCATGATGAGGTTTTGGGTGGGAGCGGAGAAGAAGGAATTTCTTATCTGCACCTAAAGAGATAACTTAGATGAAGAAACTGCTTTGCATGTTTTCAGTGAGCTTTTTTCCAAGTTAGTTTATAACTTATCTTTACAACTTCTTCATGCAACAGATACAGTGGTAGTCTCAATATTTGAAAGTATAATGGAACCTCCATTCAGATTGAAACTGTAGTATTTTCCATAAAATCTTTGAATAATAACTTACTCTTGTACTGCCCTGTAGAGCTTCAGGATGATCTTCATGCTGTGTAGCCCTTCATGAGCTTCCTGTTTGAATCCTCTGCGGGACTATGCAGGAGAGGATGCTCCAGCCTCACCCGAGCTCCTGACTTGGAGGTCTTGGGCATACACAATTTTCCCAAATATCTGAGCAAAAAAGCCAGGCATGAAGTCTGCAAGCAGTTAGAACACACTCCAGTCATACCAAGATATAGATAAAAGACTAAGACAGACCCACAGACTAGATGTAGTCAGAGGCAAGTTTATGCATATCTCCATATCACCTGCACTGAAAACAAGATAGTGGAGCCTCATTATCAGCAAGCCGGAGAGAATTCTCCCCACCTAGTTCCAGGACTTAATGTGAGATAAAATGTTGGATCCTTTAAGGGAAAAAAAATTGAAGGCATAACTTCATCAGCAAAGACAGTTAGTAAACATAGGCCTGTGTGCATTCAGCTCTGTGAAGAAATGTTCCCTATAAAATGGCTGTCCAGCTCTCTGGCATGTGATGTTGAATACTTTTTGAATACATTTCCTAGCTTGTATGGCTGGATGCACCGGATACGAGACCTTGCCTATGACAGAAACTGACAAATAAGCTTATAAATATATTCAGTCAAGTCCGAGCAAGCCCTCGCATTAGGTCATGCTTCTACATTGATTCTTGCTTTTAAGATCAGCAAAACCCCTGCTTCCTATCAGGTTCGCCACATCACTTCTAGGCCTCTGCTACAGTCATACCTAGGGCACGGCTGAGACAGAATCCCTTATTTTGCAGATGGAGAAGAAATGAGGCACCAGAGTGTGTCCAGAGGGAGTCTGATAAAGAAGGGTTCAATTTTTTTAGCTCTAAATCCTATGATAATACATTACTCACTGAACTATCTCCTAATTATTCCTTTATTAAATAAATGGGCATCCAAATACTGTTTTTCCTGAAGACTGAAACCATTTCAAGTAACAGTCTCATAGTGTCAGCAGACTCTCCCAGTGTCTTGTAGAAGACTGTCCTTCATGTACAAATGTGATTTTTAATGTTAAGAGTCTCTTGTTAATCGAGGACTGACAAACAGGAATACTTGAGAATGAGAGAAAACAGAAATGAGCATGTGTTTCTAACAGAAAAGCACACCAGGTCACAGGTATGACAGAGCAGGTCCACAAAAGAAGTCACACTGATGCCTTCAATCTATATTTTGTTGGATCCGGCTTTAGATATTTGCTCAGATCCTGTGCGATCAATCGACTCCTGAATGTCCCTAAACTCCCAGTACTTTCTCCATCAACATGGATGAGTTGCATTCTGACACTGACAAGCTGTGCAGAGACCAGACAAATGCCTAAGATCTGGAGGGATGATCAGACTCTGCTTTTCCCAGTCGGTTGCTTGAAGAACACTCTCTACTTCATCTTCTCAGATCATCTCCCTGATAACAAGCAGCTGCTGTCACTGTTTTCCCTCCTAACTTAAGGCACTCTCCTGCAACCCAGGAGACCCCATTTTACCTTGGTCAGAAAGGGGCCAGAATGCAAGTCTGGTGGGAGATGTGGCATTTAGGCTGCAGGAATCAGACATGAGCTCTTCCTTTGAAGTAAGTCCACCCTCCAAGAACAATAAACATTAATCAGACCAGAAAACTCTATAGCACAGTGGTTAAAGCACTTGACAGAGATGCAACATGACAAGCCAAGTATCTTATCTTGAGTTGCACAAACTGAAAACAGATTCAACCAAGAGGACAGAGTATCCAGCATGCAGAAGTGAGGGTACTTCCTGTCAACATGTGAAATCTGGAATCAAGGTTCTAATTCAAAGTCAGTGGAATTGGGAATTCCTGCACAGCTCAGCTCTTTATGAAGTAGAGCCCTCCCTCTGTAGGAGAGATGTCTCTTTTCCCTTTGAATACTTTGTTGGAGCTGTGGGTTGAGGAATCGCTGGTGAAAACAGGTGCCTTGCATGGATAGTCTGTGCCCGTACCTAGGCACCCTCTATCTTCTTGACAAATATTCCTGCCTAGCTTTGCAGGTTGCTTGCTGGGGTCTCAGAGCAAGACTTCCTGCTCTGGTACGGAAATCTTTGACAGACCACGGGGGAGCAAAGCACTCAAGCTGCAGCACTCACCAGAGAATGAAACCCAGCAAAATGCTCTCTATTTAGACAAGATACCTATCCAGTCTGGATAAAGCAGACCTGCTCAGCAGATAGGTTGAAGCAAGCTTAGGCAAGTGTATGTGTTGCACTGTCAGGTGCACTGCAGACAGTCCATCTCTGCCCACACAGCATATGGGGAGGTACAGGGCTAGGAATTTCCCAGAGTATCAGGCACGAAGCATCACAGTGTCACACAAAGCTGCGTGATCTGGCTGCAAGTGCAGATCTCTCCAGGTCCAGCTTATTTACCAGCCTCCTTCTCCATGTGGCTATCTGTGCATTGCAGCACTATGTTTTGTTGCCTTCATGGCTCTCACTCATCTGCTGACAGGAACGTGGGGATGCTGCTGCTGCCTCTGCATGGCTCTGGACAGTGGGTGCTGCCTGTCACATGCTGCAGCCCCGCCAGGATGTTTCTATTTATGCACTGGGGATGGGAGGAGCAGGCTGGCATTTAACTTGACAGAAGCGTTAGGCAGAAGAGCTTTTGAAAATGAAGTTCTTTACAAGAGCTAATCTTCCTAACTTCTTGACAGCAAGAATGTAAGAAAGGCTGGAACAATTGTTGCCTAGACTCGGACAAGAGCTCTTCCTGGTCCTGCTAGCAAGCATCAGGCTTTCTGTGCCAGGGTGTGAGCAGCTGTGAGATGTCTGGCCTTGCACAAGCTCTGACACTGCCTAACTAACAACTGTACAAAGGCTTGGGAATGACTTTGAGCCTGGAACACAAACTATAAATAAAGTGACTTCAGAGAGACTTCGATCAACTTTCATGTACTGACACCCTGGAGACAAACTGGGAGGGTTTGCCTGCCTTCACCAGTGATTGTAGCCTGGAGTCAATCACTTTTGTCAGCCTTTTTGTTGTCAGAGGAGACAACAGCCATAGGCCATACTTTTAAAATGTCTTGTCTCAGTGATGACATTGCCTCAGGCCATCTTTTCTCTCCCCTCGTGCTCCCGCTCTGCTCATTGGACACAAAAGTGGGCTTTCAGCTCAAAGATTAGCTCAAAAACTTAGCTTTGGTGAATCAGTGTTTGGTGATTTTTTTTGTAGTCCATTTTTTAAAATATGAAGTTCTGTGATGATGTGTGAACCTTCCCTTCTGGCCTCAGCCTCGGATACCCATGTGGGGTGCTCAGGTGGGCATCTGGTGTGTTTCTGTCCTTCTGATCCAGGTTAGCTTTCTTCAAGCCAGTTCTTAAGTTAGTCCTCAGAGACAAATGTGGGGAATAAAAGAAGAAAAGAAAAAAGCCTCTCAAGATTTAATCATCCCCAAGGGTAAAGCAGTGTGCAATTGGTAAGAAAGGTCACTGAGGGTCAAGAGGATTCGGGGAGGAAAGTGCTTTTCATGAGGAATTGCAAATGTTTACTTTAAACAAGCATTTAAAAAGTCAAGATCCTGAAAGAAGCCATATGTTTCGATTTTGAGACCAATTAGTCTGCCTCATCTGCAGTTTATTCTGTGGACTTTTGGCCTTTCACTTCTTCTGAAGGCAAGGAGGCTAATGTGCCAGCACAGCCCCTGATAGGCAAGGGAAAGTTGGGGCAGCTGCCTGAAATGATTTTGAGAGATGCACTTGAGAATGCTTTTCAGAAATGATACAAAGATTGACTGGGCGAAGGAAAGAGGAATTTGACTGTGCCTCTTTAGTGGAGGAGAGCTCTGGCAGTCACACACTACAGCACTGATCTGCTTGCGTCTTGTAATGCACTTTGATAATGAGAGTCTTTGAGATTTCATTAAGGCTTTGTTTGCATATGTTTGCATATATAATCATTCTCTGTTCTCTATTTCTGCCTTTCCACAAGGATTATTTGACTTTTTTAAACTTCAGGAAGGTGTTTTTCAGCCAGCAGAATGTCAAGAGAAAATGAAAACAGGTCATGAATAACAGATGTCACTCCATGAAGTCCACTAGCAGCATTATATTCGATACGTGGCCCCTGTCAGAACATGTAGCCTCTAAAAACAACTAAAGACAAGACAAAGCCAACCTGAAACAATTGCCCTCTTCATATAGAGATGTTTCTGTTACTCTCTTCACCTGGATCACTGCTCATGTGTACCACAGTCAACATTTAATGCCCTGGGAGTAGGGACCAGGGCCAATTGCTGCTCTTCCTACTGCTCTTAACCCACGCAACAACGCAGATACACAGCATACATCAGATGATTCGTACAGCAGGCACAGAAAACTCCACAGCACCAAGCACTTAAGCACGCTGCATCATCACCATTTCTTCAGCAAAAGTATTCTGGGATTGAGTGGCAGTCTTGGCGATAAATCTCTTCAGTCCAGGTATCCAAATTCAGCCTCAGCCATTTCAACTCATCAGAACCCTTTTCATGAATTCAGATGTAACTCAAGGTTGAGAACAGAAGTAAAGTCTTGGTCCCACTCAAATCCACAACAAAACAGGGTAGAGCACGGCCTGGGCTTCACTCAACATCCCACTTCCCCAGCTGCCAGTCCCATATCATATATTAGGTTGCACTTTACCACTCAGAACAATCACCAGAGCAAGGACAAAATTCATAACAGATTTTGAAACTTCAGCATTTAAGAGGTTTGCCGATGTTAGAGGAAATAAATATGAATCGCTCATTTAGAGGAGAAAACAAGTGAAAATCTCTGGCTTTCCTGTTGTTTGGAATAGTATATCTGAAACCTTATCAAAATTCATGCTAAAAATTGGAATGTGTTTTATAGGCAAATAAAGGGTGGTGATTTATCTGAAACACTAAAATTCCCGTGAAGCAGGAATCCACATAAACTGCTTGTTTCTTCTCATCAAAATAAAAATGAAAAAAATCCTTGATTTTTCAGTGCCCGGCAAATATATGAGACCTACCAGCTTCTCCGTTGAGAATTATTTTAAATTTTTTCATCTGAGGAATCCTGAACTCACCAAAGCTTAAAATCACATAGGTCTATAAATTACTTCATGAAAGAACTCTTCCTGTTAAACTGGTATTTATTACACATATAGAGACAGCAAAGTGAAACTGAATTAAAGGAACAGCTCAGACTAACATTAAACAATATAGGATTTCTAGCTGCAGTTCAACTTAACATTTTACAGAGTCTGACAGTATTGAGGACTGAAACGAAGTGGAACAAAGTATGTATTTATTAAAATTCCAGAGATGTGGGTGGAATAGTACAGCATCACATAGGCATAAGTATTTTGTTAAAATAGGGACAGATAGACTGGAAAGGCAAGGAATCCCCCCAGGATCTTCTGACAGTGACATACACTTTTAATTGCAGTATCTATTTCATCCTAGATTCTCCATCTTATACCTCTGAGAACAATGGCATGTCTTAAACAGGAAAAAAGCCACCATCTCTTTTAGCAAAAATAACTTGCTCTGAAATCTTTTTTTTTAAATGGATGCTGACTTGAAGCATTCATTCATTAAGGTAAAATTGAGTGAATGATTTCCAGCTTAACTGAAAAATAAAAGAACATATTGCAGAAAGGTAATAGGTTCATTTCTCATTCACTAATTTAATAAATTAAGCATGAGAGATTATTTTTCTCCCCAAGTCACAATATGTTCTGAAGCTTGCCCAGTTCATGAAATTGTATCATAAATCTAGCAACTGTGACTTCCACTTCAAGGCAATGCTGTGGTATAAGCACTAAATATGACGGTGCTGAATGGTGCATGACAGCTTCCAAAAGCAAAATACCTTAAGGGCTCATCCATTTGCCCTGGTGTCTGAGGAGACCTGATGAAGTTCCTGAAAGGGATGTTGTATTTTGGACAACTATTGTTAAACCAGATGCTTCCTAACTTGGTTTGAAGCATTTGGAAGATGTTTCCAAATGCCTGGACGTAGTTTCACAGTATTTCTAGGCGTGTGGGTTCAGTCCTGCAAATTGTACAGAGCAGATCTCAGCAGTCCTTCCACAGACAAGAGGTTTTTCCCATGCTAAGATTCTGCTCTGCAATGCTTCCAAAGGGACCAACAACCTTCACACAAGGGTGTTAAATAGGCAATTAGAACTGTGAGATCTTATGATGCAAAAAAATTTACACGAGAAGAAAATGGGAAGCATTGGCTAAGTTAAAAAAATACATGTATACTATTTAATATAAAATAATCTGAATTGCAATGGGTACAAATTCCTCTGGGCTTGAGATGTGATCACAGTTCATGGCTGTATTCCTGTTAGATTCCTGTTAGAGGCTGCAAACTGAAATGGTTTCTTCCCTTGTCCTGAGCCTTTCTGTTCATTGCAAGAGGATGCATCAGTGAAGATCGGCCAAGTGTGCTTTCATGCCTGCAGCCACCTCTGTGTCTCCATTTCACAAGCATCACCATCAGCAAGGCCAGGATCTGTCTCTGCATCCTGCGGCAGCTGAGAGGTACTTGCCCAACTGGCACGGCCTGGAACATGCCTACAGAGCAGCACCACATCGCACAGACTGTGCTCACCAGTCCAGGCTGCTGGATGTCTGCTAGCCACGATAGCCAAATGTCAAGGAATCTGGCAGATCATCCCACTGGAAGAGCAGTGGGTTTTCGCCAGCAGACGGGGCAGCTGGCACAGTTTAGGAATAACACCATTCTCCATCAGTGACCAAAGCCAGTTGCCCAAGGAGAACAGCAATGATCCCAAGTGTCAGGTGCTTGCTGCCATCCAGTCTGTCTTTGCTTTAACCATCTGCAGTCTGAAAGGAGCCCAGATCAGTGAGATATTTCTGGTCACTGTGACAGCACACGCTGGAGCATCCCAGGCACCATAGCCCAGCGAGCACTTTTGCTGCTCATCTGCCCAGAAGTACCTGTGCACCTGATTTGCACTGAAATTGATAATGCTGTCAACTCATAGAGTACTCTTCTGACCCATAGCTCAAACTCCTTTACAGGTACAGTGGTGTTATCCCATTTTACTGAATGAGACATGAAAGGTATGAGGCACTGAAATGACCTGCTCCCATCACTGGCAGGAAGGAAATCAGCCCTCCTCCTGAGCTGTAAGCCCTTTGCTTTCTCTGACAGGCCCCACTACCCAAGCTGTACTTCCCACAGCACTGCAGTGCTCAGGTTCTATGTATGAAGCATAAAGACAATAAAATGTATGACAGTTAATGTGACTACTTCACTAATGACTGTGGAAATTGCTGATGAATTACAGACACTCTCTGTAAGGTCTAGAAGAAGAGACAAGCTTTAGGCACACGCTCCTGTTGTCTTGGCATGTGTGTGGCATACAATGAGTTGGATTCATTGCCTGCTGCTTTTCTTTGAATTCTAGTAGCATCCTTGTCCACGACCTTAACAAGTTACACACAGATAATGTTTGGAGTACATAAATGTCCTGCTGTTGGTTTTGAATCTGTCCTAATGCTTAGATATATTATTTTGATGGTTCCCCTCTTTCATATTTCCCTCACTTTCCTACTTGCCACTACAACCTTCATCTGCCTCTTCTCTTGCGCAGCTCTGAGCAAATCCAGCAGTGGTTTACACCAGCTTCTTTCCCTCTAGTGAGCATGAGAAGGTGCAGAGGCCACTCTTGCTTCTCCACCCCTCGGTGCACGGACTTGCCCATCACGGTCATATTCCTACTGACAGCCTCTATTTTCTTCCCCAGTCACTTCTGCGTGACAGACCTGCTTGCCTTGCTTTTCCCAGCTGAAGAAAGATCAACTGCTCTACTGATAAATCTGTTTCACTGCTTCTGCTTACGACCCTCTCCCAGACCCTGAGACATGCCAGGCACTTCATTTTTTTTCCCCCCTCTTCCGTTAGCCACATCTTCCCCACCCCGGTGTTATTTATACAATAAACTTGCAGCCAAGGGTTTCCTTGGCAACACACATGCCTTCCTGCTATCTATTTTACAACAGGCTTGAATTGTCCCCCAATAGCTCAGAGGCAGCAATTTAACACAGCTGGTGGCACAATACTTCTATTCTGAGTAAACGTTTCCTCACCAGAGGTAACTCCTGTGCTGGTAACTGAGCTTTCATTCATCCGTAAGGGCAAGTAAAGGAACATATTACGTCGTGAAAATAGAAGTGAAGTGAAAGCATGATGGGAGCAGCCAGAACAAAGCATCCCAGGAGCTGCACTTATTTTATACTGCAAACCAATCAGTTACTGAACAGCAATAACTGAGGTACACAAGTTTATTTCTTTTCATGAATGAAAGAAGACTTTGTGCTAACTCAGCTTGCACAAGGGCATGATAGGTCTCTACTGAGTACTTATGCTACAACATCCTCAATAGTTATACTTGTTGTAATTCTTACCTTTTTTTTTTCCTCTCTCTACCTTTGTTCATAAGCAAAGCAAGGTTAGCAAGGGCAAATCATATTTTTCTTAAGCTGTTTAACATACTAGACACAATAGAGAACTCTTGAGTGCACACTTGTACACATCAGAGCAAGCAGGTGAGAGAAATATGTTGCCACAGACTTTCTTTGGTCAGTCTCTGGAACAGACATCACTGAAGTCTGAATATCAGTGTCCATTTTATCTGCCTTCTAATCACTGAATCAGAGAAGAAATTGAGGTTTGGGGGTTCATGGGTGCATGTACAAGCTATACAGTGTATATTCCTGTACCTCAGAGTAATCCTTCCCTAAAATGGAGGGAGATTTTGGCTACAAAAAAGTCATACATCTTCACCATACCCCTGAATGAGGTCATTTCCTACTTTTGCCTCCGTTTCTCCTGACATTCTATTGACCAGTTCTGAAAGAAATAAGGAAGCTTTATTGTACTGCTAATGCTGCATTTGCAATAAGCGCTTCAACAAATGTTGAATGCTTCTTCCTCTAATAAATTGTCTGAAAACAACCTCTATTGCTTGTGTGTGTGGAAATCCATAAAACATTACTTGAGTAGCTTTCCATGCAGAGCAAGTTCAGTCAATAATTTTGCAAGCAAGCTTGTGATTTTTGCAAGCAAAAGCAAGTGATTTTCACTGTTGTCCAGCATCCAGTGCTGCTCTGCAGTTGAAGCTGAGTAAATTTTGCTGCCAAAAATTTGCAGCCAGGAGCAAGTGAGGGCTGCCAGTGCTCCCAGCTGAGCAGAAGCCTTCAAACTCGGGTAGCACAGCGAGCCAGGACTGCCAAGCCTTGCTGTGGGACTGAGCGCCTCTAGCCAGACCCAGCTAACATGCCAAGGAGAAGCCTGCATGGAGCAAGCTGACATCTGGGGACAAAATACCAAGCACTTTTATAAATGAAAGATTCCAGCTAGTCTAATTCTGTCAAGTGTGCCTACACAAGTGCTTGCAACACTTCTAACAGTCTCGAGAGGTCTGGGAGGATGTGGCCACATTTTTTGTGGCAGATGTGTCCTTGTCTATCTGTTATCAAGACTTGCAGTACTGTGAAATGGGCCTCTACTTGCTTTCTTGAATGATGTCTTGGCACTAGACACATGAAGAAGTCCTTGGTACTGTATTTTTCTTGATGACTGTTGTAGCAAACATAACCTATTCTTTTAAGTGAAAAATGAACAAAAGTTATTGCAAGCACCATCAATACCGATTCACTTACTTTTAAAAATATTCTCCAATGGGCACATTTTGACTTCTGAACACCAAGTATTCTCACCAAAACCAATTCTATGGCAAACAATTGGAATAATGCAGCATGCAGCAGAAAAACATGCCTAAATACTTTACCCAAGAAATATTGCCTCTGTATTCTTAAATATGAAATGAACCGTAAACCAAACTGCAACATGTTTTAATTATGAATCAAATAACAGAACCAAATAATGACTGAAAAGATGAAAGAAAAAGTGGGTTTTTTCCAGCATACCCTTTTCAGAAATATTGAAATTATATTGTCTGCCCACCTTGACAACAGCAGTGCATGGTGATTTATTGATAACAATTAAAGCCCGTGATTTTTATTTTGTTTGTCTCCAGACTGATAAAAAATTCAAACAGAGGTCTATTTACTTAAGGGACAGGTACTCTTTCTAGCAGCATATTCAGCTGGGCAGGTTTTCTCCCCCTTAGCATGATAAATCTGATGGAGGATACAGTCATCTCTCATTGGTATCAAACCCCACTCACAAGCAACAGATGTTCCGATCTGAGCTCCAAAGGTGGGATACTAACAGTTTGCAGATGAGCTTTTGTGATGGAGAGGAGATTGATAAAAGCAAGAGCAGAATATTAATAAAAAACTAGTCCAGTACTTCCAGAACTTGGATCTGCATGAAAGCTGGGAAAACCATTCTCTTCAGCTGAGTTGGTTCAAAAAGTCATACCTTACAGATTTTTGCTTTTAAATTAGAAAAAGTATTGCTTCTTAGGAAATGGAGAACATGCAACTATTTGAGGATGTTCTTGCCTCGGGGCAGTTGGGATTAAGAATGTACAGTAAATCTACAGCAGTAGAAGTTCATTCACATCAGTGGGAATTTTGCCATTATCAGGAACTAGAAAAAAGGATTCTCAGACACATTTCTGTCCTGTCATCCCTTTGAGTCTTTTCAGGCAGAGCTAAAAGCTTCAAGAAAGGCTTTCATTTGCAAGGGGTGAAAATGAAAGGAGAAGAGATGGCATCTTACGTGAGTGTGTGTTGAAAGATTTACCCCTTCCTTTTCTGCAGCTGAAACAACCAGCGAACACTTACAATGCCCAGGAAATCAACCCCGGAGTTGTACAGGCACCCCCTCCCCCCACATGTACTGCAGCTCTCCAGTCTGCTCAGACTTTACTACTTACATCTATGTGATCTTTCGAGGTCTATTTTCTTAGGGGGCCTTGGGCTATGCCTATACTAGTAAATTAAACAGTGCCAAGGAACATTCCTGAGCAATGTAATTCAACAGTTCAGTGTTAAATTGTTAGAGCAGTCCTCGGAGCCTTGTGTGAAATGAAAAGAGCAGTAGGACTCTATTTTCGGTGTTTCTTAGAACAAATCAGGGAGGCTACCCGGTGTTCGATGTGCACAGCAGCTAGGCAAAAATCACCGGGCCAATTTGGCTGTTCATTCAGTGCTACAAGGGTTCTGTTTTCTCCTTTCTCCGGGCAAGGACTGCTAATGCACATGAAGAGGACACCTTTCTCTGTCAGCAGTGACACTATGCAGGACTGGCATCATTCTGATGTTTCAAAGGGCTAGTGATGTATGCTAAAGCACTTCATGTGCACTCTCCACAGGCCAGGTGCTTAGGCAGTGTAAAGATAAATGTCTTCCTTGTCTTCTCAGCACATCGAATCTCTCAGGATTAAAAAGCGTGATATGTAAGTACTGATTTTAGCACTTTGTTCAAAAATGATCTTGTGAAGAATCCTCATTAGAGGCATAAGATGAAACTGGGTCACTGTGTGTGTAGGCTTAATTCCCTCTCATTACAGTTTCTGCCTCAGAAGGTACTCTAGAATGAGCGACAGAAGCAGTGCTTCATGCCAGCCCTTTACCACGGTACCTTCACTTCTGACAATGAAACTCCGGTGACAAAGAGCTGCTTGTGTCTTTCTTCTCTAAATGTTGCTACTTAAATTGTTCAGCTGCAGTCACAAAAGGCCACAGAGGTTACCTTCTTCTGTAACACGAAGTACAGAACAGAGCCATGTCTGTGCACTCGGGAAGTTGAGTCCCTTCACACACACTCGTGGTTGTTCTTTGTGTGGTTTTAGTGCATATCTGTAGCAAAACAAAGGGAAAACTCTGTCTGGAAGGTCTGCGTGGACCAGGATCAAGAGGTGCAGGTTTCATCCCTCCCTGTCTGTATTGTAAACTGTTCTTTCCTGACAGCATGGGATGGGACTGCAGGCATTCACCTAGTCCAGTACAAGAGCTTGACCGTACTCTTGTTGCCATCTATATTCAGAGGCACATAACCTGAAGTTCCTTCATGTAAGAATAAAATCTCTTATATAAATAAGGGGAGAAAACAGTATGTTTGCCCAGGCAATAACTGAGTAATAGCAATTCAGTCTTGCAACAGACCAGCTATCAAATTGACGTGGTTTGCCCATTTTGTTTTCTTATCCTGACTATGTTTTAATGAGTTTTCTCCCATCAACATCTGACTCACCTTGTTTTTCATAATGAAAAGTCTTGCTTTTACTCTAATTGTGAATCATAGACACATTTACGTGGTAGACAATAAAATAAATGCCAGTCTAGCAGTCAGCAGTTGGTTCTTCATACACCATCCAAAACAAGCACTGGGAAAAATCTGACAGCTATCAAAGAAATTGACATTGTTTAGAAATCAATACACCTTTGAATCGAAAGGAACAGGCACACTATTTTCTAGCATCTTGTCAGAAGACTGTGAAGGTAAATAGATATAAAGCATAAAAAATGTGCAATAATCATCCAGAAAATAAACATCATGGTAGTAAAAGGAGCAATTAAGCATTATCAGCTGATGCCCAGTGCACATGGAAAAGAGTGCTCAAGGCATGCATCAAAAACCTTCTTCCATGAGGCCAGCTGCAGATTTAAAGCCTGCATTGCAGCGGGGTTTGGGTATTTTTCTTTCCATAACATTTTTCTTGCAGCAAAGTCTGTCTGAGGTCTGAGAAATGTTTCCTGGTTTGTGATCAAAGTCATTCAAGCTTTCTCAGAGTTGTATGTTAGAGCAATACAGTAAACTATCCCTCATGTTTTTGCCTGTGGAAAATATGAAAGAGAATTCTCATAGGGAACAATGAATAAAATGCAGCCAAATACACCTGGCTGAAATTTACAGAGCATGGTGCTGTGTTTTCAAAGTCAAATCTCACATATTAGATTTTTCAGCGACAGGCTGCATCCCTCGGGATTAAACAAACATATTTAGCAAAAGGCAAAGGTTCATAGCAAGTAACATGCTTCCCTAGGAGCCCCCTCGCTAACTGGGCAAGTCCTGCCCAGTACTACTGACAGTAAGTAAAAGCCAGCCTGTGGGAGAGGTTTACCCAGCCCAGTCCTGGCCTGGTAGAGACACAAGCCTGCAGTCAGGAAGCAGATGACTTGTCCCTGCCCATGTCACCTCATCCAGATGGCACCACTCTACTTTTCCAGACCACAGTTTCATTCTCAGTTGTAACTGGGTAGATGTGCTTCTTCAATAAGAGAAAAGAAGAACAAAACTTCTGTAAAATCCAATAGTGTAAGGGAGTTTAATCATCTGAAATTGTGATTTTACTGATCACCTCTTTTTGACACAACTCCAAATATCAGAGGATGAGCCTGGTTCTGTCGTGCTAGTCAGCAGCTCTGCCTTTGGAAAAATGAGGGTTTGCCTGTTTTAGACATAACTCCACAGTTCCTCTTGATGCTGAGTACTGAAATATTAACCCATCATCTGGGAGTTACAGGTACAGAGGGTGTCTAAGTTGCATAGTCTTCTCAGTTTTGATTAATTTTTAAATAATTCAGTAAAAAAAGGGCTCAGCCTCAAGATTTGGTTGGGGTGGAATGTGTAGAGAGTTTTCCTTACGACAGATTCTAGACTGATAGCCCTACAAAGTTTTTTTTCTGTCTTGCAGTGGGAGCTGTGAGGACTCAAATGAGCTGTGGTCTTGCAAGTCAGTTAGTGGTACAATGCAGCCTTGTTCTGTGAGAGCCGATCCTGGAGACAGAGGGTAGGCTGTGACAGAGCAGCTGCAGAGCTTGCAAAGATTGCAGTCACCCTCAGGCCATTTCATACCCATTTGGTGTTGCAGCCGTTGTGGGAGGGGAATAGCCACAGACCTGCACAGCCATCTCCTACACATCCTGTAAGAGAGATGGCTGCAGAGGATATAACCAGCTGGCCAGGCATCCCTTGAGGAATGAGACAGAGCAGAGAGCTGGTCTGATGGCCCCTTAGTGAAAAGGTTTAGCCTGGATCCTTCCTCTTTCTCAGAGCCTGTGGCTGGAGGCTCTTAAAATGCTTTACAAATGCTAACCCTCTCTGGCTCATCCCTGTGCCTGGGGCTTCAAGTTTGCTGCTGGGTCTGAGACAAGTTTCCAAGACCCAGGCAGATTATTATGATGTGTTTCTCCCTTGTCCTGCATGGATGCAGTAGGGATATTGTTGGCTCACAGATTACACTAACCTGAAGTTAGTGATGTGTTTGGAGAAAGTACATCTGCAAGATAGAAAGCAGACACTTGGATCAGCTCAGGAATAAAGGGAGGAAGTGTAAACTAAGCAAGATAATGGTGGAATTGAAAATCCTCCAAACTGGCAAACTTCCTTCACTCTCAAGCACTCCTTGAATGTGTAAAGTACATAGCTACATAAAAAGGCAAATTATCAGGTGTAAAAGAGTGATAAAGCAATTAATTGAGTTGCATACCTACAGTTAAGCCCTTGGTCCAAGGTGTGTGTGCTGGAAACCCTCACTTCCAGTTTATAACTCCAGTTTGTCACTTCAGTTTTAATTCCTTGCTGTCTGAACAGTATTTATTTCCCATAACATTCTGGGTGAGAAATCAGTTTTCCGAGGCTACAAAGGCACTGAACCTTCTGCTACTTAATTTTAACTATTTGTAATACTTTAAACACTAGTTCTTTGAAAAGAACCTTACTCTAAATCGTCTTTTGCTGTTCTTTGAGCATCGGAGGCTGGATTAACTTTCTGAAAAGTCTAGTAAAACCTTAGCAATAATTTAGCCTCTGACTTGCTCATTTGTTTATGTAATTCACCAGAAATTACTTGGGTTTGCTGCCCTGTTGTTACCTACAGGCTTTAAGTTAGGCTGACTACTCTTCCCACAAGATGCTGACTCTGTCTTCAGGGCACAGCTGCGAGCACGAAGTTGTTCTGGTCTCCCTCAGGAGCTTCAAGTCACCCTTGGAACCAAAAATGAGTTTTCAGCTTAGAAAAGTCTCTTATGGATCATGAAGGTGGCTTGGAAGCTCTACAGATTTGCAGCATACACCTGGCTGCCATCATACAAAAATCCAGGGAGAATAAAAAATGATGTGTTGAGACTGTCTGAAGCACAGCCACAGCTCCTAAGGAGAAAAACCTGTTTCCAAACATCTGTTCTGCTCATGCCTATGTTACAATCACAGTTTTGTTCTGATTAAGTGGCAGTTAGAACGGATTATAAAAAATTAAGTGCTAGACAAGAGAGGATGCATTGCATCCTGTAAGTGTGGTAGCAGCTGAGAAGTTCATGACAGCTGTGGTCAGCCCACCACTCTTCCCAGCAAAGAAAGATGAAGTGGAAAAAATCAGGGGTGGCACACATTCCTGGCACTTGCCATGCCCTCATGGGCCACAGCATTACCTTATCTGCACCCTCCTCCTGCTGCCTTCCTGCTGCTTACAGACTGCTCTCAAGTTTTCATCTGAACTGGACTAAGGGCTTCTCCTGGGGTACAGCTACTGCTATCCCCTGTCCTCAGCCAGCAAGCACAGAGCAGCCTGGGTACATGTCGCTGAACCCTCTCAAGACAAGGGTTGCAGCAGCATTGCATGGATGGCACCAGCACCAGCCCCATGCCAGTGCCTGAACGGAGCCTGGGAACAAGTGTTGACTGTCAGAGCTCAGAACCACCCCCGAACCCTTTTAATGATGTATAGCCCCAGGGACCAGAGCACTCCTTACTGGAAGAGACACCGACCTGGGGTGGGACAAGGAAGGGAGGTGGGAGATGGAATCACTGAGTCTGTAACCACTACTGCTGTCTGTCCCAAGCTACGTATCTGTCAGAGGTCAGTCAGTCTGCTAGAGCTGTAAACACCTCAGAGCTGCGTTGTGCTCTTTGGCCGACTTGTGGGCTGCCAGGAGCGGCTGCAGGACTGGCCATGGCTGCAGTGTTACTGTCAGATGTCATGCAGCCCTCTAAGCAGAGATGCCATTGCAACCATAACCTCTTCACAAATTCAGCACAATTCACAACTGGTACCGCTACTGAAATACTTGCAGAAAAAACATTTTTAAAAACCTTATTACTTTGAAAACCTCGCTACAGATTCAAGAAAGAATGTAATTTCACTGAATTTTGACAAACCAAAAATTGATTCCAGCATCACACACATAGCCAATAAAAACACAGACGGTTTTAGGTTAAGCAGTTTCAGATGTTTTAAAGTACTGAATAATCTTTTGATAATATTTTCACTAAGAATTTATTACCTTTCTGCAATATAAGTATTTAGTTACTGACTGTCTCTTTTTTAGGTCTCTTTTATATCTCAAAGATGTTCACAGGTAGGAAATAGCTGTGCATTCATAGATCATGTGTGCTGTGTCTGGGAAGAACTAAACACATCATGTTTCTAATGTAGTATCTATACTGTAGAAGGTGTAATAATAATAATAATAATAATAATAATAATAATAATCTTTTATTAGTAAACCTGAAGGAAAATAATGTAATAAGATGTGCTCAGATAAAGTCCTCAACATGTACTATAACCTTTCCTCTCTGACAGGTGAAAATTTAGAAGGTTAGTAAGGGCTTTATCTTGACATAATAAGTCATTTGTTCAGGTTCGATATGTTTATAATGGGAACATGCAGCCCATTTTATGTACAGAAATACAAATGTATCCACAACTCCAAGCTTTGTCCATGCATAGTGTGAGCCTTGCCTGGAAACTGACTTAGTTACTCATTTTGAGAAATTTAAACTTCTCAGGAAAGGTCAGTTCGTTGCATTTCTGTAGCTGGCTGAGAAGACTTTGTGTTACTGACATCCTTGTCCTGGTCTGATGTGGACTAAGGATTCAGTGGGGTCTATTCATGTACAGAAAGCAAGAATCTACCCAATGTCTGGAAAATGTTAACTTGTTACTGCACTCTACACTTTAGCAGGGGACTGCATCTCAAAAGCTGATGAGTACGACTTAGAAAATGGCAACCTGGGAGGAAGTAAAATTCCTAATTAGCAGCTACTATCACAAACAGGCAACACCGAATGCCCTGCTTTTCACAGCAGCCGAATAATTCATTGAGATGATAGCATCAGCAGAAGATCTTTAAGACTTTTTTTCACATTTCTTGTAACAGATTTATGGTCAAATGAATGTCTCATACCTGTTGAACCTAATTTGGAAGGAGCTTTTGTCTCAGATCAGTTAATTTAGTCCTTTATTGAATTTATTTTTATCATATGTTTCACTGGCAGGTTCACAACAGTAATCTGGACTGTTTGGATTCAGTCTTGCAGCTGAAAAAATATATTTATCCTCTCTTTTTTTTTTTTTGTTGTTGTTGTTGTTGTTGTTGTTTGTTTATTTTTATCTTGTCATCCAATTTCATCAGGGGCCAAGTAACCCACTTAGAGATCAGAAAACTGAGAAGTGATCTGGTACGTATGACAAAAAAATCTATAATTTAGTTAATTGCTGGTTACTTAATTTTATTTCAGAAGCAGGGTATGTTTCTGCAACAGAACAACAAACTCCAATAGCCTGACTGCTAAAAGCAACTTAAAACTAAAAAAATAATACCTTAGAATACAGCTTTTTTTTTTTTTTTTTTTCAAGCACATGTGCCATCTTTTCCTCTTTTTTCCCTTCTGCTTTTCATTTCTAGTGAGGATGCCATCTAACTTTGGACACAGTGAAAAGCCAGTCCTATTGTGCTACCTCACCTTATTTTCAGAGGCAGAATTTCACTGAAACACCTCAAAAATGAGCTATCTCTCTAAAATTACATTTCCTTCTTTTCGGTGTGCTCATTCACAGCAGGGATGCTGTGAGCAGCATGCAGCATAAGAGTGCGGACTGTTTTTCAGCCCACTCTAAATAAGAAATAACTCCTAGCCATGTTCTTTAATATATGATCTACTCTGAAGAGTTTAACAGGACCCGAAGCACTGCATGACCGTGTTGATTTCATTGAACCAGATGGCTCGGTGCTCCTTCCCACATCGTCTATATTATAAGCAGTGCCATCGCAGCCGGGATTGGCTAGAGATGCGAGTCTGCCAAAGTCAGAAGCCCGGGGCAAATACTTTAGCATAGATGTTTCCTTGCCCTGCAAACTTACTTCGCTTATCTGCTACTCTCTTCAAGACATCTGGGAATTTTTGTCACCACTTCCCGGCAGAAGCTGTGACAATCATGGGTTCCCGCCACCACCAAAGCTGCGGTTCTGTGATGTGTACTGTGGTGTTAGCCCAAAACACAGCCCAGAGTTTGCTGAGTGTTTGAAGCTTTGCTTTTTTGTGGATTTAAAAACTGCTCTCAAATCCTCTGGCTAATTGTCCATTAGTACGCTCTTTTAAACATTAAACAAACCCCTTTATTTACCTTCCCTGCTGCCTGATAGTTGTCCTCAAGAGGCAAAGCTGCTTCTGCCTTAGCGACTTGAACCTATGTGACCTGAATAGTCATTTGAGATGTTAATTCACTGAAGAATGAAGCTGAACAATGATGGATCGAAGAATTTCTCCCACCCGGAAGAAAACATGGTTGCATAAGCTTTGTGTATTGATCAGCTAAATTCGGTTTAATTCTCTCCAGAGCCTCAGTGCTAGCCAGTTTCTAACACAAAAGGAAATTATAATCTCTGGTATTTTAGGAAAGAACTCTAATTCTCTGTAGCCCAGCCAGAAGTGTTTTCCCTGAAAGTGCTGCAGAAGAGCAAGACCCTTTGTGCCTGGTGCCTTTAACTCAGAAAATCGATTTATTCATTTGGGTTACAGAATGCTACTGATATTTCCCACTGTGACTTCCCTGTCAGCATGACGAGGCCAAAATAAACCAAACTCCAAACTTCAATTTTTTCTGCTACCTGCAGATTTCTACAAACTCTTCAAATATAACATCAAAGGAAAAAAGTGTCCTTAGGAAGAAGAGAACAGTACAGTGAAATCAATTGTGTGCTGTTTTGCTGCTTTAAAGTTGTGATGGTGGGATCTCATTGACCTCAACAGCAAAATTCATGCTGCTGTTATTGAATTACAGCCCTGCCTTACACCTTCAGCTAGTACAAAACCAGGGAGGTATAAATTTTCCTAAGTGTTTGGAAATATGCAGAACTATCCTAATTTATGACAGTTCAGAATATGAACCTACTTCCTATAATGGTCATTAAAACCTTAAAGCCTTATTGAAATCTGGGACATGAATCCTGCTCCTCCTCGTCACACCACATTCCCCAGTGACGGCTCTGTCAGTGACATCTGAACCTGGCTGGCTCTCTTGCATCTCAGTAAGTGTAATGAGGAATGGGCAGATTTGAAAAACGTAGTGAGTCTGCAGGTATTGCTGGCTATTACCCTGTGCCATTTGGTAGCTTCAAAGGGCCTTACAGACTTTTAGCAGTTCAGTAGTAACCATTTAAAGAAAAACTTTCTGTTTTTAAAAGCCTGCTTATAAATAAGCATAAAGGGAAACATCTCACATTCCCCTGCTGAGGCCTTGAGGACATGGCCTCTGACACAGCCTCCCCAGGTCCTGGGACACCTCTGGGCAGATCGTGCTGGTTAAGCAGCTTCAGAGCAATTTTTGTGCAAAACAAAGCGTTTGGTGAGATATCCAGTGGAAAACTCAGACACGGGAAGGGAAAAAGGACAAGTGTACACCCAGGACAACCTCTCAAATCCATGTTTCAGTTAGGATTTCTGTAGTCTGCTCTCTGTTTGGTCTTCAGAAAGCTGGGGAATAGCCCTCATAAATGGAAAACAAGTGCTTTGTGCCTATTTAGGGATGGGGAAGATGTGCTGAGGAGAAGAGAAAGAAGAGGAGAGGTGAGATGTGCCCTGACCTACCCTAGGAAGGGAGGGAACTTGGCCATGTGTGACTGCCTGCACCTTGGCACTAGGAACACTTCCTTATTTACCAGGTTATTTAGTCAGAGCTGCTCGTCTTAGTGTAAAAAATCTTTATCTTCTCCCCCAGCCTCCTTATCGTATGTTCAGAGCAGAGTGCTTACTATGCACCTCAGTTTGTAAATCCCCCCCAATTCAGTTTATAAATGCTCACTCCAGTTTGCAAACACCTTAAAATGGTACTGCATTACATGAATTAAAATCCAGGATAAAAAGCATAAAACAAATCTTCATACAGTCTGAGCAGGAAACCCCTCCATTTCAGTGAGCTCGGCAAGCTCCAGCCTTGCTGTAACCGGCATACAGGAACTTCTTCTTCCTCTGCTGCAGGTGTTGAGGGAAGGGTAGGACAACACAACTCTGGCTCAGCAGCAGGAGCCCAGGACTAATCCCTCGCCCCTCTCTCCCACCTGGACCCAGGTAGCTCCCAGACATGCAACAGCTGAGCCTGACCTAAGGCGTGCGGCATCTCTTTTGCAGCCTTGGCTTCCGCAGGCTCTACCCCTTTGGGAAGGTAACCTCGCTGCCAGGTCTCTGCCTGCAAAATGGAAATTACACCTCTACACGGAGCCTCCACATGAGTAAATGAGAGTGGATGGGGCTAGGGTGAAATAAAGAGCATCTGACTCTCCTTCTGCAGAGGCATTACACGACCTTCAAAAGCAGCTGCTGCTGATACGTTTTGTGCAAGGTGGGGCTTGCCTGGACCAGTTGGGAAGTGAAATCACAGAGAAGTATGTGGCTGCTTTTAAACAATTTGGGGTGAGAAGAAGGAAGGCAGCAAGGACAACTTACCAGATTGTCAATGGGAATTGTGATAATGCATTAATGCAAGGCATTTCTTAACTTTCAAGTGTCTCATCTTCATCCTGTTGACCTTTATACTAATTTTATATCTTCAGAACACTTACACGCCTCTATTTCTCTTTGGAGCTTCTCGATATTTCTTTTCCTTCTCATTTAATTTTAAGTTATGGATGCTAATAACACAGTAGAAATAATGTTCCCATATTAAGTACCATCCAGTCTTTCCAAAATTACCTTTGCCAAGGAAGCAGACGAAAGCTTGAGTGCCATTCAGATGGCATACTTAATGCAAAGCTTTTGAACATTGAAGAGGGTCAATTGCTGCCTGGAATTATTTCTGAAATAATTAAATAAAAATATAGATCCCCAAGGCTGGAGGGTACCACTGGCCTGAGTCTTTCAATGGAGGAGAATAAAAGCACAATAAAGGTCTGTGATAAAATGTGTCCCCCACTGCAGATGTAATTGTTATTGTACAAGGATATGAAAAAGCCTTACAGGGAAAATAATTTTTGTAACCCTATACAGAGGTTAGCTCATATCTCTGAGTCAGCGCTGCTGCAAAAATGCAGTTCTTTCCAAACTTTTATCCATTGAGTATTATACTGAATTTTGATGGCACACTTATTTTTCAGTTTGACAGTCTTCATGAACTATTTGCTTTAATTTTTCCTGCAGAAAATCATGCAAGTTCATTACAGGCTGTGCATTTTTCTATTTCAAAACTGTTCGTCTTTGCCAGTTTCTTCTCTTTCTTGTATTGAAGCTGTTATATTTAAAACTGATGAGCTTTCCTTTCTTTCTCAAGAGCCTCTCAGCTTCTGTTCCCTCTTATTAATGTCTTCATTGATCTCTCTTAGTCTCTGGAAATATTTCCTTGTTGGAGATCATATCTGCTGCTCTTTACGTGGAACTGATTTCCTTCACTGGCTGCACTTTGATGAGGACTGGCAGACTACAACTGCAAACATTATTAGGAGTGAGGGGGTGATAAGGACTGAGATATGACAGTCATATAGGATTCTGCCCTGTTCTTGTTGCTCCCTTTTTAATCAAAACCCTTTTTCTTTCAATGGTATTAAGCAGAGGTTTCTTCTGGACCATCTGTAATAACTTGCAGGTCTCGCACTGAAACTGTTATCACTTCATGCAGAATACCGTCCAGTGCTGCAAGGAACTTGACAGATTCTTTCAATGCTTATGACTTTGATTTGGATCAAAAAAAAAAAAAAAGAAAACCAGAACACGAATCAAACTCACATACATTGCCTGGTGGCTTCATTTTGTCATGTCTGCATATCTGAATCCCTTACTGATCTAAATCACTTAGCATCATCTGCAAATTTTGCCGCTATGCCCTGCTGTGAGATTATTAATAAACAGACTCAGTTACAGCAGATGCATCGCAAACACTTCACTATTAATCTCATTTCTAGATGGAAGCTCACTCCTTATCCTTTGAATTTTGCTGTCTCCTAGCCCACTTCCAAAGCACAGCAGAACATTACCTTTGACCCTCTAGGTGCCTGGTTTTCTTTAGTAGTGTCACTGAGGGACTTTAAGAAAAATCTGAATAATTATATATGCAGGTGCTTCTTTACTCACTAATTTGTTGACACTTTAATGAATCCTTATAGGTGGAAGGAAGGTTTTTCTTTGGCATAAATCAGCACTATTACTGTAATCATCTAATTTTCATCTAGGTGGTTTTATAAGAGCTATTTAAAATAGCATGCCACCCACTGAAGACTCATCACTCTATTACAGCTCCAACTACCCCACAAATTTCCATTTCAAATTCACTGCTCTTCAGGCCTGCAGTTTAGCAATTGATTTTAAGGCTTGCTTTTTTAAAGAAGCTTAACAACTTCTTTTACGACGTCCTCTACATCCATAGATGGTTATATTTCTAGTCACATTAGTTTCAGCTTGTCAATATAAGAATTTAACTCCTGTCCCTCATGATGCCCTTTAGGCATGTATGCGTTGATGCATGGAAATTTCCACCCGATTCTATGCATTCAGTGCAATGTTCATGCACAGCTGAAAAATTAGTCTGAACAGCCTGTTGAACATCTTCTACTTTAACTGCAGGCTTTGTCTGTACCTGGCAGGTACACCTAGTGTCTTTTTCTCTAATTCAGCTTAACTCCCCCCTCTTTTCCCTACCTTCTATCTTGCAACAACAAGTCAGGCAGCAAAGCCGACTGGCTAGACTGATGTTCCCCAGAGGTTTTCACCTCACAGCACTTCTGCAGGGGCACGTAGCAGCCAACAGCTGCTTTTCAACACACGACCCTGCTGCACAGCCCTGGGCAGAGAGTCTGTCTGAAGACCATCTCTTTTCCTGGTGTGGTTTTCCTGTCAGAGCAGATTCCTCCGTCCTCGGTCACCTTCACCGCTGACTGCACACACACACCCACCATGGGCTTTGCGGTGGAGGCACCTGATGTAACTTTTAGGACAATTTAGTTCTCACTTCTCTCACGGGTGCTTGTATATCCCGGCTGGATTCCTTTCACACGTCCCATAGGCTGAGCAAGTTACAGCCGCGAAGCTGTTATCACATTCTGCTTTACTCTAACATATCCTTATGGCCTTCATCTGGACATTTTCCAAAACCAAGGACATAAAGATGCTGGGGTAAGGCAGTATCCAAGACAGCATACTTATCCTTTAATGAAGGCCAAGGGGCTTCATGCATTATAAATGAGCCATTCTTTCTTTAGTTCTAGTAAGCCCTCCTCAGCTCATCTCTGCAACTGTTTCTTCACCCACTCTTCTTTTTTAATGTGAGGTTGGCATTGATTCTCCCAGGGTTGAAAACGGCCCCATTTACTGCTTACCCAACACCCTTCAGATGAGAATTTAATCAGTGACCGGAGATGCCAGAGATTTTTAGCTTGCTGCATCCTATTACACCCTGTGTGCAGAAAACATGTGATCTTCTTGCCCAGAAAGATATGTAATATGTCTTTTAATATATCTTCTAATTGTTTTCATTTGCCTAAGCACACCTTCTGGAAAGGGGCACTGCATATAGTTCATAGTTATTTTACACTGTAACAGAGTTTTTCTGATGCATCAGTATACAAGAACCCATGGGTAGTATTCTGGCTTTGTCTCCTGGTGACATTTTCTGGCCATTTCATATGCAAACCCATTATGATCTCTTTCTGCCAGTTCACTTTGTGGAAATTCAGCTTATTGAAATTAGGCTTCCTCCAAACACCACCGAGTACCCTTAGAGACAAGGTATTCCTAAGAGAAGAGACCTTGAATACAAATGCTTCATTACTTGGTAAACTTGTTGAATCCACTCAGGAAGAAGATGCTGTGAACTGAGGTACCCATCCTCTGAAAGGAGGTGTGCTGTGTTCCTTTGCCTCATGCCTGTAAATTTCAGCCACAAAGATGATTTTTTATTCACTAATTGGAATATGGAAAGAAAGGGGTTTAAAATGTTTCACATCCTCCTGGCTTACTGAAAAGAGCAAATCAATGCAAGAAAAAGGATAAACTGAGAGTCTTATAAAATTTTGATTTCTTAATAGTGGCAAAGAAATCTGGAAAATCAATGGATTCACTCTCCTAAAGAAATTAAAATCCTCCCTTATACAGGACTGTTGTACTGGGTGTTATTGAACTTAACATGATTACTTGCGTTCGGTAACAATAGCAATCATCTGTGAAGTAAATGTGTTCAATATTGCATTACACAAGTAGCAATAATTTTAAGTGGCATTCTCTGAGTCTCCCAAACTATATTCTCTCAAAGAAGTGTATGTTCAGGATAAGATTTCAAATTCTGACATCTTTGGCTCTGTTTAGTTCGACACTTTACTTGAATATTACTTGGTTTTGTTCTTCTGCTTTTTTTTTTTTTTAACTCAGTAATAGGCTGTTCAAGAAACTTTAGTTAATGGCAGTTTTTAATTAGTTACTTCACACATATCTTTATATCCATAAGTTTATATGCATATCAATATCTATATCAAACTAGTTGTTGGTGTAGACATCAAGTACGCACACAAAATCTAGAGCAAAATATGATATTATCAATTAACTTTAAACTTCAGCATGATAATAACTGGAGGAAAATAATTGCTAAGGAAGAATTAAGGAGAACAGGCCTCTATAGTGGACCAGGTGCCCTGGTTTAGGGGAGTCTGTGGATGAACAACTTGGGAAGGTGAGAGGAATCAAACTTGGTAAGCCCTTGAGATGAGAATTGTTGGAGGCTGAGGAATATCTGGAGGAAAACTGCAAAAGTTTGTTATCTGCTTGCCTGTGTTTATGGCTCCTGTTGGCCACACAGGAGATACAGATATCTGATCTGGCCCAATACTGATTTTTATGTGATTTTATTGTACCTTCCCTATAGCATGATTTAGAGTGCTCATTCCCTTTGAGTGTATGCTGAACTGCTCTGCCCATTCCTTTCAAGATCAGGAGTCTTCCCCTGCTGCCCACTCCTTGTCCACTGTCACTTTTGACCGCTCTTCAGAAAGTCATGTATGGGAACTTAGGACTAAGACAGTCTTATACATTCTGTAGCTCTCCAATGGTTGCTATGATGCATCCTTCATTTCAGCATTTTTAATTCCAGATATCCTACTGAAAACAACTTTGGAAGCTCAGGCGCTTAATCATATGACAAGTAACGTGGTAGCTCCACACGTTGTCACCAGTCACGCCACGTGTTTTTTTCAACAAGAAATTAGGCACGTAATTCAATTATGAGGCCAGAGATTGGCTGTTGCCTATTCTATTTTGACATTTCTGCCCACTTCAGCCCTAACAGCCTTTCTGTAAGTGTTACCGTGTAATATTGATATTTGGTTGGACAGGTGACAGTCCAACAGCTGATTTAATCAGCTAGGGAAAAAAGCAAGAGGGACATGTAATTTTCCATGTAGCTCTTTGCTATTCAAAAGTGCAGTTCCAACATTTTCTTCAGCAGCATGGAGGAAAATAAAGTTACTCATAAAATCGTTGAGTACATCTTGTCAGCCCTCTGCAACCATACACCTTTTAAAATCACCAGCCCAAATACACATTAATTTAGCTCATCCTGTTCAACTAATGGGTGAATTATGATTGGAAGTAAGAAGAAAAGGCCTGACACATGCAGATGTCCTTCTAGAAATGTTTTCACCATCTAAATGCCCTTTTTTCAGGGTCCTATATGACAGTATCCCATGGCTAAACGAGACTCTGCTGCACTGCTTTTCTTCCCCTCGAGCCGCCCCTCCGAGGGAATCAGCGGCTATCCTGCAGCATCCCTGGCTCAGACGGCTTCAAGCAGCTGACCACGCTTCGCTGTCCTTCCCAAGGGGGAAGGGGTGCTCGTAGAGGTGTAGGTAGGGAAGACGCCGGAGGTAAAGGAGAGGGAAGGGTCCTTTGCATAGATTCCAGTAACAAGTTTATTCCAGAGGGTCCAAAGGCAAAGAACAAAAAATCAAGGAGGGTCCAGGGTTAAAAGGGAAACACGATAACTAATCAGGGAACAGCATACATCTGAGGGACAGCCAGAGTACCAAATAGGAAAGGAGGGAGGAGGGATTAGGAAGGGATAAACCAATGGGACATCAAGGGTAACCGAAGGTTCCAGAACATAATACATAGTCAACGAGGGAATACATATTTAACATAAGAAAATGCATATTCAGCTTGAACTTAATAAACAGGGGGATGCAGGGAAATCACCCCAAATAGAGGGAGAGGGAGAAAAAGCACTATCCCTGTGACTCTCTTCCTTGGATTACTTCCGTCATTGAAGGAAAAGAGGAAAAGCTTGATGTACATGAGGGCTCTGCAGCCCCTCAGAGGGCTGAGCCACCGCAACACTGCTGTTTCCCAGATGCAGTGCTAACAACTACAGCAGCGCAGTCACATCTTCTCTACCGCTAAAACAGACATTTCAAGGACAAATTTCCTAGAGGCAGTCTAGAAATCTTAAATTAGACCAACTTATCTCACTGGGTAAAATAAGGTTGTTGATCATCTTTTCTTGGTCCTCTCAAATATTTTCAGAGTGGCTGGAGAGCATGGTAGAGTACAAAGATTCTGCCAGTTTGTCTAGGGGATCCTCAGGCCAGCAACAGAGCCACTCTGAGGGCTGCAGAGGCTTAACTCGTGGTTAGGCTGCCCAGGGGTCTGCACAATAAATGCAAGAGGCATCAGAACAAGCAGAGAGATGTCTGGGCAATAAAACTCATGAGGGGCGAGAGATCTTGATACCTCTGTCACGGTGCTTTCCAACAGAGTCCACCAGCTTGATAAGCAAGTGAGCCCTCAACACCCAAGCAGCACGCTTGAGTCCACTGAGCGAAGTGGACAAGAGGAAATGGCCCCAAGTTGCTTCAGGGGAGGCTGAGGTTGGATATTAGGAAACATTTCTTCACTGAAAAGGTTGTCAAGCACTGGAACAGGATGTCCAGGGAAGTGGTTGAGCCACCATCCCTGGAGGTATTTAAAAGAAGTGTAGATGTGGCACTTAGGGACCTGGTGAACATGGCAGTGCTGGGTTAATGGCTGAACCCAATGATTTTAGAGGTCTCTTCCAACCTAAATGATTTTATGGTTCTGTGAAGCACTGTGCCATCTGCCTGTGTTTCTGCTGGCTCCTGGAGGGCCCAGCCTCTGAGCATCTGAGACTCCCTGGTAGCATCTCAGGAGCTGTCTGGGCACAGAGCAGATATCCTAGCATAAGTGGCACCCTTCCAGAGGCACTCTCCATTGTTTGTCTTCCATGCAAGGCAGCCACTGCCTAACCTTAATCTTCAAAGGCTGGTCTTAAGTACATTGTCAGCCCTTAGACCTTAGATGTTCATGGTGCCTGAGGGGAGCTCGACTGCTATAGCAACCCACAAAAGCATGGGTTTCCTTAGTCATATTGAGTGGATGCTCTCCCTCTCACTTACAAGACTTAAGGAAATAATGGACCTAGGAGATGTTTAATCTCTATCTGTGCCTGTTTGCTCTTCTTCCATGCTAATGGGGTTATCCATGTACGTGGAATAAATTCAGTTCTCCAGTGTATAACCAGGAATGCTCTGCAAGTGAGCCATGCATTTTTAGGCAACTCCAGCTGCCCTCTGTAGTTAACAACAGATCTTCTTAAAGGTTGCTGATCTGGCAACCTCTTGCCCTGTTCCAACATCCAGGACCAAATCCTGGCTTAACCCAGAAAAAGACAATGGGGACCTGCTATTATTACTGTGAAACCTTATGTCTGATCTCAAATGTAAGGTGCTTGTCATGACCTATAACGCTCATTGTCGCTGCCTGAAGGAGGTATTGATGTGTGTTTGTATACATTTGCTAACCATTGTTCAGAGAAGCCTCATAAACACAGGCAAGTCCAGCCTTTGAAAGTCATGACATTGAGTTCAAAAAGACATTGGAATCCCTTGGTGTGAAAGTATTCCTCTAACAAGTTGCATTCTTTATATATATATGAATAAAAAACTCATTTTAATACTAACTTTATGGTGGAATCACAACTAGCTCTGATGAAATCTAGTTAATGTAGGAGGATGGAGAGATTGGAAACCTGTTCCAGTGCTCATAGGAACAGTGTCTCTGATCAGTCCTCAACTGCAATCTGGTGAATTAATAAAATACTGTGTTGACATAATACAATGCTGAAAACATGCTACTATTGTGAGAACACAATCACTCGCTGTGAACATCTTGTTCTGTTCAGCATCTCAAAAAAACTTGGGAGTTTTTTTGAGGGGAAGAAATTAATATAGCCTGGCCAAGATCTGAGTTTGAGAAGTATAAAAGTCTTTACTTTGAAGAGACATATAGTAGACAGTATAGCGGTAACAAAAAAATTAATGGTTCAGAAACATTTCTACATGTGCTTGTCCTTCATGTGTAAATCAAGGCTGAAAGGACTTTAGAAAAAGGTACAAATAGACTGGACTCTTTAGAAAAACACTCACTAGAGATACTTGCTACTTCCGGGTTTCATTGTGTGTCCAAAGATTCAGCAGGGTTCAGGAAAGAATATTAATATTTGAGCAACTAGGAGAAGAAGCTGTGACAGCTGGGGTGAAAAGTTATCCCAAAACATGGAAGGTCTGGGGAAGCCTTTGTGATAAAAGTTCATTGACTCCTAATCTGGGACAGAACATCTCAGAAATCCTTGAAAATCAGGACTCGCCACTTTTCAGTTTCCTCTGAGTTTCAGAATGTTCATGCAGTCAGCAGCACCACATCTCTAAGCCAACTTTACATCTTTGTGTCACTCTCCACAGGAGTAGTGTGACCCTACCTAATAAGAGGACAATTTTGTAGGTACCTGTGTCCAAACTGAGGCAATGCTATTTCTTTATTAATGCTTGGGAACTTTAAAGAAGAATTAATTATGAAATTATAGCCTTACAGATTTTCTGTTTTGAAATCAACTTCATGTTCCCACTTAAGAGAGGTTTTAAGAAGTAACTACCTATTTAAAAGGCTATTGTACATATCTACATATGAAAAAGACTAATTACATGAAAATGTGACAGTAAATTGATACTGCTTTTTAATCACTGGGGTTTTTTTGAAATTTAATTTGTGGCTTCATGACAGCAATGCATCCTTCAAGCACAGGATCTTCTTTTATTGGATTCAGATTTCACAACCTAATCATACTTTAGTATTTTGAGAGGAACTTCATGATTTCAAAAAGATTATGGCTAAGTAATGGGAAAAAATGCCAGGAAACAGATGCCAATTTTTTCTTTGGCTGCTTTATTAAAGCTAACATAATGCCAAAAGCAATTATTCCTTTGAATTTCTTTTTTGGGATGTTAGAATTATAGCAAGCTATAATTGCTGCCTGAGCGTATATAAATAGACTCTGTCTAAGCTGATTGATTTTACAAAGTCTTAAGTGATAGATTTTGAAATGTTTGAAACTTCAGGTAGAACCCTCAGATTGGTGTAAGATAAACAAATGCAGAGGATACTGGAAGAAAGCAAAACAATTTGAAATTAATTTAGAGTTAATTTTGGAAAAATTCAGAACACTTAAAACTTCAGAAAGATTATATCCTCTGCTGAGGTGGCGCTGTCATGCAATAAGCTGTAGTCAGAAAGGAGTTTACCAGAGGTTTTCAAAGTGGTCCAGAAATTCAAGTGTCCTCTTTTTCTCCACTGCCCTCAGCTCACATTCCCTGGAACGTCCTCTGCATCAGTTGTTCTTTCTGGTCAAGGCAAACCCAAAGCCCTGGTTCATAAATGTGATGCTCGCTGAGGCCTGGAATACACAAGAACAGTATCCTTATAGTTATGTTAAACATAACCTCTATGCCCCGTCTCCATGGGTGGGTGCAGGCAGACGTGAGCTCACTCTGCCTGTGCTCCAGGCTCGTTGGCCAGGAGCCAGCTTTGGTTTGAAAGCCACACAACTCTATTAGCTTCTCAACAAGGCAAGTCAACCTGAGCACAGCAGTAGCACAGCTCCAGAGTTTCTGAACCAGGTTTAGTCAGAGCAAAGGAACTTGGACCTGTTTGCACCCATCCATGCAGACCAGCTCTGAAAATCCCATTGAGTCACCTCTTGTAAATCATTTCAACTTCCACTCCCTCTGAAAGTACAAAAGACCTTCTCAGTTTTTGGACTACTGTGCTGTGCCTTTTGAATTTTCTTTGTGCAGGGACCATCATTTAAGAGTTCTTGCAGAGGCACCCTGGCATCAAATGGGAACCTGGACTGCAGGTTGGTAAGCAGCTGGTAAGCTAAGCCTAGGGTTAAATAGGCATTTGAAGGCATAAGCACAATTCATATCTCAAAGTGTACGTGTGTAATTATTGGGTTTTGACCCTCTTCTTTCAACTCATACTAAAATTAACATGAGATATATGTAGGCACGAGTGTAGAGAAGTTCAGCCACGTGGGAGGGAGGCATCAGTCCTTTGGTGTCTTGCATGTGTTCATGGAGTGACTGTCTCTGCCAATCATCATCTCATCTCCTTCAATAAGGAGCTGCTGCGGTTGCTCCTCCCTTACTCACATTGCTGCATGGAAAAGAGTAAAACTCCCTTTACTACAACAGTGCCTAAAGGCCCTCTCAGGATAAGGAACCCGTCACAGAAGAGAACATATCCTGGCTCTGCAGAGCTTAAGCTACCAAAGGGGAAAAAATGGCAGCCTGTCTGGCAGCTTGTCATGGAAAAAGAGGCAAGAGATGGAATTACAATGCAGTACCTCCCACCTCTGAGCACAAGGTGCAGAGTGGGTAATCATGGCCCAGCAGCACCTTCAAGCACTGCTTTGCCCTGCTGTTAAGGATTCATTATACTCTCATTGTCCATTGAAACCAGGTTGCAATCAGCATTTCCCTTGCTCTTGGCAGCCTTCTTCTGGGTTTTATGCCAGAGAAATCAGCATTAGGTGCCTGAGGTGCCAATATGTTATTGAAGCCACATGGGGAGACAGAAGGGGTAAAAGAAGTTCTCTTGCAACAACTCAGTGCCAAAGACATTATTTAAAACTATTTCCCTTTACACTTACCCAAGTGCCTCATGCCATCAAGCACAAGAAAGATCTTGGCTTTTCAGAAACAGCGACTTCATCCAGATTTCATGCCTGGAAAAGTCACAACCTTGAAACACAGGTTCTGTGGGAAAAATCCAGCTGATAAGACACCCAGAGATTGCAAGCACTGGTTATATATAGCCAAGGGCAGGGCAGCATCGCAGAGTAGCCTGGTTTGCAATTACCTGGGTTATCTGAGCATGTACTGAGTACAGCTCAATGCAGAATATCCATCTCAGTGCAAAGCATTACATCCAACATTTCTCTTCCAAAGATTTCTATTGTGAGATTGGTAAGAAACTGGCTGGAGTAGCATTTCATTTTAAAGCACATTCACAGAATTAACTGATTAATTTTACATTCAAAAACACTCCAAGAGAACCTGACTCTGGTGTTGATATAGGCAGCTTACATTGCTCTGTTAGTGCAAGGGAACTTGGTGTATTAGTTGGGGTTTTTTTGGAGTAGAAGATTGTGTCTAAAAGAAAGGACAATGAGTGCACTTTTGAGATCCTTTCTTTTTAAGGTGCTGGTAAGTGGAGAAACCCCTAAATGAGCAAACATTCTGGAGAATCCAGCTGGGAACTGATAAGTCAATATGGCTGTAAGGAGTATGGATGTTGTCTTAAAAGGGATTGTGATTTATACAAAAAAGGTGTTTCGATGCCCTGCAATTTGCTGCTGCATTCATCTGTTGCCTCATGGATGGGGTTTGTATTAGAGACAAATTTAGCAGAAACAGACTTTGCCATGGTGGGTTTCTTTTGTTTTGGTTTGGGTTTTTTTCAGGGCTAAGAAATAAACAGGGCTCTGGTCTCTCACTGCTACTGTAATGCAAAGAAACATCAAGAAATATCAAAGGGTGTTTAGGACCCACTTTCTGCAATTGTGAGTGACTGAGCAAACACAGTGATATTTGTACTGTTTTATTTTTTGTCATGAGAGTTTAAGATCATCTTACTAGATAAAAATCAAGTATAACGGAAATTTTCCTTTTACTACCTTTATTTTTACTTTGTTCTGTTGATCTTGGTTAGGTGACAAGGTGAAAGAAAGGCAAAGTGTTAGAAAAGAGCCTCTGTTATCGTCTTTGAGTAGGAGTGTCAGTACCAAACAGACTATTCTATAGTTTTCTTTGTTTTACCACATCAAACACCCAGGGCTGAACTTGTGCGAGCAATTCACGTCAGTTCAATGCCAAATACTAATAACAGAAAAGAAGGGTGTCTGAAGGGTTTCAGTAATGCAGCTGGGATTCTTTCAACTGATATATATTCAGTCATAGCAAAGTAGGTTATTGTACTATAAGCTGGATCTTTGTTAGACAATCTTTTTGAGAGGAAAACAGTCTGGATAAGAATACTTAGGACTTTTCCTGTTGCTTTTTACTGTATTTGCATTCAGTTACCGCACCCCTGATTACTGGTTAAGCGCTGTCCCTTTTTCTGGTTTATTTTGTTGTCAACCATTTTTGCTGTTGATTTTGTTCTAACAAAGGCTAAGCAAAGGAACTCCAAAATAGCAATGGTTAGGCTATAAGAGGTCCTGAAGTGACTTCTCTGCCTTTGTCACTGACCTGAGCTTATTTCTTCCTCAAGAGTAGGAAACGTAGACAGATAGGCACTGAGACAACCTCTGCCAACATGCACATGGGTTCATCCTCGAACATGTCACTCCTAAGGCTGTGTCTCTCCTTTCTGAAACAGTCTGTTACTGCTCAATCTGAAGTGACATTTGCTTTGTGCAAACTCTCTCTTACACAAGCAAGTATGCCTCAGGCTATATAAATTACCCAGCCGATCATTACGCCTCCCTGATCCAGGATTTCCTATTGCAAAGCTGGGGAAGAAAACAGGAGAGAACTGACTGTGTTTTGTGTGCCTCTAGCTTTCACTAGCATCTCTTCCAGACAAGGGTCTCCTAAATTCCCCATCCCCATTCTCCATTCTCCATCCCGTGTGTGTACCCTCGCCAACCTGTAAATGGGCAGAGCACAAGCCTGAGAGGCATAATTAGGATGTCTACTCTGACCTCCCACATAGTAAAGGCCATTCATTTTCACCTATTCACCACATATAAAGCAAAATAAACATAACCTGTCCAATCTAGCCGTGGACAAATGCGTGTAATTATGAGTGCTATTTCATCTGCACGACCTGTTAAGCACTGGAGCCTATCCCAGAGCCTGTGAAAGTTAACAGGAGTCTTTTTAATGCCAGACTGCATGCTTAACAATGGCTTTCAACAGCAGATTCGTGAGATTAAAATAAACAGAAATATGACTAATTATTTATATTCAGCACGCTGCTCGTTTCAAAGGATCTCAAGTGATATATTTTAATTTAAATGACAGGCTTTCTTTTGATGTCTAATTACAAAACAGGAGGAAAGTCTATGACTCTGCATAATACTAAGAAATTTCTTGCTGAAAACTAATTTTTTTGGCAGTAAATGCATTTTTCTTTGCAGAGGCTTTCAGACAGCAATTCCTGGCCAAGTGTACTTTCTGCACCACTTAAATTCCATGTGTTAAATAGAGCATAAGTGGTTGTCAGCACGGGGAATAGCTATGTCCTTCCTGAACTGTAAACTGTTACTGCTCTGTGCAGTTTGTTTATGAAACAAAAGGCAGAAATTTAACAGCACTGTTCAATCATTAATTTTTTGATTAATACTTTGTTCTCAATTTGTCTGTAGGACCAGAGAGATTCACCTCCTTTTTCCTGTTGAATATTGTGCACTACTGACATTACACATTTGTAACAAATAGACATTACAACTTGTCTTGCTGCAGAGAACTCTGTGCAGAACAGAGTTTTTCCTACTCATTAAAAAGTGCAGATTAAATCATGCTGCTCTTACAGTCATTAGGAACTTCTAATGTTAAAATCAGCACCATGCTGGGGTGACATTTCTCAGAATAGAGTAGCTATCTCCCAAAATGTGGTTGCTCTTTTCACACATGTTTGAAGAAAAGAGAGAGGAATTTTCAACCCGAGTCTGAGGCACAAGTGGTGACATTCCTGCCACAATAGCATCTGTCAACGATGCACTTATCCCTCGCAGAGGCTTTACACCGGAGTCTTTGGCCACGGCTGCAGCAGTCATCCCAGGCACCGCGGTGAGCTGTTTGCCTGGGAGAGGTGCACTGTGCCAAGTTGCCACTTGTGTGCCCTCCTCTGACTGATGTCTCCAGCTTGCAGGGATTTCACACTCCACGTCTGTGTGTTCAGCAGGTAGCTACAGGTTAAAGCCATCTGTGTTTCCTAAAACGCTTTGCTGAGGATGCGATTTTCCGAGCCACTTGGGTGCTACTGCGCTTCTGATGCCCTTTTGCCCCACCAGTAAAGAGGTTTGAGGAAAAAAAAGGCAATATTTCAAAGGCTGTGTGATAAGGCTGAAGGTGGAAGCCACTCAAAAGCAATGTTGGTTAGATCTCTCCTAAAAGCAGATTAAAACTTCACAGCACAAAAGAGGGAGCAGAATATATTTCACTGAATCCTAGTGGTGCTTGGGATCATGAGCAAAGGGAGAAGCAATGAAAAAGTGCACAGGACTGTCTGTCAGCAAATTTAATGCAGTCTCTGGGGAAATGAGTGACCAACATTATTACTTCAACTACCTATTTTCTTCCCTGGTGCAAGTTACTTAGATGACTAAATAAGTGTTTGCAGTCAGATAACATCACTGTTTGAGATATTGAAGGTATTTCCTACAGTAAATACAAGGAAGTGCTGAACAAGGGCATACTAAAGGTAGTAAGGAAACTCTGTCTTTTTATCCTAGGTTCAAATGCATGAACAACGCCACTGTGTTTCAGCCGCTTCCTCTAAACGCTTCCCTCTAAAGATAGAGCACAATTGCTACTCCAGCAGAATTGCTTTACCCTCGCACCACTTTTACAATCAAACAGCTTTTCCTGCTCTCCTGGGTGTTTTGTCCCCTCTCTCCCCTAAATCCGTTTACCCTTTCCCTTATCACTCACAGCCTGGAGGATGAGTTGTTCCCTACCTCTGCAGTGAGGAGTGGGTTGGTGTAAGCACTGGAGACCCCAGCCCTGACCCTGGCTGCTGCCCCGTCCCTCCTCCCACCTCCCTGTCCAGCCATCAGCAAGGTATTTCCATCCCCAGCCAGAGCGGAGCTGCACTCTCCCTGCCAAGTGTTTTGAGATGAGTGGGGGTCCATCGCAGTGCCCGGCCATTCCAAGCACTGTCAGTGAAGACCACGGCTAATTCAGACAAGCTGCTCCTTCCAGAGGACACCGGTTGGCAAGGACACAAACACAATGCATGACAGGTCTCCCTGAGTCTTCCGGTGAATCATGTTTTACAGCACTGGACGGTGACCTCTGATGCCATTGCCTTTGTCCCAGAGACTCCCCACAGCCTGTCCTGTTTTGACAGATGCCCTCTGACCCTCTCTCCCGGAGGAGACCCCCATCCCCAGCAGCAGCAGAGGTCACAGGAGGCTGTTCTTCCTTGCCTCCCGTTTCATTTACCACTCAGTCTGCCCCTTGGACACTTCCACAAAGGGAAAAGTCAAAACCGGGTTTCAGTGCGAATTGTGAAGGGCAAGGCTGAATGTCCAGTCAAGGCAGGGACCCTCACACCCTCCCGGCTCCCCAGCCTCCCTAACTCCAGCTCTTTCATGGGGAGGCTCAGTCCAAAAGCTGCAACAAGAGACTGGTGACAAGATGCCTTCTGCCTCCCTTGCTCTTTGCCCCCAGGAATACACAGCTGTTTGATCAGCTGATAATTGCATTGCCACATGTCAGGGGCTGTGGACACCCATGAAGGTCTGTCTTTTCCCTGTTATTGTATTGACCTGCTAAACTGTTTCAGCCTTCCAGGGTATCTGTTTGTAGGAGGCTTGAAAAAAAGTAGGATCAGGGCATTAGAAAGATGGCTAATGCAGCAGTCTGGAGGAAAGCAGCAGCAGGACTGTGCCTGTGCAGAGTCATTCCTGCTATGAAGCCCCGGTGAAAGGGACGTGTCCCAGCTCCAAGAGCACCCACAAACACAAAGTCTTAACAACACTGAGTCTCTGGGAAGTTGTAAAAGTGGGGTAATGCAGTACAGTTACCAACAGTTCAAGCTTCCCTTTTCTTGTCTCTCCACTGCACCTCCACAGGCCATATCCAAGGTTTAGATTTTGGGCTCTGTTAAATATTGGCCTCTTATATTAAAAATTTATTATCATTAAGTAACCCTGCCCTCCTTCCTCCTTTACACACATGATCATGTTGCACCAAAACACCGCCATTATTATGTTGCCCTAAAATCAGCTTCATCGATCCTGGCGGGTGCCTTGCAACCCTCCCCCACTGTACAGGGAGGTAGGATATGCTGCTGCACCTCTGGCTGCCAGATCTGGCTCCACCTTGAAGGCATCCAGACTGCAGAACACTGCAGTGCCTTCAGAGTCACGGTTTTGATCACTGTCTAAATTATCTCTTTTTTTTGCTCATGAAAAATGCCAAGAGCCTCTTAAATGCTGCCATAAACACAAAAAAGGAGGATGAATGAGAAAGCTGCACTGAAGACGTATGAAACCATCCACAAACTGCTACTTTTCAGTGTCTACACTCATCAGTCTTAGATGGCATTTGTCAGCCCTCTAGAGATCATCCATCTCCAGCTGTAGATTTCTTACTCTGGACTCCCTGCAGCATCCCAGCACAACTATTTGTGCAGCTTTGTACCATATTCAGCAGGGAATGGGAAGAGCTTATGGCCAAAATTTTGGCCCTCAACACCTCTGCCCAGCTGCAGTCTAAATCTAGAAGCCTCTGAGATCACTGAGTGCTGAGGTGATTTGTTAGTGCGTTTAACCTGGATGTTTTTAGGAAGCAAAGACATTTTGTCTTAGAATCAGCACTTCTGTTTCTCCAGATATGGCCCCCTTTGATGAACTATGGGTTTATCGAAGTTGCAAACAAGTGGTTTTTGTCCTACAGCTTGATGAATCCAATTACAAGCATAAAGTAGGGCAGATCTCTTAGAACTACATGAAGTTGAAGGGTTTGTTAATCTTTGGGATTATTCCCAAACCCAGAGCAATGTAGGGTCCATGGTGGGCAGTCAGTCACAGAACACTTCAGGAGACTGGAAATTAGGACACCTTGGGCCACCCTCAGAGACTGTCTTCCAGGTGAGGTGAACCTTCAGGCCTGGGGCACTCAACTCTTCCTCTTAAAAGTGTGCCAGCAATTTTCAGGTGCAGCACTGCTTACAATTGCACAGAAGAAAAGCTATCTAGTGCCAGTGTCTGTGAGGAAAGGCAGAAAACAAAGACATTTAAATGCATATGTCAAAGTAAAGGTAAAGAATGTGCCTCTTTGTAACTCCAGGGCACAGTGCAAAAAGGAAGAGATAAATAAAAATATCTTTGTGATGTGTGAAATGTTAATAACAGCTTATGTTAGGAATAGCAATTCAGGATCCTGTCTAAGCAGCTGTACACCGGGCTCCATGTGTCACAGTGCCTTTCTCTATCACAGCCCAGAAACAGGCAGCAGAGTGAGGACATCTATTTAAGCAGTGGCCATGGGCTATGCCCCAGCTCACATACTCTGTTATAGATGTTAGCAGCACTTAGGGTAAGAGGAAGTTTAGAAACAGGGAATGAGTTTAAAAAGCAGTGTTCGGGAGGAAATTCAGTGAAGTGAAATGAAAGCATCTGACAGGATTGAAGATAATTCATACGAAGTTATGATAGTGGTTGAATATTTTTAACATGGCTAACTGAGAAAGAAAGAAAGAGGATAATAAAACTAATTCTTTTCAGAGCACGAAACAACCAAGAGACTATTCATTGTGGGCATGGCTTGCAGCACTGGGTTGAAGTAGCAAAAAGAAAACATTAGCTCGGCTAGCAAAAAATGGAAGAATCAGATTTATTAGACTGTAGAATAGCCTCCTGAGGGAAATATGGGAAGTCTATTGCCTGTTCATTTTAAGTAATCTGGACAATGTGATGAAAAAGGCAAGCTTGGGAAAAAAAATCTTGTCTCAGCAGAAAGTGCACACACAAAAAAGCTAAAACCCCCCAAACTCAAAACCCTCACTAACATCTCTTGATTTGTAGTGGTTTTCTCTAACCCAGTCCACTTCTAAGTGGTACAGAGTGGCTTGCTGAACTTTTCCAAATTGTCCAGTATGGACACGACCCAACCATCATCTGAGGAAGGAGACTCCACTTCCTACCATAGGGAGTGACCTCATATTAGGCCATTTCTGTTACCTGCTATCAAACCACAGGAACAAATTTATTACTCCCCAGGGTCCCATCAGAGGATTAATTACCTGTGAAGCTCGGAGGAAATATCTAATCCCATCATGTTCACAGGCACAGCAATCATTGGAGCTGCAGATGAACAGCGTTGATGGCTCCCCCACAGGGATTCACTGTTGGCTTCATCCCCCCCCCCAAAATTATGTAGAACTCCTGGGTTTTGTTTGCTTCTTTTTTACTTCTGGAACTGCATTTATCCTCAAATTTTTTGCATGTTACACAAATATCATGGTTTTCTCATCCTTCCACTTTTTGTGGGTGTAAGGGGGCCCGGCACTGGTCTTGTCACTTGTCATATAGAGGAAGGACAAAACTCAGGAGCCTATGATACTCAAGAGACTTTGCTTATGTTTCTTTTATGCATAGACCCCCTCATACCTTAGTTGCCTATCACAATGTCTCTAGTACTGACAGCTAACTGTAGCCTCCAGCTCTATCATTTTTCCACTCTCAGCTTGTTATCTTTTCAGATTTATCTAAGTATGTAAGGTCAGAGAGGGTAGAAAGGCTAGGGAATATCAGAGGTAAAACATCTTGGATAAATAAAGTCTTTGGTCTTCTAACTGAGAGCTGAAACAAATTTGTGAGAGGAATGTCTTCTAGTAATGCAATAGAAAACATTGAGAGGATTTTTTAAAGGAGAAAAAATTGTTTGAGCAAATCCAAGACATTTTGTTTCACTAAATTTACTTCATTTTCAGACTATTGAACCACTCTGTAATATTTAACTTTTTTCTTCTATTTCTTAATAACAATTGCTCAAGTTTTGTTGAAAATTACCATTTTGAAATTAAAATCTGAACTTTCAGTGTTAAAATACTGATGCAATCTGTTTAAGTGTCCTTAAATTCAAACACTCTGAAAGAGATGTTGACATGTTAAAGAAAATTCTTTGCTTTGTCTGCAGCATTTAAAACCAATTCCGCAACAACTGGTCTCATAAAATCCCAGAATAAGGGATAATTAGGGGGAAAGTGTAAACCTTGATTTAACCATGTCTACAGTGCATTTGAAGCCATGACTACAGCTTTTCTAGAAACATCCAAGGTGGGACCAGTAAAGTGAGCAGAGAAGAGGAGCTGCAGAAACCATCTACACCAACAGCACTCAGCTGCTGCTTGTAGCCTATGAACCACCTTTCTGTACAGAGAAAGTGGGCAGTGCCCACCTGCAAATCCGTGTCTAGCATTGATCATAATTTCACCCCACAATTTATTAATCTATCCGTGGTGGATAATTAGTCTCCATTGATTTCACCTGTAAAATATGCTAGATTTTCGTTGTAGTAGAGCAGATGCTAATTAGACTCTACATCAAGAGAATCTCTGCAATGTCTGACGCTTTCACAGTAATTAATGACTCTGATCTAAAACCTAGCAGGCTTCATAATGATCTCAGCAATCAAAACTGGTACCTTGTTGGTAGTATTACTGCACTGACAATTTTACATGTCTAGAAGCTTTCAACCTGTGTCAGAGAAGTTATTAAAGACAGATAATGACACTATCACTATTCCTCCCCTGTTATCCACCTCCTCAGTGCCTGCCAGGGAAAAGCAATCAGTTTAACACTTTCTGCTTTCTAAATCTGTGCTGTAAAGTTTGATTCATAAATACACATCACTTTAATTGTGCTCAGGGAAGGAAGATGGGATGAGATGTGAGAAGTAATTATTGCAAAATATCCAGTATGCTTTTCATGTAGACAGTCATCATATATATTTAAGGTAAAGATCCATGCTCTATAATTAGGTCAGCCATTATTTTAAGACTTGGCTTAACAAGCAGCAGCAGCCCACTCAGGCGGCAGATTAGTCAATCTGTGCGTGCAGACAGAAAGCCAGCTGGACTGGGAGAGCAACGAAGCCAGGTTCACATGGCTGGGCTGAGTGTGCTTGATGCATGCCCTTTTCCCTGGATTATTTTACTCATCCATTCCTGTTTTAAATTGACAGCTGAGTTTAAGCTTGTAAATGTCAGCGGAGATCGAACCGAAGATTCAAATTCAGTCTTATTTTTCAGTATCTCATTTCTATAGAACTTAGTTCTCCCCTACTCTCATGTTCATCACCCATTCTGTCCCTCAGTTTTGTACCTGATCGATTATATTTTAATATCAAGCTGAGTTTCTCACTTCTGAGTGACCAGCCTAAATCAGCTGCAGTCCTCTTTGCTGTATTTGAATGACATTTTAGTTCAAATATCATTTAAACGAACATTTTAAAGAATTTTCATCAAACAGATGAACATTAGTCTGACCTTTCCTCAAATTGGTTTTGCCATCTTTAGTTACCTTTCAGATAAAGATTATTTCTGTAAATTTTATGCCTACTAACATTCACTGACTGCAAAGTGCGAAATCCACGATGGAAATATGTACAACAGCAGATTTTAAAATCTGTATTGTTTTAAATACAATATATTGGATTAAATATTGAATAAGGACTTCCAAATCTCAAAATATTTCGAGCTGTGTATTTGGAGCTGTAATTTTTTTTTATTTCTAACTCTTGACATGTATTTTTAAAAATTTGCTTCACCGATTGGTGAGCTGCAGGTTTTTACTGCAAGGTAGAGATCTTAAAATCATCTGATTTCTTTCACTGAAGAGTTATGCAAATCACTTAATAACAAGGTTAAGAATAACATCTTGGCATTGGTGGCACTGGGGTATGAATATTGACTACAGATAATTAATCCATGAAAATGTATTGAGCAAATAATGAATACACTTAAGGGAGCAATCAACATACTCTCCAAGATATTTCATTAAAATAATGGCCAAAACTGTACAAAGTTTCAGTGCAAAAATTGTTTGCCCAACTCCAATGTTTTCCTGCCAGAGCTAAAAATTTGTAGAAGATATAGAGTGTACTAGATGAAAGAAGCAATTGTCAGTTATTTTCCTCCAGCAATGATTAAAGAAAAATACCAATCAGTTGTTAATCAGTTTTTCTCATCTCATTACTATTGACCATTCTGAGAGCTCCTCCAATGACTCCATCTCCCTCCTACTCCCCAGACATGCTTTTCACCCTCTTTGATCCCTGTGTGCATTTCACCCTCATCCCTCACCTCCTAAGGCCAGGTCCTTCCTTGTCTCTAGCCAGGTCTCATGCGAGTAGCCCCCAGATTGCCTTTGGCACCCACCTGGGTCTCTCTGTGACCTCATCAATAAGTGCCCTTGGTGCCTTTTACTTTTCTTCCAGATACACCTTTTATCTTCTGTACCCTCTTCCCTAAGGTCTCCCTGTGTCTTTGTATCATGTCACCTCTTGCTCTCCCAGCTGTCTCTACTTTAATCATAGGACTGTTTTGAGATGTCACCACTCCTTCCTACTGCCCTTTATTCTTTTTTCTTCCCATTTGTGTTCATACCCACTCCAAGTAAGATTGAGGAGTGGGGTGACTTCAGTCACCCCTGCTATACTAAACACCTTGAAACAACAGAACTGGTTGGCTGGCACAAAACCTATTCACTAACTGAGTGTAGAGACACTTTTTTATTCATGATTAACCAGAGTATTTTAATAATATTTTCTTGTCTGTGTCAGTAAATTAAATGTGTACAGGAAGCACAAGACAGACACAAAACTGCTCCACACTCTTCCCAGAATCAACCTGTTCAGGGGACAACTTGCATTACCTTTTGGTTCCACTTGGTCACGTGAGCCCAATCTCAGACATTTCTCTGAGTTTTAACATCCTCAGGGCCTGTGACAGCCAGTCCTTGGGTTAATATATGCATGTGGGTTAACATGTAACTCACTGTAGCTCCTCCAGGTATGCCTCTTCCTAAAGTCTTGCTCTAAACAGAAATAGTTCTTTTGTTGTTTGCTTCTCAACCCTCATTTTCAGCCCTGTAATGCCAGCTCTCTGTCCAGTCCCTTGTAATATCAGCTCTCAGAAATTTAGACTTCCAAGCACTCTGGACAAGGACTGATTCTCCTTTCTTGAACAGTCCCTCATAAGATGGATACCAACTCACAGCTGGAGATTCAAAGTCCTACAGCACCAGGAGCAATAGAATATTAGCCAAAAATATGATCACATAAATGACTAATTTAGCTTTTTTCTTCTTTTTGTGAATGCTTAGAACAAACTGTGATGAGAAGTATTCATGTTTACAAATTGGTTCAATGTCTTAAAAAATTTGAATGCTCTGTTTGCTCACAAATTATTTTCTGTATATATTCCTTTCAGCAATAGATAGTCAAAATTCACTCCCTTATGTGTCTGCTGGTTCACTTAATGCTACTCATTTTTAGCTTCAGGAGAAGAAAATTTAAGCTCTGGTTTGCATAAACAATTCTAATGCCTTGGGTTTAATTCCTTCTTTTTGAAAGAAAAGGTTTGTAAAAATTAAACAAACTCGTTTTGAGATCTTAAAATATATTTTCAGTAAAGATTTGTATGAACAATACAAAGGTTTTGAACAGGGTATGGGATTACGGTTGGCCAGAGCATAAATTTCTCAGCATTCATTTGGAAAGAGAAGGAAAAACAAGCATGACCTTCTCCTCTTGTTGGGACACCTTTTGCCAGTCCCTTACTACCAGAGGAACTGCATGGGACCGATGTCTATCTTGGTTTGTCCCACTGTTTTCTGCAGCGCTGTGCCTGAGCACCAAGCTTACCTGATAAATTGGCCAACTTCCCTGTCTGAACAACAATTCAGGGCTTTTGCATGCTCTTGCTGTAAAAATCCAGCAGCCCTGCTGAATGTCATGGCTGCTGATAGCAGATGAAGCACCGAGGCTCTGACTGCAGCTCTGAACCCACTGGCCAGCTCAGGTCTCTTGGCTCTCTCCTGAGCTGGACCATCGTGTACAGCCCCTCAGCTGGTGTGCTGGTGGGGCTGGAAGGATATGGTGGCAGCATGGGTGTAATTAATCAGCATCTAAAACTGAGTTCCTATTCAGAACTCTAAATAAGTGCTATAGCTCTTTCACTTTGCCTAACTCTGGTTGCAGGGATGACTATGATGGCACGGGGGCTAGTATTTCCTTGAGGGCTCTCCAGTAAGGTCAAAGGCATCTGAGCAACCCTTATGAAGTCCAGAGAAAGAGAAGGAAGCAGAACCTGGTCAAGATAGGAAACTGCTATATAAACTTAGAGTTAAATATTGACTTTTATGCTGCCATTTCCAGGACCTGAAACACTAAAGGAAATTATATTATGTCAATATTGTAGTGTAGAGACAATGGGCACTTTCATTGCTGGGTACGTTAAACAGATCTTCCGGCCCATCTGGATTTCCAGTAGAAATACACTGATTCATTTCAGGTTCATCTTTCATTACTGATTAGTGGTGGATCTTTTTTCTTTGTAGAAAAACATACATGAAGGAGGAAACTGTGATTGTTTGGGTTTTTTTTATATGTACCAGCCAACACTTTCTCATCTCAGAATAGCTCCAGGTCTTTATAAAAAAAGATTTTGTAACTTATAAAAAACTCCTACAGAAGGTTAAAGAACAGATTCTTTGTTTAAAAAACTACGCTCTCAAGTTCTGAGAATTTGTTTCACTCAATCGAGTGCACTGCTCCCTGCAGTTATAACCAGAAGATTTGAAATCCATTAATGGAGCAGATATACAGGAAGCTGAGGGACAGGAACAGTCACACTGCATAAGTTTAATGACCCGTTGTCATGGTTTTAACCCCAGCCAGCAGCCAAGCCCCGAGCAGCCACTCACTCACTCCCCCACCAGCAGGATCGGGGAGAGAATCAGAAGATTAAAAGCTGGAAAAAATCATAACTTGAGATAAAGACAGTTTAATAGGGAAAGCAAAAGCATGCACAGAAACAAAGAAAAACAAAGAATTAATACACTGCTTTCTGTGGGCAGGCAGGTGCTCAGCCATCTCCAGGAGATCAGGGCCCCCTCACATGTAATGGCTACTTGAGGAGACAAACCTCATCACTCCAAACGTCCCCCTCTTCTTCTTCTTCCCCTCACTTTATATGCTGAGCATGATGCCATATGGTCTGGAATATCCCTTTGGTCAGTTTGGGTCACCTGTCCTGGATGTGTTTCCTCCCAGACTCCCATTCTCCCCCAACTTCCTCACCAGTGTGGCAGTACGAAAAGCAGGAAAGGCCTTGGCTCTGTGTAAGCCCTGCTCTGCAGTAACAAAAACATCTCTGTATTATCAACTTTACACTCAGCACAAATCCAAAGCACAACAATACTCACCACTGAGAAGAAAGTTAACTCTACGCCAGCCAAAAACAGCACACGCATCTAGTGCTGTATTTTGGTTTCAGAGTAAACATATCAGGTGCTGCAGAGAGATGGAATCTCCTAATAGGAAACTGTACCCACAGGTTCAAGGGATTTCTTCATGGAACAAAGCAACCTGGTTCTGGCTGATCCCATGGGGCTGGAAGCCACACACCTGCTTCCTTTTCCCCTATCCCACACAGGTCAATTGTATCTTACAAGCTGAATGTTTTGCTATTATAGATGTGTAATTCCCTTTGGGTTTTTTTTAATGGGTGTTTTGGATTGGACAACAAGGTAGAGACAGCCACTAGAACTGTTTGTGCCAAAAATAAGCAGTTGGTTGGGTTGTCAAGGACTCACGTCCAGCAGCCATCCACTGTACCTGCAAGCACCCAAGCAGCCAAAGCCCTACATCCAGGTGCCCTCAGCTGCCCCTGGAATCTCAGGGCTCCCACCACGGCAGCAGCACTGTGGGACTAGCCACAGGCTGGGGCTGGGCGAGAAGCAGCACCTTGACCCCGCTGCAGCTGCAGACAGCTGGGGCTCTCTGACAAACCCTCTTCTACAAAGTTGTGGCGGAGAATGTGAGACTCATATTGTTGACAAAGGCCTGTGCAGACAAACTGAGTCTTGGCTGGGGCATTGTTTGAAAAAGCCTCCGTTTTTAATAATACCTGTAGGAATGAGGTTTCTTGGAGACTTTCTTTAGAACTGGAGAATAAATTCAAATGCTGCCATGGCACAGAGGTCTGACAGACCTTTGGGCAGATGGGCCAAGTGGGCAAGCAGACGAGTCCCATGAAAACCAGACAAGTCCAGCAATATAAATAATTTAGTTCCTTTTTGAAACCACTGCACTTTCAACTACCTTAAAGCATAAGGTTAAGAATTACTGTATTTGGAGTGTGCTGGAAAAACTGTCTGAACAATTAAACTAAATTAGTTTCTGTAAAGAAAAGCTCTGGACCATCTCCACCATGCATGTTGCCCTACTGATTTTTTATTTATGGCTTGCATCTTACAAAGCAGTACATTGAGGCAGAGCTCAACAGACAGACTAATCAACAGACTAATCAGGGTCAAGATTTCTGCAGACCTGTTAAATTTTGCTTCTACACCACTCTTATTTTTCAAATACATGAGTAAATCTGGGAGCCTAAGTTCCTGATGGATTCATATTTCCTCCCTCTGCAATTAGAGTCTTCTACTTTTAAGGAACAATTCTTTCTCTGGAGGTGCAAAACATTTTTCTCACAGCTGCAAGCTTCTTTAGGACAGGTGATACAGCATTTGCCCAAGTATGGTACACTTTTATAGCATTGTTTGCATGTCTAATAAACAGTTTGTCTGGCTGTGGTGCTGTGATTTATGAGCCTTTCAGAATTATAAAATGATGGCAAACTCGTCCCTACTCAGTTGACTCTTCATCATTATAAATGTGCCTTCACGAAGATCAGGACACTCTCTTCCCACTAAATCACTCCTGTTGCCTAAAACTCAGAAATCTGACCCAAAGGTGATCATTGATCACACCAAAGAGGGTACAAGTACATTGGTCTGATGACCAGTCAGGTGACACACACAAATATAAATATATGTATATATATATCTCTATATATATATATATCTCTCAATGCTCTACATTGCTCTGGAGCAACACATTTTAAAGCATACAGAGGAATAGCTCAATCTCTGTCCCAGGCATCGACTGAGAGACTGTCAAAATGTTACTGGATTTGGAGATGTTACGTAAGAGACAGGCCGAGCAGAAGAAGATGGAGCACTGGCTGCTCCTCAAGTCTTCACAAACTTGGATAAGAAACTACAGGCTTGAAAAGCACACACTAGCACCACCCTGTGCAAAGCCCAGGGTGGGACTTCCAAAACATGCTGTGTTTCAAAATCTCACCCCTCCTGCTGAGCTTCTCCCTGGGTGAAGGATTGGAAACATCACGGAAGCTGCTTGCCCCAAGACATGCTGCCAAGCAGCTTTCTTTTACAATTACCCCATACTAAACCACATTGTCAGATAATTATTTCATTAGTTGGAATGCATGTTGGGACAGAGCAATTTTTGCCCTTTCCTTTTCATCTCCTGTTAGGAACAACATGGGAAGAGCCGCAGAGGGAAGAGAAAGCCTTTGAACACCCATGTGTTTACTTCTCTTTAATAGCTCTGAATCCAGAGAAAGTTAGGGAGTTCACTGGCAAGAGTTAAATCATCAGCATAGCTGGCCAAGAAATTCACAAGCCTTACATGATTTATCTTATTCTGTGTGATAAAAGTGCAAGGAGAGTTAAATATATTGGCCTTCTTGACCAGCTGTGATCAGACATAGCTGTTTCATTAATTCCAGGGGTCATCCATTATATCTCCGCTCTGAAAGGCAGGTAGGTGATCACTCTGCTTTGCCATCACTTAAAGTAGAGAGAGTTAATCAAACATACAGAAACATTTAATACAAGCAAGCCCAAGGCAATAGACAAGACAAGATTCAAACCTTTCAGAGAAATGGATTGCTGCTTTCTGATGAGTGGGCTGAAAGAGGTAGGATACTTCTTAGCTAAACAAATGGGACTGAATAATAAAGATTTGACTATAGACAGAAATTCTGGCAATGTGTTACCTGTCATCTGCAAAACAAGACCCTGAAATAAATATGTGGTTTTTTGGAAACGAAAAATTTGTTCAGCACAGGTGAGCTTCAAGAGAGACACATTTCAGAGATGAAATGATGAGTTTTGTCCGTAGAAGAGATGCAGTGATAGTTGCAGCAGGATCACAGAAAAAATTGAGAGCTGCGACAAGTCTTGTTGCAACAGGATGGAGCCCCCTTCAGTGTGCTCCCAGTGTGTCCCAGTGCGCCCTTCTGGGACACGCAGCGGTCTGGTTCAGCACCCAAACCTTTCAGAGTGGGCTTACTTAAGTTTTATCAATACATGCACATTTTGTCATGTGCCTCTTCCACTTGCATATGAATCTCTTAAAATGAGCTCCTACAGCTACTTCTTCCTCCTCTGGTTATTTTATTCTTATCACTATCAAGAGCAATTGGCTCGGTGGGTATTGATCCGTAACACTCATGCATATGGAGAGTTTTGATTGCTAATTGAAGAAGGGTAAATCTAGTGAGCTCTATAAGATTTGCAGTGTAACAGGAAAACTTATTAAAGGAAAAGTATCAACCTGATAAATAGTATATTTAGATTTCCTTTCCCCTCGGCTTATTAAAGCAACCATGACTGGTATGTAATCAGCAGAGGTGGCTGATACAGAGCTAAAAATTATTCCAAACAGGAAAAGGTAAATAAAGGAAATGTGTCCTACAATGGTTTCACTTTTAATATTCAGACAAGTCATCTGGACAAATCATCTGGATTGTCTTCAAATCAATAATCCCACAATTATGTGCCCAGTCACACAGCATGAAGACTAAAATCAGTATGATCTAGAGTGATTGGTGTCTGGGCTTGCTTGTTTCAGTTGTTATTGAAACACAGACATATAGCTGGTGTTTGTGCTACATACTGTGAGCAAAGCTCATTCTCAGGATAATGCCACTGAGAAATGGATTGAATCCAGTGATTAATTTGACCTGTGTGTCACAGCATGCACATACTTGCACCTGCACACAAAGGCATAAAACCAAAATGTAGGTTATTTGATGTGAAAGTAAAATTAATCTGTGGTGGCACTGCTTCAGAGAACAAGTGTGTTTCACAGCATCACACCCTTCCCTTGGCTGTTTTTTTATCTTGTCCTCAACCTCACAGCCATTGCAAAGTGTGCACAACTGATATCTTCCTCTCATCAAAATCGGAGGTGGTTTGCTTTACAGAACAAAAACAAAGAAGAGGAAGAGAAAGAAGAGGCAGAGGATGGATCCAAGGATCCTGCAGGTGTGTGTGCCCTACCAAACGGGATTTCCACAGTTCATCCCACTGCTCTGCCATGGCCTTGTCCCGGTCCATCAAGGTCAAACTTCCTGACAGCATGCTTTCTTCTGAGTCTTGTACTGCAGCCTGCCATCCCCGAGCACCAGAAACACCAGACCTGAACTGCTTAGCTCACACAGGGGCTCGTCACAAACCCACTTGAGAGGGAGGAGGGGTTCCAGCTCAACAGTACTGACCAGAGCGGGGTCTATATACCCACCAGTTATCAGAAGTTGCAATGTCTTGAGAGACACCAATTTCACTGCAAGATATTTATTGAATTGTCTAAGCAAAGCTGAAGGAAATTAAGCAAGATAGATATAAAGTGTTACATTAATTCCTAGTACATTGACATGAAGGAACTGCATTTTAATATACATGCGGCCTATAAAACATGATGTGATTGTAAATAGACATAGTTATAAATGACTGGGTTTGGAGGTTAAAAAGAGGTTTTAAAGTGAGGGATGCTATTCACACTGATATTCTGTTTCAGCAAAACGAATATGATCATTCTCTTCCTAAAAATCCTATCACAGCTCTGAGAACAATTTTTTGCCCTCCTGTGCTCCTCCTTGGCCCTGGAACAGTACAACTCTGGGACCGCTGATCAAACTGCTTGGAGAAGAGCTGTGTGACAGAGAGCTGTGAGGAGGCTTGTCAGGCCTTTTCCCACTTTGCTTCAGAGTTGATTTTATTTCACTCCACCTTTGGTGAAACTTCCTGAGCTACACTGCAAACATGCCTATAACTGGCTGTGTTCCACACTCACCCTGACCCACAGACTGACTTCCCACCTGCACCTCAGCCCTGCCCCATCATCATCACAGTTATGCCGATGCTCAGGACCACTGGCTGCCCTGCAGTTGCTGGGGCAGTGGAACAAGCCCTGTCTAGCAAGTCCTACCCTGACAGCTCCTATGGGGAGCTGGTCCTTATTGCCCCTGGACAAATCCTGGCATCCAGATTTGTAATTTCCGAGGCAAAAAGTCTCTGCATCTTGCTTTAAGCATTAGGAAAACAACCACATGCCAGCATCATCACATTTTAGTCCATGCCTTTACGGAACACTCAATTCCTTCAAGTAAAAATATTAGATTTGGACCCATTATTAAAGATATTACACAAGCTTTCATCTTAGAAGTGAAATTTGCTTACTGGCCACTATTCAGCATGTATTTATCATCCTCTGTTACTACAAAATATTCCCAAAGCCCAAAAACTATTCCCGATGCCAGTTCTCAGCTCTGAGTTCCCTGACAAGCACCTAGACAACTGAATGGAGCAGTGTGAAAACCCCAGAAATATCTTCCTAAGTCTTGCAAGCATCACACATTTCCCTGGTGCTTTTTAAATCTTGATATTCAGTTATCCAAATTAAAAACATGTTGCAATGCAGTTGGTGGAGTTATTTTAATAGACTAGCAAGCTTTAAGGGCCAAAGGTAAGTTTGGTTTAACACTGGCAAAGCCATTTAAAACCGTGCCTGGTGATTCAATCCTCCTGTTGCTTAGCCTTACGTTCAAGGGCAAGTGTTGCCTTCTGGCAAAGAAGCACAACCTGGATTTGTCCCTGTTCACATCAACAGCAACCCTAAACATCTCATGGGGGTTCTGCCCCAACAGGCAGCATTAGGGCTCCAAGAAAGCTGACAAAGGAGGGGTCTAGCTGGATTCCTGCTCACTTCATGGCTGTGGATGTCATCATGCTCAGAAGCACAAGTACAATGTGGTGGCATCTTTGCTGAAACAAGTGAGCCAGGGCAAACTGAAGTTGTGCTGTGGCTCTTCCCGCTGATTTCCAAGCATGAGCACCGACTCCCCGTTTTGATCAAAGCTCTCCATGCTCATTACACTTGTGGTACATACATGACCTTACTGGGCACACACCTGCCTAATCAGCTGCCCACGTGATTGTAGTGTGGCTTGTTTGTTTTATTTCTCCTTTTTCTTCTACTTTTGAGGATCTTGTCCATTGCCTCCTATTCCAAATGACACTGTAAATCCATAGTGTTGAAAAAGATTTCTTCTGCTGCACTTGATGCAGCATGGGACGTGGTCTGTCACCAGGGCAAGTCAGCACTTTCACAACAGAGGGTAATAAATAACAGATGGAGAGTGCAACTGGACCCAAATGTCTTTGTGATTCTGTGATTTCTACTATTAAAGCTTTGAGATAAGACTCTTTGGCCTGTGAACTAAGGGAAAAACATAAAACACCTGCATCTTTTGAATAGATTAATATTATTAATATAGTAAACTAGGGATTTATTAGGCCCCAGACCCTTTAAAAACCTTTGGGTTTGGTGAGTAACCTAGAAAATGCTTTCATGGTATCCTATTTTCTGGCATTTCCTTCCAAAGTTAAGACACCATGTTTCAAAACCGTAGTGTCTTGTGATGGCCTGTTTGTTTTGGTTCCAAGGGATTGAGTTTCATCTTGCTCAGTACACAGTGGCTGCTCTTGCAGTGATGGTATCTTTTCTGAGTTGCCTCTAATTAAAGTTGCTTTATAATAATGTATGTGCTCCCAGTTAGGATGGAAACACTGTTTACTGATTGTCTCTTTCACACAAATTTCCGCTCGGGTGCATTTCCTGCCTAGAGCTAACAAAGGAAAGTCTTTGAGTAGAAATTAACTGGTAAGACTAAATTGTAATTAATTAAACAGCTCCATGGGAAGGCCAGAGTATGCTTATGTACTGTTGCTTCCCTTTACCAATAGCTTTTACCTTTCATTTTTATTCCATTAGTACTCTTTTTGTAAGAAATTATTTCTACGACTCCTCTTCGAGCTGTTGTTCCTTGCTAGAAAAAAAATTGAGGAAGCGTTCAAAATACTTTTTTAATTACATAAGTGTCTGGTCATCCGTGTGAAGCCTTCTGCTATGCTCCCAAAAACACAAATGTAACCACCCTGAAAGAGGGGAGAAACAGTGGTTTTCGTCTGCCATCATGTCTCATGGATTTGGGACAACTCCAGAGCATGACATGAACAGGGAATAACCCACCCCATCCAAACACTGCAGATCTTGCTTGCAGATTATCTATACAAACAGCAGCATCAGAGAACTCCCAAAGCTGAGAACATCATGAACACAGCCCTGCCCATCTCCGGCATGTCCTTGTTGTCAGGGCTTGAAAACGGATCGATACAAAACAGAATGTGATGGCCTGATTTGTTTCTCTGATGCATCTTCATTAAGCTCTTGACAGCCCGTGATTGTCAGTGAAGCAGCTGGGGCTGCCCCTCTGCCAGAGCTGAGCTCCTCATCCTGCCTGCCCAGTGGCTTCCAGAAGCATCACCTAGTCAGCTCCAGGGACTTACCTTCCCCAAGCTTACAGCAGACTGTTAGATGACCATATGAGAGAGAAAAAACCCCTTGTGTACTCTTCAGTCCTAGAGTTTCTCTTGTAACTTCCAGTGTGTGCACACGCACAGAGCAAGCACTGTCATTTGAGGTAGAAATTACAGCAGGGCAGAAACAAACCACCTAAGAAGTCTAACATGCACCTCTAGATAAGATTAAGATTTAATCATTTAAGATTAAAATTTTTCATTTAATGAAGGGGTGCAAAGTAATGCCATGAAAAACTAATTTTTGGAATAATTAATAGTAATTCTCAGCTTTAAAGTCTCCAATGTCTTTATCCAGGCACTAGACTGGACAAAGATCTAGAGGAACATCATTAAACCCTGGCAACAGAAGTCATGCCAGCATGGAAAAGGACCTGACAACATGCAAGGTAACTTCTCTCTGATACCCATAATTCACTACAGAAAGTGGTAGGTATCAGCAAACACTGTCTGTTTCTTAACATATGGCAATGTTATTTCAAGAATATTGTTTTGCAACCTTTTGATTCTACTTCACAGAAACTTCACTCATGTCCTTAAAAGCTGAGAGAAAGAACCAATTACCATATGGTCTCCAAAGCTAGGACCTTGTAGAATTGCACAATCTTTTCGACTCCAGAGGCCATTTATTATTAAGGCCATTACGCCAAGGCTATCATATATTAACTGGGCAAGCAAATTAGCTGTCACGGTCTAACTCCAGATAGGACTGAGCCCCACCAGGCCACTCGCTCGTTCCTCTGGTGGGATGGGGGAGAGAATCAGAAGAGTAAAAGTGAGAAAATGTGAGCTGAGATGAAGACAACTTAATAGGAAAAGCAAAAGCTGCATGCATAAGCAGAACAAAACAAGGAATTCATTCACCACTTCCTATGGGCAGGAAGGTGTTCAGCCACCTCTAGAAAAGCAGGGATCTATCATCTATAACTCTAACTTCAAAAGACAGATGTCATAGCTCCCAATATCTTTCTCCTCCTTTTTCTTCTCCCAGCTGTATATGCCAACCATGATGCCATATGGTATGGAATACCCCTGAGATCAGTTGGGGTCAGCTGTTCTGCCTGTGTTCCCTCCCAACTCCTTGTGTACCCCAAGCCCACTCACTGGTGAGGTGGAATGAGAAGCAAAAAAAGCCTTGATGCTGTGTAAGCGCTGCTCAGCAAGAGTGAAAACATCCTCGAGTTTTCAACACTGTTTCCAGCACAAATCCAGAACAGAGCCCCATACTACCTACTGTGAAGACAATTAACTCCATCTCAGCCAAAGCCAGCATATCACCTGGTTTTCACTGGAAGAAATTTTCAGACTGAAATGTGTTTCCATGTGTCACGTTCCTGTGTATCTCAAAACTGAGAGAGCAATCACTTAAATCAAGCACTTAAAGAGAGTTTTCTTCTTCAAAAACAGGATTCTAGGAGGTTCAGGCAAATGGACTGTGGGAGCAAACACAACATTGCCTGATTCAAACTCTGTACAGCATCCTGTAATTAATGCGTTATCATAAGGAGCCCCCCAATAAAGAGGACAAATTATTGCAATCCATTAGTTTTCAAGCCCCTGTGAAAATAACCTGTTTCTCTTTGGGCAGAACTCTGGCTTCTCCAACTCTTCTTTTCAGTACCAACACTGTGAGATGGCCACAGAGCATTTCGTTTAATATTTCTCCTTGAACTTCTGAAGTCCTGTTTCCAAGGACACAACTGTGGGAAGACTCTGATAAATCCTTCCACCTTTTATTCTATAAATTCTCTTATGCCTTGAAATAAAATTATACTCTGCACTTCTACAACATCTTCTCCTCGAGGGTCACACAGTGACTATTGATTAATGTCAAGGAATTATGTTTTTAGTGGCACAGTAGTACAGATACGAGAACAAGGCTGTGGTGGGACTAAATGATTTCCACTACCTCCTTGAGAGTGGGGTCAGGGCTGACAGAGAGGCCAAAACTGTGAATCCTATCCTAACACCTCCACTACACATACTCTTTACATTTGTTTTAAAGTGTCTGCTGCCATAGTGAGAGTCTGGGCTGAAGACCAAGATAATAATTTCACTGATTTCAGTGGGTCTTAGGTTAAGCTCTAAAACTGATTGGGTGTTTCAGCATGGATTATACCTGCCATCCATACAGTGTGCTTGAAGTTTTCAAAAGTATGTGCTGGCAAACATTCTCTTTAGGTATTTTGCTCACAGAAAACATGGTTTGAGGGGTTTCTCCCTGTTAATAAAGGTATTTCTCTATAATTGTTGTGGTATAAGGCACTTTGTCTCTCTCCTCTGAATGAAACTCTTTTCTATTTGCTAATTTATTTAAAGAATTCCTCCTGAGAAATTAGTCACAGATAAAAGTCCTTATAAGCGCAAGAAGCTGTATCACGCTGAGCAAACTATAGTATGGCAAACCTCCCCAAATGTCAGAACTTTCATAGATTAAAACAGTGTTACATAAAATACAGAAATTCAGGGCAACAATCCAAAAAGGCTCACCAGCGGCCACAGGACATATATGTATATATTTATGTTTTTTATGGATACATATAAAACACCTCTTTAACTAAGAAGCAGTCAGGAAAGTTAGTCACTTGATGTTCCCATCTGTCTGCACTTGTACATAACAAGCCAAAGGAACACACAAGGGCTGCTTTTCTGAGTAAAGCCTTAATACAAGGTGTGCCCTGAGTACATCCTTAGGAAGCTGCACTTTCACAGTGGCACTTATTGTTCAACGCTGTGGACTTGGGAAAGATGTCATATAGCCATTGGGTACAAAAACTCATTCAGGAGGGTTCTGAACAGCCCTTTCCCCCCCGCCAAATACCTCTGTCTCAAAGCAAGCAAGAAGGGCTACCTGGCTCTCCTGCCCACTTGGCTCATCCTCCTTCGTCCTCCTGCAATGCCATGTTCCTCTCACACAGAACAAAACCACAGCAAAAGGAATGAAAAATCTCCCTCCCTGACATTCAAGGAGGGAGCCTATGCTAGCTGGGGAAAAAGAAAGCTCACCCATTCCCGATCATGGCCTGGCATGGCTCAGTAGAGGGTTCTGGCACAAAGGATTGCGTGCTGCTTTTATCCAGCAAATCACCAGCACGTATTCCCACTTCCTTACAGTTTCACACGCTCTTCTGAGCTCACCGTGTCACAGAATGGTGTCTCACCTGTGGTGTCTCAGACCTCTGAGAGAAGGACTCTGATGATGTGGCATGAGCACCACAGGTCTCTGCACGGAGCAACAAGCCCCAGGATCTGAAGGGCCATCTCAACATACCTGTGTTGAGCTTTGTGTTGTCCGCTTCAAAATCCATGGTGTTCCCCCATCCCTGATAGTTTTCAATTTCAAAAACTGTAATAGTGAACAAAAATTATTTGTGGAGCTTTCAATTATGTATAAAATGAGGATGTGGTTTCATGCACTGACCTAGCCCTACTCCCACTGCAATCTATGGCAGAGCTCCAATTGACGCCAGCAGGAATAGAATTAGGGTGGTGGGAAATTGTTTTGAAAATCAGATGGAAAAAATCTCTGAATCACATCTGCTTTCCCTTCTCACCCTCTCTCCACACATCCACACCCGTCTCTTGGTCTCCCTAGCTGTGGTGAAATGATGCACTAATTGGTTCTGCATGGACAAGACCACACAGAGGAAGTGATGTTGCCATAATATAATCTAATCAAAATAATTCTCAGGTCTGAGTGAGCATTTAAATTCAAACACAGAGCAGTCCTTGACAGTTCATGCTCGCTCTGAAAATGACTGAAAGCTATGGCTAATTTCAATCCAAGCTGAGTTCCTAGCTCGTTTGCCTTTCCATCATGTATCTTTTAAATCCTAATTATATGTAATCAACAGCATAAGCAACATGATTCTTCTTGTAGTTGACAAATTCCTGGGTACATTTTGCATGCTTTCAGATATGTACACAAGAACGAATATATAATCTCTTTCTACCTGAGAGAGTTTTACATCAGGTAATTACAACTTAGCTCAATTAAAAATGCTCTTGAAACAAGTACAGCGTCTTTTAGATCCACAAAGCTAATTTAAGGAGCCAGTGGGCATGATTAGGTCAGAAAACAATGAAGGCTGGCTGGGAATTAAAATGAAGGTCACAGATGAGTGACTTTATTTTTGGCTGGACTTTCCCAGCAGGGTGTTTCTGCATTACATCAAAATAATAATCCATCTGGGTGCAGAATAAGGCAGATCAGCCCTTTCTCAAAGTGACCAGAAAGGCTGTGTTATGAGCGCATCATCCCCATGTAGCCTCCTAAAACAGGGAATGATTTTTAGGGTTTCTGAGCATCCATCCCTCTAATCCACTCCACTCTTTGGGAGGAGTCCAATACACCAGAGAGAAGATGACTTTCCTTGAAGGATTAGCTAGATTGACAGGGACGAAAACCCAGGCAGACTGCATGCCTCCCGTACTGGCGGATCCAAAAACCTGCCATGGTGCTGGTTGCCCTGCTCATGTCTGTCAGGCTGCAGTAGCTGCTCCTGCAAGAAAGGCGAGTTGGGACCATGTGTAAACCTCGTATGGACCATGTCCTCACCCACAGGAACTGTTCCTTGGGGCTGAACACAGGGGCAGAGACCAGGCTGGTAACAGACCCCATGGGCAGCCCCAGGCATGGTGAGAGGATGAGCCAGTCCAGTGTCCAGCCAGAGAGCTCTGCCAGGAGCAGCAGGAAACAGGTCAGAGATAGGCCCTTTCTTTTACTACTGTCAAGCAGTTCAGAGGATGTCACCCCCAGCTCGTAGTGACATTGTGATCCAGACTTAAAGGAACATGACTTGATTGTCTTTAACAGGTCAATGCTGCATATCCATGGGAAGAAGTTTCATTTCTTAGGTGATTGAAGGCGCAGGTTAAAAGATAAACTTCAACCAACTCTCAGGATGTTATCCTGCTCCTTACAAGCTATTTTTCACAGGCATGGGTGAGGATGAGTAAGTACTACCAACTCCAGTGCTATTTTGCTGCTCTTGGCAAACGAGTTTAGGTCACAATAATCATAATTTACCCTTGGCATGTGTGACGGCGTTTTGCATCTTGTAATTGGGATGAAGACATGAACAGATTTTCATAGCATCCTTGTCTGTCAAGTACTGTGATCCTGATTCTACAGGTGAAGATACAGCACATTTACCACAGCAGACTTTGGACAGTGAGCCGGACTCCACCTTGTTAACCACATATGGGTCTTGACTACATTAGGCTCATGCAGCAGTGAAAGAATACAGGAAGGATATGTGTAAGGAAGCCAATTATTGTACCATTTTTGTAACATGGACTTTTCAAAAGGCAGTCTCAGCTTTTCACCTATAAAAGAGAATATAATCACAATGTCTGACTACCCTGAGAATCACATGAGTACATAAGAGCAAGGTTTGTGAGCTCAGGTCTATCCTCATATTCCAGACAATTCTTACTAATTCTTCTCTGCTATGCTGAAAACTCATCTGGTTTTTAAGATTTATTTTTTTTTTAATAAAACTAAAGAATTCATAAGTGATGAAGTTATATCCTGGGAAAATGTGCAAAATATGTACCTGTCATAAACTAATAGTGTAATTTAAAAAATTACATATATTTGAACATATTATTAATAGAATGTATAACCATGTTGAAACAAATGTAACTGATATTTAGAGCATACTTCCACTCAAATTTCTCTTCAGATGAAACTTCTGCTGTTTATGAAGCTTGAAAAATAAAAATTTAAGCAGTGGGTATTATGAAAGTCTGGTTTTCATTTCTATGTCAGCTTTTCCACATTAATCAATTGTCCAGGCTTGTTTCCATTGTACTCCCTTGGAGGATTCTTCCAATTCTGGGCTTGTCTTCACTTCTGATTAGCACATGTATGACTGAAATAGCTGACTTCTTTTTAAATATCTCATTTCACACTGAGGAGCATAACTGTCGGCATCTGAGTTTGAAAAAGATTGGCTTAAAAGCTGATGCATTTCTTGGTTTGTTTAAGAAAATCAGTAGGTTCACTATGCAAAAACAGCTGCAGAAAGCCTATTTGATTGCTTCAGGAGTGTTGAACCTGTTTCTCCCAGACTGGGCCAAAGTGGTTTACAAAATATTCCTGGATGCTTCCCAGTCTGCGTCAGGAATTATCTAGTTAATTCATCTACCCTAACAGGCAATGGAATGGAACTCTCCCTTATGCATGGACTGCGCACTGGGGCTGGTGCTCACACCATCCTGGGGTAGCAGCTTCCCCTGCTTGCCTCACAGACCTGGCAGGGACACCAGAGTGGTCACTGGAGCTGTGGAGGAGATGCACATGCAGGTTTATCTGCCATGCCACTTTCCATCCCCCTCTCCCCTGCCACAGCCTCCGCATTGTTCAAACCCCAAGCTGAACATGGGGGTGGTGGCCATAGCGTCGTGGCAAGGTGAGACGTATTAATGGATTAATGGATCCAGGAAGCAGCTCAAGTCTCCTGGTCCTACCATGTCCTCCTCAATTTTTTACCCATTATAAGCTGCCTCTGAAGGAGAAAGAAAGAAGCTGAGTTGAAGTACCTGATCCTAGGCCCATGTATCAGAATGTATTTCTACAGATCAGTCATGACTAGATCTGCGTGTCAGGAAGGTGAAACCACCAAGGCATTTACTCACCCATGAAACCTTGGGACTGTGGGATTAAGCAAAGAATAAACTTGACTCAGCCTCAACAGTCTCCACTGAAAAAGTTGGTAAATAACAGTGCAAATGTTTAATATTACCACAGATATGGCATCTGCCAAAAATGTTTTTACACACAATTGAAGTTCACAGCACCAGGCCAAATTGTGATATAACGAATGGTGCATTGTCAAGCAGGAAACCCTACAGGCACGTTACTCTCCTCACTGACAGCGTTTGAAGGAGAAGGTCTCCATTTCTTCCCATTCCTGGGGCTGCAGCCAGGCTTGAGAAACCCTTGCGGTTAGTACAGACATGAGCAGTTATGTATCTGCCTCCACGGAACACTGATGTGATCATTTAGGTCATGCCCAGAGGAGCCAGTCATAACCACAGGTTCCCTTACTGAGCTCTGTACAGGTGTGCACTATATATTGGCCCTTTCCACACAGATCTTCTTTGCTAAAAAATACATCTGTGACCCTTTATCACCTTTCTCTCAAATAAATGACCTTATCACGGTCATTGTGTTTTCATACCTCAGTGGTAAGAGGTAAGAGTATACATTCAGATAATTCTGCATGGATGAGGGCCTTTTCTGTGAACCACTGACATACCCTTCAATCCTATTTCAGGAATGACGAGGAATTTGAATGGTGCCTGAAATTTGTGTAGTTACACAGTAAAGTAAAAAATGTCACCCAAAAGGAATTATCTACTGTTATTTATGCAGTTTATTCAATGAATCAATTTATCCTAAATATGTATGTAGCATGCTTTATCTAACGTAGATAGGTAGGAGTTTTACATGTGTTTGCAGCTATTTTAAATATGAGTTTTGTTTTGTATATTTGCAATTCAGTTGCTTACTAAGCCAGAAAAGTCCTCATTTTTATACTAGATTTGTTGGTATTACTGAAGCATGTCTTTTGTGACCTTATTCTTCCCCATATAGATATACTTTGATTGGTGTGATGGCACTTCCTTGTCTAATTTTCATTGGGTGCTTTTGATTTACCTTTTCATTCTTTTTTTCTCTCTGTGGCTCACTATCGGTGTGAAAAAAATAAAGTATTTGCATGACATCAATCTAAGCTACAATTTTCACTTATGAACAGGTAGTCCCCCACACCTGAGTGCAGCTGCTCTCAAGACCCTTTCAGCGATAACTTGGTACATCAGTTCCATTTCTGAGTTTGGTGTTTCTTTCATGACCACTCTCACTACCAGCACCATCCTGATATCAACAGATCAATTGGGGCAACAGTCTTTTTTCAAGGAGTAATATATTCTGGTTAGAAATATAATGGCTATAAGCATAAAAGCATTCCCACCCCCAGCAGCTGCTTAGGCAGGGGTTAGTTCCTTTTCATTTCTTTCAAAAGTGATCTTCCCTTCAACGAGCTTCCTTTTTTTCACTCCCATCCTGGTCTAAATCCTTGTGGTTCAACCAGGAATTCATAAATCTTTATTACCTCAGGCACTTCTCTTTCTGCTTTCATCAAGTATTTATTTGTATGATAATACTTCAATACCTTAAACCACTTCTAAGCAATTTGTCATAATAAATGGCATTTCTTTTATGTTATGTCCCTGTTCTTGCACCTTATCTCCAGTTTGTTTGTTCAGATTGCAAGCTCTTAGCTACCGCATCCAGAATTTCCAAGAGGGACTGGTTATTTTTGTAGTTTTTAACCTGGAGAGGGCTCAGCCTAGAGGTTCACAACGAGGTATAGCACAGCCCTACCATTGTGTCATACCAGGCTGTGTGAAATGCAGTTGTCAGTAACTGCCAGGGACAGCTGCAAAGCAATAATTTAACAACAATTAAATTCTTTCCAAGACTAACCAACTTGCTTCTGAACTTGCACCTCTTGCTTCCCCATTTGAAATATTTGATGAGGAGCCTCCCAGCCTGGGACCACTAGCAGCAATGTTCCCCTGATCACAAAGGAAGGGAAGCACAGGTAGATCTTTAGAGAACATGAGGAGTTCATGATCATTTGGAAAAATCAGAGCGATGACCTACCTGCTGCAGGAACTAACAAAACGGGTTTTTTCACCTCCCCTTCTTCTGCATGTGCAGCCACTACATCTAAAAGCTCCCTCCTGCCCACCAGCACAAGCACCTCACATAGACAAATATGCCTCTATCACATCACCTTCCCTATCTACTATATCTTTGCATAGTTTGTCATCAGCGGGTAGCACTTTCCCAGACCCTGAGGGGCACTTTGGCCGGGCTTTGCTCATTCTCTGGAGAGGACTCTGGTCCTGGTCTTCAACTCCACCACTTAATTCAGCTGTAGGTACTTCAGCTTAGTGGGTGACATTAGTAGGAAGAGTCTTGCAAGAGCTCATTCATCACTGCTGCTAAGCTGTGCCATTCTGCAGGCTCCGCTTGTCCCCAAAGTTCTTGTCTATATCAGCATTCAAAGCCATGGCTGAGGTGACATCTGCTCAGACAAGTGCCTTGCTCTGGCTGCAACCATCCTGGCTGTGGTGACTACACTAATCTATGGGATTTGTAACCCTTTATAGCCAAACATATGGGCCTGGCAAGGCACCACTGGGAAGAGCCAGAGCAAGAATTGAAACGGGTAACCAGGGAGTACAGTCATGAGCCACAGTCTGGCATGACAGCAGAGCTGTTATACCTCTCCCACAGATATGGGCTTTGGGTAAGGGAGGGAAGGGGAACAAAGAAATACTCTAAGAAAGTGCTTGAACCCAGTAACGACACCTTCTCTCTTACCTGAGACTCTGTTTTTTCACCACTGATTATTGTTGGTCAGTCATTTCAGCACTGAGGGAACAGTTCCAGCTGGCTCCATGTGCATTGTGAGAACAACTCAGGAGAGCATCTACAAACGCATCTCCTTGGTCCTTACCTGTATTTCTGCTCAGTCCTCAGATGGGACAAGGTGACCTCTCCCCTCAGGAGCTGCAGGCCACAGGGCTTACCTACTAGCATGTTTTTTCTCTGCTTTAGCATAAGAGTTTGTTTGCCATGTAATAAAGATGGAGCTGATTAAAGCATGTCTGGGCCTGGACTAGTACGTCATCACAACTCTTTGGAACTGGCAGCATTAAACAATCCTCCACACCCCAGGTGAATCTTCTCTTACTGGCACAGTTGTACCTACCTTGCTATGCACTGCACTGACATGAGTCATAAATCACTTTATGGGTAGGCATGCTGATGTACTGCATAATTGCACAGAGACTGCTCCTCTCGGGCCAGATTTTCCCTGGTGAACATTGCTGGTGGCTCCTGCTGCTAGCAAAGAAAGCTGAATGTGTCAGCCCTGCTCTGCTGCAGTGAGGGATGTCGAGACAGCAACTGCACTGCTGCTGATTGCATGCCGTGTGAGGAGAGGCCATTGGGATGGCCGTGTCCTGTCCCTTCCCGCAAGACGGATTTTATCCTGAAAACTCAGTAGGATTTGAAGTTGTTAGAGATCAGATTTCAGCCCTGTGGCATTTGATCATAGAATCATAGGATAGCAGGTTGGAAGGGACCTCAAGGTTCTGAGGAGGAGTGCAATCCTTTAAGACACTTACGGAAACTACAACTGCTCATTGGCAAACACCAACATGGTTAGCCTGTGACCAGTGCCTATTCACACGCCGGGGGCAGGAAAGAGCCCACATGCCTGCATATGGCTTCTGTGTCTCCCTAGGGGTCTCAAGTAGAAAGCAAAGACCATCTCTTCTGGATGTAAAAAAGCAGCAAAGGCCTTAGATGCCTGGAGGGAGTAGGCGTACAGACACAGTGGGACTGAGGCTGCTCCCTGCTGCTCATTCATGGAGGATGTACAAGGGACATGTGACCACCACTGCAGAGAACATAGCAGGTTTCCTGTGCACAGGGACAGTAAACACCAGCTCTGGATCATAAATGGTGCTAGTCCCTGCCTCTGTCTTCACCGAAGCAAGGCAGGGGTATAAATGACCATGGAAGGGAGGAGCTTGGCCCTGCTAACTGTGAGGATGGGTGGGACGGCCACCATACACTTTCCCTCTCCTCGCAGCAGAGTCCTTGTCATGCAGAGAAATGCTGACAGGTACTTCAGTCTTTTGAGACTCAAACCTTCTCCCTCAAAGGGCCAAAAGAGCTCAATGGCTCTTCTGTGGGCTGAGGGTCTGAAGACAGTGTCGCTCCTCATCCTTCCTGAGCAGCTAGACGTACAGCCTCACGGTTTAGGAACAGGATCTCTTGTTTACTTTAAGGGAGTGGAGGAAGCTAATCAGCCTACAGCAGTTGTCAGGGGCTCACGTTTCCAAAACCAGAGACACTGTGCTTGAGGACTCATTACATGAATATTTCGGTGTTTCAGGAGACTACGCGTTGCAAATGCCAACACTTTTCTCTGTCACTCAAAGTATGAATTCTCCACAGTGATTTCAAGGTGAAAATAACTGGGCCCTATTACTTATTCCCTGAACATCCAGTACCTCTTTAGAGACACTGTGATTCCCTCATGCGAATGACCAGTAAAGTCCTGGATGCAAAGAGCTGCATAGATCTTCATAAGCCCAGACATTTGTGTGTAGAGAAGAGTTGCTAAAAATTCCAACGCCAGAGGTTTTCGGAAACAGGGAAATGATTGCAATCACTGAAAGAAAAGGAGATGCAAGTGTCCTTCTAAAAATCTTAAAATAGTTCAGTTTGCTCTCTATTGATTTATCCAGCTGGCTCATAAAGATAAAATTAATGAAACTTTTTTTTACAAGAAATATTTTGAACAGTTTTAAAAATTTATCTTTCTTCTCTCTGGTCCCTCCCTGACATAAATATTACATTCATAAATCTAGCCTGTGATAAAATCATCTCCTAATTTATAGGACCGGGTCCCCAGAAGAAACCATTACCTGTGAAGTTCTGCCAACTCTCCAGCTAAGCCCGGTGCTTTGAGTGTTTCACACCACTTATTGCGGATTGCTCCACTCCTAAATGAGTTTTAAAGTGTTGTGTCTCTGGTGGTTTTTCATGAGCCTTCCTCAGGCACAGTTTCCACAGGGTTTCATTAAAAAAATATAAAAAAATAAAGGGCATTTAGTGCTGCTAATGTAGAGGCAACTTGCCAGCCTCTAAAGGGAGGCATTTCACATAACATCCTGTCTTATTTAAGCAGCCTCTTTATCACCTTGATATTGACAGCAAACAGAAGGATGTGTGATGGGAATGATTTTTAACAAGCTGCCCTTACCAGTGACTTTGACTCAAACCCATAATTCTTCAGCACTTGCACTACTGACAAGCCGGGAATCTGAACCAGGAGACCAACAAATATCGTAAGATAATTCCAAGATCCAAAGATCTTGGGCAGGACAGACTGGGAATGAGATCCATCACACGCATTGTATAAATTCTGCACTCCAGTTTCCTCAGAAGACAGGCTACTTCCCAGCTTGCCTTGCTCATTTCAATTTCCTGTCATTCAAAAATACTTTAAAAAATTACAGACTTCTTACTGTCAAATCATGAATAAATAATATGACTTCTTCTGCCCTCTAAGAAATCTTTTCCCGGTATATAATTTGATTAAAGGTGCATCGACTTATTATGGAAGAAAAATGTACTAAGAATTTATAGTCAATTTGAGCCTGATCATTACCTATGAATATCTTTGGATATGACTGTTTCCTATGTAAAACAGTCCCAGCAGTTCAGCCAAGCTTTCAAGTAGCCCAGATGATAAGGCTACTTCAGTTTTCAGATCCAGCTTTTTAGGTTTCTTCTTCCTTTTTGCCATACCTCTCGATTTTATACTGTCGGTGTCTAGTCCCTAACCAGTATGCTGAATAAAGTTTACAGACGGCCAAGTGTCCTTTTACACATCTGCAGACTCATCCTCATTCCCCTTCAAACCTCCTAGCTCACCTGAACTGCTGTCTTTTGGTAACTAGAAGCTTCCAACCTTCCAAAGACCTTTTCTTCAGACATGTCTCCATCCTCTCAAAACATCCTGATTGATGCTGTCTGAAAGGCAGACAAAGCAACAGTGTCACATTGGTTCCCCAGATGGTTATTGAGTTGAAAAGGATGAAAAGAAATCTCGGAAAGTCCGCAGGTGGATTTTCCAGCTTTAATGGGGTTAGAGCAGAAATGAACTGACAGGCATACACATGGTCGGTGTACACCACCAGCCTGGTGTGAGGCTCCCCTGCACCAGAGTGCACCTGGTGCAGCCCACCTTCTACATCGCATAGAGATAGTAAAAATAGGGATAGGAGGAACATCTCCAGGGTCCTCCTGAGTTCCTATGTGTGCACATAACCACTGATCTGGGAGAAAAAATAACCACTAATATGGGTATAAAAATATAATCTCTCATACTACCCTTAAAATCTTTAAAGCAACTTTATATATGTCAAATATAGGACAAATATATCATGTATAAGACAACCAAGGAACAAAATGTTAATTATCAAATTATTACAAACCCTACTATATTTTCTACTCTGATAGTTCTTCAGTAATGGTACAATAATGTTCCTCAGGTCAGATTTTTTTCATCACTGAACCTAACAGTAGCAAAACTCCTACTGATTTCATCTGGAAGCCTAGTGAACTCATGTGGCCCACGAGTAAAGCTACACTGCGGGTCTCAAACTTCCAGCATTATACAATCTTGCATCTCTGTTGCAAACTTCAGTATACTTAGGAAAGGAAGATAAAGCTCTTAGACACGTATAAATAGAGGAGGAGATCAGCTTTTGTTTAAAAGATTAAACAGAAACATAATCTTGGCTCTCCGGCTTGCAGAAGAAAGTTTGAAAGGGTAAGACTCTGAACTGGTTGACAACAATCTTAAAACTTCCTATTCCTCAGGTGTCTCGATTTTTAGCTTTGTCTCATTAGGAGTCCACACATAGAACTGCAAAACTATGTTCCTAAAGAATATGCAAGTGGAATGCACTCAGTGAACAGTTTTCCCAATAAAAAGCTGCATTTGGGAGCGTGGCAAGAGTCCCCTAACCACTGCTACCCCATTCAGTTTATGAGTGGTGGCCAAGCACTTTGGCCAAGCACAGCAGACTTTGGGAGGGTTTGGATGTTAGCACTAATTATACAACATGTCTGGATTCAGTCAGTCTGTGTTCATTATACAGGAGTGATATTAATTCCCTAAGATCCCACAGCCTTTATAAAATATCAAGAACTTAGGGGTAGGAATACTCTTTCTATTAACTTTTTTGTCCAGTCTGATTTTTATTGCCTTTTTAGACCTCTTTGGCAGTAAATATCCTGCTAAAGGCTTTTTATACTGCCCCTGGAAGTGCAAAGAAGTCTGGCTGTAAATGAGAATCAGGTCCAGCCAGTCCAAACAGAAATGCAAAAAGAAACCAAATACTTCTAAGGTTTAATCACCTTTAGCATAAATCTACCCCATACAGGAGCAATAACAGCATGTTTCCAGCCATCCAGCTCTGGATTGTTTCTCCAATTGTCCCCTTTAATTAGCCTTTCTGTCCCCTGCTGCTCTTGTTTTATTACTTCAGTTGTAAACAGGGCATTATTCAAGACTGTTTCAGGCTAATTGCACTACAAATATTAAGAGCCTGGCTGTTAAGTGGTCATAAATGAGACTTTGTAACTACTGAACGGTTAATAAAAATAATGAAATGCAATTGCTGCATGTAAATACAACTGAGCAGTGTAATATTTTATAATGATGACTATTTAATTGGAATTTAGGTCCAGTGATTTTGGATTTCTGACAATATCTCCGTCTTTGTAGCAAATGGCTTTTGAAAGCCAATTCTCTGTTTTTCCTCCTTCCCAAGGAATTCTGTGCTACATTCAAGCCCAGGTACACAAACTAAATACACCTCGACCATGAGCTGCCTTGAGAAGCCCAGTCTTGGCTCCTCGACATAAGTATCTTGCTTAGATGACCTGGGCCCAGAGGCAATGGGCACCCACAGAAACCGTGGGCTCTGTAGTTCCTTAGCATCTCTAAAAAAGGACTAAATGTGCACTGCCACGTAGAAATAGTTCCTGGCCTTCTGGCAGGAGCAAACGTGCTTAAGACCCAGTACTCCAGAGAAATTTTTGAGTAAGTTCTGGAGCACAGTAAGGAAGAAATCCTAAATCTGAGCAGGATTACTTCAGGCATTAATTCAGGACTGCCTGTGAGCTCTGAGATAGTCCAGCATGTTGTCAAGGTGCAGGTGTGACCAGGTTTGCTCAACCCAGCTCCATCAACTTTCATCCCACCATTCACTGCAATGCTGTGCTATGGCCAACACAGGCTACGCTTCTTCCTAGAAGAATTTGGTATGTTATGCAGTAAAGCAGTGGAGGATAGAGAGACAGCTGTGTCCCAGATGTCCTAGGCAGAAAAATAAACATCCAGAGCCACAGAGTAATAAGGGTGCTGCGGTCTGTAGAGTTCCCTAGCATGTGCTCTAAGGAAAAATGTGAATGTCAGCAATGGGATAATGCATCCAGTAAAATACACATTTCAATAACTATCACCAGTGAAAATGTTCCTCAGGTTATCCTGCCTTAGAACAAATTAGTTGACAACTAATTATGTAGCGACAGCTCTTGAGCCCGTAATCCCTGTCAAATTGCACCAAGTGAGGAGTGAGGACCCGTCCCACAAGTCATTATACAAACAAACAATTTAACGTGTTGTTCTATCGTATTTAACCCAATGCTGTTGCAAGCAGAATATTTCAGTGGGCTAACCCAAGTATTTTAAATCAGAAACAAGATAGCTCAAAGGACTAGATAAATCCCCAATATAAACATTTCTATTGGTGGCTTCATTTGTGAAGTGACTTGTTGTAATGCTGACTAATTGGTTTGTAAATTTTGCTGTGGGTTCTTTTTCTTATCTTACCTACATTTTGCTAGCAAAATCCAAACAAGCATTGAGTTCCTAATGTTATCAACTAGTTGCTACAAGAAGCTCTGACCCTTTAAACTCCATAATCCTTAGGGGAATAGCAAACTCTTCTGCTGCATTAGCTCAGAAGGCCACTTTTTTAAAATTAGAATTGTATTGAATGGCGTAAAAATCACAGTCTCGGCTTTCAGTTACCATTCCCATTGATTCCTGTATTAGGAAGGACATAGGTACTACAGAAAAGAATACTATCCACTCCTTCTTCCTGGAGGAAGAAAGTGTTTACTTGACACTTGGCCTAATATGAACATCCAAGATGGTGCAGAGTTAGCCCCATTCCCACAAGTTTCTGCAAAGTGGAAGAAAATGTGATCGTGAAGCCTAAAAATACATGGGTTACATTATTTTCAGGACTTCTTAAATAATAACAGAGCAATTCTTCACATAGCTCTCCTCACAAACCCTTCCAAAAACAGGAACTGTCACAGAGAGAGACAAAGCATCTGATCACTAGAGGTTCCCGACTTTCATGATTTGCCACCGGAGTGAAATGAAACACCTCTAGTCATCTGTGTCCAAGTGATTTGATTGCACAAGGAGGCCTTGTCAGGAGCAGGAAATATGGCCACTCCAGTGCCAAGCTAATGACATGTCCACTGGACTCCCTTTCCTTACCCAGAGCTTGCATTAAATTCAGGCTTTGGTGTTGGTGTTGCAAGTACAGTTAATAACTTTAAAATGAATTAATAAAGAACAGGATCTCCTGTGGAGTTCTTGTCTCTAATTAAGTGGTGGCAGGGGAAGTGTGTAGTGGAATAAGAAATAATTGAAACAAGGAACCTTTCTTTTTTATCAAGCTATTTAGCATTTTGGCATCCTTCCAGATACATTTCCTATAATTGGAAACATTAAATTGCCTGATTTAAATCAGCAACCCCCCTCTCAAGCACACAGTCCCATTGAAGGCTATGGCGCTGGCCATGAGTCAGGCTCTAACTGGGGAGCAAGATGTGAGGATATAATGCTTTTATGTTCTGTGAAAGAGCTAGGTGAGGAGGTTTTTTGCAGAGAACAGTTTCCTTAAAAAAACTGTTTCAGTAATAGGCATATATAATGTAAGCAAAACGAAAAAAAATTGAAGATTTTATCTTGGCATTTCAGTTTCAAGAGCACAAAAACATGTTATATTTTGTACAGACTATACAAAATATTTTCTTTTTTAACCTTTAACCTCCAAGTCCAACCACCATACAAAATGTATTATTTAGGAGTGAAAGATATGTGTTGGTAATTTCTGGGTAATTTCTTTTTGCCATTTAAGTTCATCAAGAAAAATAAACACATTTTGTTTCAGGTAAACATAACAACCTTTTTCTTTTTTTTTTGTTTTGTTTTGTTTTGTCAGGTCAGACAAACAAAAAAGTCAATTACTACACAGCTCTAAACCAGATGCTAATAAGAAACCCTTCTACTAATGCTCCAGGTGCAGTAATGTGCTGACAGATTTTGTGTAAACAGGGTGCTGTTGTGTGTGAGGGGATGTCTCCAGTGTCATTCAGTCATTGACTTTTCTATCTGTATTATGGTCTTTGTGCCTTCAACTCATATTCCAGGGTTTGTGTCATACACCATAATTCCTTCAGCTTTCTCTTCTATCGGGGTAACAGCACCATCAAACCCTGTCCCCTCAACAGATTTCACCCCTGTGCCTCTCTGGACTGACCTGTAGCACAAGTTCCTGGCGTGAGTCAGGATCAGACATCAGAATTATTGCCATGAGATGTGGGGGGAAATGTCCGAGAAAGAGACAGCAGACAAAGCTGAAAAAGAAAGATACTCAACAGTAATAGAGACAGGCTATAAATGCCAGGCACATGAAGAGCAAAAAAGAAGTCAGGGAAGTGTTTGTAAGTAAATATGGAAAGAGGAGTGGGAAGAGTGAGGACAGCAGCAGCAAGAAAGGCATGTGCCCTTTCAGACAGATGGCCACGGCTTTGGTGAGTGAATCTTCAAGATGGGTGTTGCCTGCACTGAAAGGGATGAAGAAGAGTCCCAGCAGGGAACCATGCGCTTTATGTCTCTCTAGACCATCCCAGAGGTTGTGACCTCGCCAGCACATCACAAATGCTGCTTATTTGATGAAATTTTTGCAGGGAAGTGAAGAGGTATTCCTGTGAATGTGCATAGCAAGAAGCTGATTTTGTTGCTAATTCAAGGACTATATTGAAGAGAATGACATCGTTTGTCCAAAAGGGTTTAGTGTTCATGGCATGTCTCTAGATTTTGACACTATCGAGTCATGTAAAAGCATCTTTTAATGATTATGAATCATACCTAAAACAACAAGTAGCAGAAATCCCAAAACCTCCTATATTTCTCACAAGATGGGGAAGCATAGCAAGAAAGAGGTCTGCGAAGGAAGCACTGAGGGAAGAGATCTGGGCTTCTGTACATAATCAAGTTAGATCAGATGTAGGTTTTTACTCTACATTAAATTTAGAGTAAAGAAAAGAAAAATCACTATTTTTGTATAGAAAATCTTTGCAGGCTGAAATCTCTGCCACTAAGAATAGTGGTTTAAAAAAAGGTGAAAATACTGCTGGCTTGAAAAAGGAGGATAAAAGTTGCTCTGTGGTTGTATGTACTAATCAACTTCGGGTATGGCTCTTGCCAAGACTTATTTTACTTCCTTTTACACATACATTTGTGGGGTATCTCTTCCAGCCCTGATGATCTGCCACTGGAGAAAATAAAAATAATAACCCAGTAACACCTTCAGTATTTCTATCTTATCCCTCCATCTCATCCCAAAGAAGGAGCTGGGTAGTCTGCTCCTTTCTCACTTGTCAGCATCCCAGATTCATGGGTTCTTCCTCACTTGTGTATCAGCTGTTCTTCCCCGGTACCTCAGAGAAGCGTACTGCCTTCCACATGTCTTGGTAGGTAGGTAAGGACTGCTGCTTGGAGATATTCTAGTCCTGAGGGTCCCTTCCAGCTGTGTTTTTGAGTGTTTCTGGGAAGAAACATTTAATAGGTTCATACCACTGCAACATGCAACCACTGGGTAATCACTAATCCATTAGATTAGCTAAAAGCAAAATTGATGATTCCTAGAGATACAGCCGCTGATTTTGTAAAACCCCAACTCGCCACTGGAGTGTCAGGGCATCACCAGGCATGCAGCACGGGCACCAAACTCCCCTGTCTCAGCATCCAGTGCTTTTGTTTGTTACGTGAGCAGTCTGCTGCTCTGTGAGATTTTTAACATGCCCCCATGGAGTCTCTGCAATATTTAGAAATAACTCTTATGAAACTGCATAGTCTACAGCTGAAGAAGGAAAGGTGCTTCATCTACTGTTACCCTTGCTTTCATCTTCCTACGTTGTGTTAAAATAAAGAAGTGTACAAGTGCACATATGTCAGAGATAGATTTTCCTGAAATGAACCCACGATTCCCACATTTGTCAGTTCCTTTGAATTTCAAAGGACAACGTCAAAGGGCACCAGCAAGAAAAAGTGATACAGTTAAATGGTCAATACCTACATGTTTATAATTCCAAATTCATCTTTATATTGACATATTATTACATTTCAAATCATTAGCTATATTTTAAGATGGGGTGGGGGGAAAGAACGGCTGAGGGAATGATTTGGAGAGTGTTGGGTTTTTCTTTCCAAAGCTCATGAGAATCAAAAGTCATTTGGCTTGAGAATACTCACAAGTTCTTTTTAAAGAGATGTGTTCTTCACCTGGCAGTATTTTCCCACATACACTTTTAGACCAACCCTTGTTGCTTTCTAAGTTAATCACACCCATGCAAAGGAAAAGCGATTTAGAAACTGCAGTTAAGCATATGTTGGGAGAATATGTTGAGCTTCATCTACTACGAAGCAAACAACTTGCTCCAGGGCATCGCTAAGGATCTGGGGGTGGTAGAACAACAACGGTGCCGCAGCTTGCTGGGAGCAGTGGCTGCATCGGGAATCACCTCAAGCACCGTACCGGCTCTCCAAACTGGGGTATGGCAGGGGCCATGAAAGACATCACAGACTGCAGCTCCTTGTAAAGAGGGCAGGAGGCCTCAAAATATACCTGTAACTGTAGATTCTGGCTTTTCAAGTGGTAGCAAGTTAAAGGCTGAATCCTGTTTCTGGCTTAGGTCTATAATGGGAAATAAAATAGAAACGGAGCTTTAGTAAAGCATCTCAAATAAAAAACCCTTATACCTGGAAAAACCTAGAATGACTGCTTCTCTGCTTTCCTCATGTAAGCATGTTTTCCTTAACTGTTCCAAAATATGACATCCTAGGAACATTATTAGAATTTTTTACTAGAAAGCATAAAGCAGTACACAACCTCCTCCTTTAACAGAAGTTATTTTGATAGTTAGTCTGATGACAGAATACAGGTGAATGTCAATGCCAATGACAGGGGTTGCTTCATTTGTTCAATTCTAATCCATAATTTACCACATTTTGTTTTCTGCTATAAGCCCATGCTCCTAAAAAGATCCAAATATTAAAAAAAAGAACAAAAAACAAACCAACCAAAAAAAAAACAACAAAAAAACCCCAAAACAGCAAAACCAAAACATAGTTACTGAAGCAGGGAAAGCAATTAAGTTTTAGAGCAGAAAAATTCAGCCAAGAAAGCATAAGTAATTCTGCAGTTTCCACTAAAAGATGCAAATTACATAAAAGGAATTATATGGTCATCCATGCATCAATGTACCAAAGTCAAATCATCATCATGTGATTCAGAATTATATTCAAACCCAGAGACTACTAAAGGGGAAAAGGATGCTGCCAAAGGGGAATAGGCATTATCCCATTTAATAAAAATCTAATCAGATTTACCATTTGAGATATCTATTATTTTATTAGGTTAGGATCTGCTCTTGTGAATTTTAAATAAAAAACTTCAACAGTAAGGCTGCTTGATACTTTTCTTCAATTGTACAATTACCTTATGTTGGCTCTGGGTGATACTAAATGTCTCTCTTAGTAGCAGAAAATCATGTATGAATACCACCCTAACTGCTAGCACCTGAAGACAGTCTTAGGCTGAAATGGTATTTGGTCAAACAGCCAGTGCTGTTTGAAAGCCTGCTAAAAGACAAAATTCTCCCTTTCTTCCAAGATGCTGTTGTGCATTCAAAACAACTAGAAAATGAGCAAAAATGCAAGTACTAACCAATCTAGAAGTTGCTTGCAGTTGGAGGAATGCTTGTTACACTGCGCATTTTGGGAGCTGGTAACATTGCCACTACTCAAATACCATCTGACTCAATTACTCAGCTGAATGAAGGCACTACCTAATGAAAATTTGCTTCTTTCTGATTTTACTGAGATAGGTTAACAACTCTGAAAATGTCTTTGCATACACAGATATCTTCTTATGGGTTTATACATGTAACAGTACAATGCTCTCAATAACGGTAATTATTTTTAAACAGTGGATAATGTTTAATGTATTTGCCTCTTCAGTAGAACTGTGTCTTCATGACTGTGGCTTATAAGAAAACATCTTCGTGAAGGTAATTGTGAGGGGAAAGTGAAAACCTCCATTTCTCTCTCTACTAGCCACATCTGCTGGGTTTACTTCAGGCTTTGTGGTGTACACATATACCATTCACAGGTGTAAAGATATATATACATGGATGTGGGCAAGTGTAAATACCTTGTTCAGTTGTTGACATCATGCCAGGCTTACGCTCAGTTCTCAGCTCACTTCCGTGAAGACTGTACTTTGTAATACAACAAGCTCTCTATTCCTTAGATATATGTCACTGCCTAGAAAGAGAGGGAGAAAGCTAGAAAGCAGGGAAGGATGGAAGAAAGGTGTTCTATCCTTTTCGTAAAATTTCACACAGGCTCTGGTAGGTGGAATAAGGCCAACATTTGTAAATGCAGACAACCATTGTGCCTATTTGTGTGGGCCAAATCAGCTTAGAAAGTGGATGTGTGGACACCACAACAGAAGCGGCACAAGCTCTACTTATTTGACGTTATTGGGCTTTTGTTTTGTTTAAGGGATAGAAAAGGCACTCTCCGTTTGTACAGTGTGCCTTCGTAATGAGTTAATTTCAGAAGATTAAAGACATTGATGAGATGATGATACAAGCAGGTATAACACCCTGATTCACAAAGGAGTCCTGAGTAGAGCCAAAAGCCTGAAACCTGAGCTGACAACACTAAACTGCGGCACTAACAAATATATTTGAAAGATTAGCAGAGAAGCCAAAAATTGCCCAGCTAGGAAGCAGTTCACACTGACTCAGAAAAGGGAGATCAAATTTTCCACAAAGAGCAATGATAAGTCATACCTCAATTTAAAGGGCAGACAAAAGACTAATCTACAAGAGGTCTTCTGTAGCGTTCCTTGTGCCTCAGTTTCCCATTGAAATAGACACAGACACCTCCCTAAAGAAGCTTGCAGTTGCTCGGGAGAGTCATCAGAAACCAGCACTCATGTCCGTGTTATGGGCTTGTGGAGTCCCTATCGCAGATACAACCAGTGATCTACAAACCAGAAGAGTGAAAAGTATGACACAACAACCAAAATCCGAAAGATCATCAAGTACATCAGCAGTAAAAGCTAGCAGACAAACACAGCAGTAGGGATAGCAAAGTTAATTTCAGGATATCCAAGACTCATTATGTCCCTATCAACACACTATAATGTGTTCTCCCTACAGATGCACCAGATGTGGGAGAATAGATCTGGGTAAGATCTATATATCAGATCTATATCTAAATGCAAGGGCATTTGTGACTGCCTGGAACTACTCAAACTTTTTTCTCTCTCAAGCAGTTTTTTACAAAGCAGAAGAAATTCATACAAAGGCAGCGGTACAGCTGCAGGTGAACAGCTTTCTTCGTTCCAGTTCTGGGCAACAGATTCTAACAACTTCTTATATAGGTAGTTATACTTTCTCATGTGGGCGAGGGTATTAATTTCCCCATTTAATTTAGAGACATGCAAGACTGATCCTGCAGACCTCACCAGGACAGCCTGGATGCTGAGAAGCCAAATAAGGGGTTTCACTGGGAGAAAGGGGACATGGTAGTTATCGGTGAAAAAGGGAATTCATCTGTTCTATTAACATACATAAAAATTATCACTGAGGGTGATTAAAATACTTCCACTATCTCAAACAGTAACAAGATTGTACATACTGCAAGTTTTACAAGAAATGCAATGTTGATTTTAATAGAGGCAGTCAAGAATGTATTATATTGAAGACAGCAATCTTCCTGGTGCAATTTCTCAACCCCTTTCAAGAACTAGGGGACATATAACACATTTTGAATACAAACACTATAAAAGACATTTTTTCTAACAAAATACAAGAGCTGTTTGGGATTCATAAACACATTCACAACTACCCATCCCTTGTCCAAACTCTCATAAAATCAGAATAAGAATAACATCAGACTGGATGATATTCTTTTCCTTACAATAAACTTGGTGCATGCTTCTTTTTATTGTAACCACATGTACTCCCTGCAGCTGATAATTTAATGTTCAAGGACTGGTGGTTCTGAAGCCAAGGCCAACATTTGTTGTAAAAATGAAATATCCTAAAATGAAAGTATTTAAATTGCTTCTGAGAGACATGTTCATGCAGTTTTTTGAATGTCTTCAACTTCTTGTTAATAGGCAACTGTTGAAAACAACATAAACTCTCCTTCCAAAGAGTGGTTTGCAGCTTTCTGAGAAAAGAATACCAAAGTCTTCGGTGTAAAGTACGAGATGTTCTTTATTGAAAAAGGATGCACTCTGGGCTTGATACTTTCCATAAATTTCAGTGACAATACAGAAAATCAGCAAGACAGCGGTAGTTTCAACCGTAAAAATAAACTATTCTAGTTTTAGAATTTGACTTGTGAAGAATAAGATTCAGGTTTAGTCCCCTCAGTTTTTTAGCAGAAAGACACTTCCAAATGGATCAAGAACATTCGACTTTCCAACTGGTGCCTATTTGGGTTATCTCCTCTTAAAGCACAAAAACAAATACATATATTATTCAGTCTGAAAACAGCCCTGGGGAATCTAGTAGAAAGAAGAACTTTTTTGAGTGCACCAAACATAACAGCATATGGTTTATATTCCTTTCATTCTTAATGCATCCAGTTTAGTCTTCCATTAACTGAAACCATCTTTGTCAACAAAGCTGAAATATAACCAATTCATTTTTAAAATCTTTCTCAGAAAAGAAAATGTTCTTTCAAAATTTAATTACAAAGCATGTACTTGACGTGAGCACTAATTTAAACGTGATATACCAAAATTAAACCAGAACAGATCTTGACTATTCTATGTTAGCTGCATGTTTGTAAGACATTTTGGACCCCATCCAAGATAGCACTAAAGTATGTGTTTACTCGTCTTTGCTTGAGTGGGACTTCACACAACCTTTCACAGTCTAACTTTGTTTCTCCTTTCCACTCCTCTGTCTTTTCCTTATGGCTCCATCTGCTCTTCTAGGAAGAGTAACTCTGTTGTACTGTCTGTCAAGAAAGTCTCCTCAGTACCCTTGGTCCTTCACACCTGTTGACTTCTTCTTGATGCTTCATTTTAGGATTACTGACTTAACATCCATCATAGAAGTAGACTCAGTGCCACCTTTTGAATCTGGCAGAGATTAGCCATAGTATTGGTCATTTCTCTGCTCTCCTCATGCAGATAGGATAAAACTTCAAAATGTGTTTCATGTGAAACACATGAGAAAAATGCTAATTGAAGCATGACTGCAGATCCCCATGTTCCTGTGTCCTGACGGTGGTCTGATAAATCTCACCCCACACGTTCAAATATTTTCATGAACAGCAGTTTCCAAAATTGAAATCCATCTAGTGGCCCAGGGAAACAGCTACACTTAAGATGTGAAGCAAATGGGCCACGTTTTCAGGAAATGTAAAGATCTGTTTTTGAATGGTTAGTTATTTGGCCAAAGAAGAGGATTTCCAAGTTAAAAAAATGAGAATCTTGGCACCGTCTTATCTGTGTTTCTACCTGCTTCATTTTACTGTGTACAGGCAGTGTTCAAAGGCAGTAACTACTTTCTTAATAATGTCAACAGTAGTTACTTTTAAATAGAGGCAGGCACAGTACCTGCTGTCTTCCCAGCCAGTATGTAGTTCCACTTGATCCCACCTTCCATGGAAGCCCTGCAGCACCACCAGACCTGTGTTCCCTGATTCCAGTCAGTAGAAAGGCAGCCCTGGTCCATGCTCCAGGGCAGAGCAGGTTACATCCCACCTTTAGGCTGCACTGTGGGCACTTCTGCTATGCCACGTTGTTCTTGAGGTTGCTGGGAAGTAATGTTTCCAGCAACTCTGTAAGAGGATCTTTTGCTGCTCAAGTAATTTCTTCCAGACATTGCTTGGAAGTGGCAGCTCCTAATCCTTCAGAAGTAAGTGACGTTTTGGCTGCAGTGGAGAACAGAGGAAATTAGCCAAGGGGGGCATGGAGGACAGGTGCTTATGAGAGAGAAGCCTCTAGAAATGCAACATTGCCAAATTAGCATTAAGGTTCCCTTGTGCAGCCAGAAGGATTTCAGCAGCTTCCCAGACCTGCCTTACAGATGTAGTCCAAAATGATTTCTTCTTGCTTTTCCAGGACACCAGCAAAGACACTGAAGCAGAGAGGTTTCATGCAGCCAGTCCCACAGTGGCAGAGACCCTCTGGGGCACGCTGTTTCAGCCCCCTGTGGATGTGCCCCATTCCAGGCTCACATCACCATGGCCAGCTGGCATGTGGTGTCCCTGCTCCCTAAGATCCCTAGGATCTGCAAGTCTTGTGCAATCACCCAGCAAGCAGCAGAATGCCAGAGTTTCATCCCTGCACACAGGGGACTTCAAACATCCCAGATGGATTCCAAAAGGAAGGCAAAACCTGAACATGACAGCACTGAAAGTTTGTTGAACACACTCACTTCTTTCCTCTCCAGGTCTCTCCTGAACCCTGGACTTGAGGAACATGGGTGCAGGCTTTGAGCAAACAACCCACTGGCAGCAGCTCTGGAGATAGCCTGGCAGTGGCTGGGAACAATACTTAGGGTGAGATGCACAAAGGAAACCAAGTGGCAAGTTTTTGATTTAGCCTCATGGACAGTGCAGACATCTAATTCAACTCACAGCAGTCACCATGCCAAGATTTTCTTAGATTAGTCACCAGGAATTCAAAGTGCTTTCAAGCTTTGTGCTTTGAAAGAGAATTAGGTTTGGATTTTTTAGGTATTTCAGCGTCCAAGAGATTCAATAGGGGCAAGGGACTGTCCTTACCTGAAATTGCTCCAAAAACCCTTTCCCCACATTCATACTGTAATAAATGTCCTTTTAAACCCTGCAAGATTTAAGAAACACTTGAACGTGACCTCACAGACCTGTGACAGGTTGCTTTTACCCCTGATGCCACCAGCTGGTCCACCACTGCCAGTCCCTTACCAAAGAGATGCTCTGTAGTGCTCATGATGCTCAGATTTTCTCTGTGCCATGATGTGTGTCACTGCCAGTCCCCAAGCTGACCTGGCCTTTCTGACTCTCTCTGTCTTCTATTTAAACAGCATGGCCAGCATATGTGGTATTTTCTCTAGAACAGTCACTCCAGGTTTCAAACAATTACACGGGACAGTGAAGACCTAGCCTTCAAAATCTCTGAGGAAAAAAATGAAACAATAAGGTTTTAAGAGGAGGAAACAGACTAAAATTCTTGAGAAGTTGCTTGAAAAAATAACTTTATGATGCTTAAGCAAGTCTACAGGTATTTCTGTAGCACTTCTTCCCACACATGGAGTGCTGGATGCTGTGCCTGACCCAGAGCATTGCCTGGAGAGCCTGCTCTGGTAAACCCCTGCTGTGAACGTCCCTGGGCTGCAGGAGTGGTGGCTGCTAAATGCACCCAGTGCACCAAAAGTGCACTTTCCTGTTTAGCTGTCTTGCTCACTCAAAGCTCCACATGCAAAGACTTTCTGCTCCTTTTCCTTTGGCTGGAAGCATTCATAAAATGATCAGGCAACCAAACCAAAGCAAGCTGCCTCTGCAGGCTGTAGACTGTCCTAAACATCCCCTAAGTTTGTAAAAAACACAAATGCATCTTTCGAATGACCGGAGCAATGCCTTCCCCCAGCTGTGTGCAAGGATGTGCAAAGCAATTACTGGAGAACACTGCAAGGCTCTTTTCAAACATGCAGAGACCAGCTGGTGCTCTGAATTAGATGGAAACAAGCTGACAAAAAGGGATCTACGCCGGAACAAAAGAAAGGGCAGCTGAGAAAAAAGTCAGAGATAATGTTAATGAACTGATTTGGAGGCTTCTTGTGGAATATGGTCCACTTCTTTGTGTGTCAGCACAAATAGCTCAAACAGTGGATACCAACCTTGTCCCTTTCTTGAAGTGGTCTGGGCACAAAAAACAGTTAAATATGGGGTTTTCAAAACATCTCATACAGTAACTTGGAAGCAAGATGGTCACAACTATGGCTGGCTTGTCTGTGGCCCATGGTACCAAATCACTATTTTACATGGGAGCTTTCAGTGAGGATCTTTGAGAGGGGAAAATCTCCTTAAATTTTTTTTTCCATGCTGTAAATTGGCTCCCTTGGCTGATACCTCTGGTGGTACCAGGCTAAACCTGTTTGAGCAGGTTGTTTAAAACCAGCATTCAAACTAGGGAAGCCATTTGCTTTCAACATTGACACAGACCTCGTTCCCTGGTTCTGTCATGCTGCTGAGAAGTTCAGCTGTGCCCTGCATTTAATCTGACACAGCACGGAACACCACTGGGTACTGAGGCTCTGGCAGCAGGATAATAAAAAGGTGACAGCTGTAAATCATGCGTGCTGCTCAGGACTAAAGTCCTTCTTGTGCCTGATGAACCGTGCCGGAGTCAGCGCATGTACTGTAAAAACAACCCAGGGCTCTTGACAAAGAGAGACTTAACGCTGCCTACTTGTTGTTCCTGTCCTGATGCTGTTATGTTGTCCACACAGCCAAACTATGAGACAGCCATCACCAGTAAAGCCCTCTGGCACCAAGGAGGAGGGAGAGGGGGGAAAGCCTGTCCGGTGTCCTGGTTTCAGCTAGGATAGAGTTAATTTTCTTCCCAGTAGCTGGTGCAGTGCTGTGTTTTAGAGTCACTATGGGAATAATGCTGATAACACGCTGGTGTTTTAGCTATTGCTCAGTAGCGCTTACCCCAAGTCAAGAACTTTTTAGTTTTCCATGCTCTGCCAACATGCACATACATGAGTAAGCTGGGAGGGAGCACAGTTAGGACGGCTGATGCAAATTGGCCAAAGGGATATTCCCTTTGGAAAGCCATGTCCAGTGTATAAACTGGAAGGAGCTGGCTGGGAAGAGCTGATCTCTGGTCAGGGGCAGGCTGGGCAGTGGTCAGTGCATGGTGAGCCCACTGCCCTGCCTACATGGTCAGTTTAGCAAGATCTCCTGTCTGGCACAAGCCTGGCTGGCTGTCCTGCAAGCAGCAGCAACTGGCTTGGTTTGACCCTGCACCCTTCCAGGCAAGCCAGGCACGATGGGGGCACAGCAGCCTCTAGCCAAATCTCCCCCAGTCCTCAAGGAGTCGCACATCAGATCCTGCAGACTCCTCGTGTCCTGCCAGCACATCAGGCACAGGCACAGGCGCTTCCCCACCTTGCCCTGCACAACACATCCCCAAGCACGGCTCCAGGAGCTGGCCTTGGCCGTCTGTAGCGTGAAAGGGTCAGCCTAGTTTGGCTCTCCCCAAGCAATGCCCAGGCATATTTTGATTCAGCATAGATGCTGCTGACCTTTTCCCATGAGCTGCCTGAAACAGGGCAGGCAGCCAATGGGAGCACCTACGGAAGCAGGAATCAGTGCTGGCATGGGCTGGGTTAGCTGATAAAACAGCGTTTTCTCATTCCGAAATACCCCACGGACACAGCTGTAGCAGGTGGGAATGAGTTAGCACTGAAAGAAGAATGGGCTCTGCAGCCACCTGTACTGGTCTGGGCGCTGTCCGTAGAGGTGGCAGAGACTGTGGTCTCCCAGATTTAAAGCAACGAGTTTCCACTTGCTAAAAAGTCAGATATTTCCAGTGACTGTCATGGATCAGGCACATGCTTTCTCTCTGACCAATTAATCACCACCACTGCTATTACTATGATTAATGATTTACAGGAAAATACAATTCCATTTTTATGGCAATCCCCTTATCCATACATAACAGAATAGCAAAAATGCAGCTTTCCAGGTGCTTTGCAAGGCCTCAGCTACTACATAAAACAAGTCCAAAAATTCCCTACCATCAAACCTCACACTTTAAATTTTATAGTCTGTAGCTATAAAATTTAGCAGTGGAAAGCTATTATATTAACTGAGAGATCACCATAAATTACCAAGTTTTGGTTTTTTCTCTGAGACAAAGTAGAATTTTCTCTTAATGGCAACAGGCAGCGACATTATCTTTATCTGTATGATTTTGAGACTGTTGAATGAGAAGGTGGGGCTTAATAGGTAGAACAAATTAAGGGTTCCCTCCATATGGCATGCATGAAACCATCGTCCCTCTATCTTTCAGAGCTTGAAAGAAAAGCTGTGCTGAAAATAACTGTAACAGGGGGGAAAAAAGAAAAAAAGAAAAAAACTAACACCAAAACCAAATTCACTTTCAGAGTATTGTTAATAAAAAAAACTCATGGCAGGGAGAAGGCAGCAGAAAGAGTCGAGAGAAAAGTTGGGCTGACATCACCTATTGCACGGTTTTCTAGGTGTCTGAAGAACAACCAGTGGAACAGAAGTTTCTGGAAAAATAGCCTAAATTGAAATTTTTGTCCTTCGTCTGCACTCGCATAAAGCGAAGGTTGTCTGAATCTGGTGCGTTTAACTCAGGTCACTCTCAAGAGTGACAGTTCCTTAATTATACTGCTGAGCACATATAGTATATTTTTCATAAATGCCACTCAGAGGCTCGATATCTTGAGCTTTAAAATCCCATCCTAGAAAGGCAGGGGATCAGTAACTAGTGCTGGTAGAGGCTGCATGGACAGCACGACCCTGCCATCTCCTGGTGCGAAGCCCAAATACATCAGCCCCGGCCTGTGTAAATAGGAAAACTGCCAACAGCTACCTGCAGTTTCCTTACTGGCTATTCCTGTTGCGGCAGCTCCCGGTCGCCCCGAAGTCCGGGATGCTGGGCACGGTGCCCCAGCCCTGCAAAGCCTCAAGAGTGAGTGTGTGATTGTGAGCTTCCTGTACCGTGCTTTTGGGGAGGGCCCAGACCATAGAAACCCATGCCACATTTGGAAATGAGAAAAGCAATGCCTCCATAAATACAGCAATGGGGAAAATATGGCTTATTCTTGTCTAAAGAAAAAGTGCCTATCAACTGTCAATCAGCCACTGAAAAATATTCATGAAGAGCAAAATAATTCACCATCTGCCAAACCTTGTCAGCAACGTGCAATTCAGGGAAAATGCCTGCAGTGATCTGGGAGCAGGGAAGGAGGCTTAATCTTCCAATTTACTGATTCATGTGTGAGTTCTTAAAATTCACTAATCAACTGATGTGGCGCAGATGTTTGACTTCTCTTTCAAACAGATCTGGCTGCACGTAGTTCCCAGTCAACATATGTTATCTAAACTTCATCTCCACCATGAATAAGAGAGTGTAAAGTAGGCTTTGGTAGGACTGTATTAGGATTCAAACCCAGTCTCAATTTAATGTCAAAGCTCCTGTTTGCTTTCACTAATGCCAGGATTTCATACTCAGTAGGATCAGAGCCTGATATCTATTAACTATCACAGCGTGAATTGTGATATGCAACTGTGCTATTGTGAACACGTGAAGATTTGCAAAGTCAATTACTTGAAGAAATCCAATGAATAATTCTGAACCACAAATAGACTGGAAGAACTCCAGATCTATTTGTTGTCTCACCATGAACAGAAATAAAAGAATAACTTAATGGCTATTTCAGCTTTCAATCAGATTTTTAGCTGGGGCATCTAAGTTCACCTGAGCCACCTACGTGCTCATTAGTTACTGTTGAAAATACCCATAAACCTACTGCTGAGACTTTTTGATTGTTTAACAGAATCCCGTTTCAGCCATGACTAGAGATTCCCTTGCCAGGAGCTGTGGTGCAGAGAGGGAATGGACCTGTCACTCTCACGTGTTGTCATCCTCAGCTACCAGCTGTGACTGGCTAGTGAGAAAGTATCCCGATACCATCCCCAAGCTGCAGAGATCTCAATTACCTTTTCATGGGGAAATCCATGTCTGTCAGGTCAGCTCTGAGTGCAAAACCCTGAGTTAGTCTCTTCTCCTCTTGCTGACTCCCTGCAGCTCTCCCATGCCTTTGCAGAGCAGCCTCAGTGCCTGCCCCGCTGCAGCACCCGTGTGCCAGTGCAGATGACCACTCCGTGTGCCCCAGCGCAGAGGAGAGGTGTTACACTTCAACAGCAGCACACGTCTTGCCAAGAGATGTTCCCTTGTTGCAGCTGCAGCAAGTCCCTCTGCATCAGAGGACCCAGACACTGTCAGGATGAGCCACGACACCTCTCCTCATTGGAAAGCAAATGTCTTTTCCCTGTCTCCATTACCCAGCCTAACTCCTCCAGGTTTCTGATAACCTGAGAGGCGTTCACATACTCGGTGTCTGCAACTCAGTGGAAGACCCCTATACTTGGAAAAATAAAACAGACAGTGACAGGAAAATCATGCAAACGTGGAGAGAAGTAAGTTGCAGGGTTTGCCATGTCTCATTGAGACAGCCCTAGCAAAGGAGCTTCCCACAGACAACTACAATACCTGGGGCCGTCTTCTTCCATCAGCCACTGTGGGGGAACAAAACCATCTGCTCTGACACCCTCTGACCTGCAGCAGAGCTAATTACAGGCCAAACTATGCAGTCCTTACCACCCTTAATAGGAAGAGGGCTATTAGTTTAGCTTGAGCTAGGACTGAGGAAAAATGGAAGGCCTAATTCTGTTGCTCTCATTCATTTGGAAAAGCCAGCTGTTCCCCGGGAAAAACTGCCAACACCCTGCCAGCGGGAGCAGCACCCCACGAGACACAACATCAATCCCTTAGCAGGAGGCTTTCGGGGTAAAACTAATAAGCTGGTATTCTCATCAATTCTGAATTCTCGTGCCAGATTTGCCTCACAAAGGGGCTGATACGAGATAGGTTAGAGTGAGTGCTCAGCCTGCATGATGGCAACAGTGCACGGAAAGCTGCTTCTCTTGACAGCAGCCTGCCAACCCCACTGAGCTGGCCAAGCTTGTGGAGAAATCGGTGAAGGCTACGATTGATGCACTGCCAGTCTTCCACACAGTCTCAGCCTCTTCCAATCATCAGGGGAAGGTTTTCAAAGTTATTTAGCTCGCTGAAAGCTGCAAGAGATGACCATCAAGACTTTCAAAATCTCCTAAAAAAGCAAGCAGTGGAAGTTAAGAACCAAATCTGCTTACGATCTCATACAAATCCCACACCTTCGAACACTTACAAACCTTTGAAGACCTTTGAAACACAGAAGCTGAAATTTTAGCTATTATGTATATGTATTAGTTTTATATTTTAACTCTATTTTTATATTATAATTTATATAGCTATACAACATTCATTAGGCCTGTTTGGCAAAGAGAGAACAATTCACTCTCTTTCACTGACTGCTCATCACTCCAGGAGGGCTAGGGGAGACCTTGCCCTCAGAGGGGAAATTGCTTCCTGATGATTACAGTTGCTGTGCTGCGTACAAATACTCAGCATCGCTTAGACCACAGATAGATGGAATAAACTGTTTGTTTTAAAATAGAAATAAGGTGTGAACATTTTTTATTGATCTACTCACTTTTTAATGTGCTGTTTAGCATTTGAAATCAGGCTTCTTGGTACAAACGAAATAGATGATTCCACCAAATGACAGCGATAGTGGTGCCCCTTCCTGAGGATGTAAGATCTCAGCCAAGGGTCACTGAGATCACAGGACAACACGGAAATTGCTTTTGATCCACAATCCAGTTTTAATTTACCCCATCTGTAAAGGTCCAAACACCAAAATGTTTCAGGCTGTTAAGGGCACCAGGCTTCCAGCTGGACAGATGTCCTACTGTAATGGGAGCTCTCTCGTGAGAAAAAAAGCCACAGCAACAAGCTGGAGATTGAACTCTACAAAGCAGCAGCTTGGACTGTGATTTGCTTTCATTTATAACACTAAAGTGCTACAGCAGTTTTTAAAACTCAGGACTCACTCAGGCTAAGAACAGAAAGCAGCTGCCCCTTTTGTTGTTGTATACCTTGGTGTACACACTTTGCTCCGTGGGGCAGCTCAATGCCAGCATCTACAGGAAGTTAAAATTTGTGTCCTTCACTTCAGCTGTCCTCACAGCAAAGTCTTTCCAGGAGGAAGAAGTGACTTTCCATACTCAGTGAAGATGAGTGACACAGGGTGTTCAGGCTCTGAAGCAAGAGAAGTTTGTGTCACTTACAGTAACGCTGCTGGGAATGACAACAGGATATCACAGCCCTATTTTATATGCTAATAACTAAAGCTCAAAGCATTTTAAAATTGTGGGAAATTATTGTCAGAAAAGGAATTGAAGCATCAAGAAAAGATATCAAAATAAGCAGCAGATGTGCATAAGAACTATTCCCTACTATTTTTCTAAATCACAGTGCCACCTAAATGCTTTTTGGTATTTCATGCGATTTGAATGTTTATACTTTTATTTCCGTTTTTGAGGTGCAAAGACTATTTTTATTATAAGATTATTTTTATTATTGTTATTGTTATTATTATTATTACTATTATTGGTAAACAGATGTGTTGGAAAAAAAATCAAAGTTTCTGAATGACTTGGAGACTTAATTCGATTCAAAATATAGGCTCCTAGATGCTATGGCTTGAATGTGTGATTTAAAACCTTAGTTAAACACCACAAGTTATAGAATAAGCAAGTGATGTGCCTAGCTCTGCAAAAACATGCAACCTCAGTGTACTAAGGACTTTTAAACACATCTGTGTGAAAAGAATTTAAAATGGAAAATCAAAAGCGTTTCTTCCAAAACAGTGCACCATGACCAATACATTTGTTAGTGTTATTAAAGAAGATTCTAGCAGAGACTGATCCACTCACTGGAAGATGAGTAGTAGTACTCAATAGCACGTGATATTGCATTTATTATTATGCAAATGCCTGATAATCTTATCTCCTGTAATTGGAATGGACTTTTCAAACCACCATTTTGCTTTTTCTTCCAAACCAGTTTTATTACACAATGTATCTAAACTCCTCTCTTGCTTGATAAAGTTAAAAACAATCCTTAAAACTACACATATAATATTTGTTCCCTTTCAAATTTTTTTCAAGTCAGGTGAATTTAAGATATTAATTTTCTTGGTTTGGATATTTTTTTTAGCCCAAACAGTAAACTGCAAATCACTCATTTGTATAGTTTTACTGCAGACTTAGCACCTCGAGGTTTCCAAGCCCTCCTATTCTAAACACAGCAGTTGTCTGGTGTAAAATGCCAAGACCCTTTCAATAGCACTTTGGCTAAGAAGGAAGGCCACTCTGCCTCTATTATTGCCACCTCACCTTTCCAATACCTTGCTAAAAGCTACTTAGCTGTTTCAAAGAATACATATTGCCCTTGTGGTGATAAAGACACACACAAACACAGAGCCCTAAGAAAACTCCAGCAGCTGAGAAGCTATTGACTGGTACTAAGTACATAACATTTGAAGCACATACCGAGGTCAGTGGGGCTTTTACAAGAGCTGTCTGTGCAATCTCACAGATGGACCTTTATATCAGCACAGAGGCTGTGATCAGACAAAGTGGCCAATTTGCCTAGGGGTAAGAGTTTAAACGTGCCTTGATGTGTTTAAAAAACTCCCTGAGCTCCAGCATCAGTAGAGGCAGTGACAAGCAATAATAAAGGTCTCACTAAGACTCAGCGGAACCAAATACAAATTCCCCTTGTTGCTGGTCTGCCGAACTTCAAACAGTCAGTCAGTTGCTTGAGGAGAGCCCTGGGAAGAGGTGGGAGCCAGGGCCAGCAAGGGTCACAGCTGGACCTCTGTTTCACTGCAAGAAAATAAAGGCCTCCTTATGCATAGAGAGGGTCTGCATTTACACTCAGCTCAGGCCTGGTAAAGGGCTCTAGTATAAATAGGTCTTTGAGCCAAAAAGATGTCCTAGTGCAGCAGAGTGTAATAGTAGCTGATACTTAATCTCACAGAGGTTCCTTGGTTTACATGCTGTTAACTACGGGGTATTTCTTCAGCTATCAGATTTCTGCTTGTGTTTTGGTCAAGCTCTCATGCACAAAGTTTCTATGTCCAGGTTCTGGCAAGCTCCCTTATTTTATGACACAAGGTCAGACTTGGCTGCTTTTCCTAAATGTTCAGACAGTTAGTTTAATACCCTGAAGGGTCAATTAAATATATATCCAGCAATATTATTAGTTTTCAAAAAGGAAAAAAGAAAAAAAAAAAGAACAGTAAAGAACCATTAGAATACAAATGCCTGAAAATGCATATATATAACTGCTGGAACTAAAGGCTGCTGGATGTCTTCCAGAAAGCTTTTGCAGAAAGGAAAAGTTAGACTGATCTCTGGCTAGTATGAAATGCTCTTGTGTATTTTGAACTGGTTTAGGCTGTTTATCACATTTTTCCTCTTTGTCTGAGTAAATGTCACAGTGAAAAAAAGGATGTTGTCAAGAACTCTCAGGATTAACTCATAGGACATAATTCAACCAGGGAAAGGGCCATCAGTTGCATGCACTTCCTTCTTTCCCCTGTGTCAGTCTGAAGAACAAACTCTACCCAAACCCTTGTTACAGCAGAATGATGTCTTTGCTATGAGCACCAGCTGCCTCTATACTTTCTTCCCTTTTTATTTCTTTAGGACTTGCAGAAGGTTTCAAATAAATAAGCCCATCTCTTTCCAAAGCACTTGAAATGGTACTGACAACTTCTGTCTCAGCTGCTACGTTGACTTGTGGGAAATGTACAGTGGCTGAAAGTCACTCTTTTTCCATGCTACCATTTTCTGCTCTGACTCAGCCGTAGAAAAAGCCTTTATTCCATGTCTAAGAGGTCATCCAGAGACCGAAGTGAAATCCTCGTATCACTTAATAGAGGCAAATGAAAAGTCATGAGGAATACACGCTGGTTTACATTTGGGAGACTCACCTATGCCAGTATCTGGATTGGAACCAGCAACACTGGGGTTGGAAAAGTTTTCCAGCCTGTTATCTGTGCTCTCAGCGACTGAGATCTTGACAACCTGTTATGTGTATGTCATCTGTCGTTCTCTTTGCAATGAAGTCCTTCTCAGTTAGAAATAGTCCAGTGTCCTGAATAATAAGTTTGATAATACACAAGGAAAATCTAGTCAAGACATGCTATTTTAAGACAATTTCATCCTCCACTTACCATGCTTAGCAAATAATCACACTCCTGATGACTTTTTATATTTTTACTCAGTGGTGTTCTCAGATTGTAACGCACGTGAAAGTAAGAGAAGAAAAGCTGGGGAAAAAAATGTGGTGGCCCATTCTGGTAGGGACAGACAGCAGGGGTTTGCTTGGCCACAGTATAAAATAACAGCTGTGGTCTTCTCTGTGATCCACAAAGGATCCCATAGGATCACGAAAAGTGGCTGCAACAGGTCGAGGGAAATTTAATCCTGCTGGCACTGTGCACTCCCTGCTATGACCCATGGCTTTTCATCTGCTCCCTCCCCTCGTGACTCCCTCCCTCCCCATTTATGAGATTTACTGTTCCAGTCAACAAGAATATTTCAGCTTCAAGTCACAGTGTTGCTGAGGGAGAAGGTCATGAATTCATAACTATCAAAACAACCCTTGCTCCAGCTAGTCTTGTTCAAAGCTGTTATCTCCAGTGTATTGATTCAGAGCAGCCTTTTGGAAAAAAAAGACCTTGACAGGTATGACTTCTTTTATTAGATCCTCTGAACTCAGACGACATCCTGCCTGCTGAACCAGTTCAATCCCTGAAAGTGCAAAGAAGCAGATCAGAAACCTCCACAGACTGGTGAACTGGAACATCTCTTCACTATTCTCTCGGTGTTTCCTGCCTACCACGGGCATACCCACGTGGTAGAATTGCTTTGCTGCCTTCATTCCGTCTGTGATGCAGTATAAAAACAACACAAGATCAGCTGCTGTAGCCTCCATTCAGCCTGTGTGGATTCTTTTGAGTTCCACAAGGTTTGCAAGAATGTCAGTCCCCAGCACTGAGCATTACAGTAACGAGTTAGCAACTTCCCAGCCCTACCTGCACCTGAAGGCATTTCTAACTCAAAGAGTAGTGTCGTAGGTTGGCTGTGTGGGAGTCATATTCTTTCCATCTTTCCATCTTTCTAGGTTTATTTTTCTGCTGCCCTTCTGCAAGATAAGTCTGGGAAAGACTTAACTGGACAGAAAATTTACTTTCTATGCAGCGTGTCCTTTGAGCAGGGATAACTACATGTGGAGTCAGCCACCTTCTGTCAGCAAAGGCTCAGCCAACACTTCTGTCCCTGCTTTACATGGCGACATTTCCCTAGGAAATGCCCGAGGAATTGACTCAGAGCCAAAGTTAAATCTTAATGGGAAGCACTGAGTTTCCTCCTGAGCAAAGAAGGAAGACCTGTGAACGTGGGATGATTTAAGCTCCCTTTTTCTACAGGAGCCTTGGTACACCGCCCCATGCATACAAATGATTGTGCCATACCATGTGTGTGGGTCTAGGGCAAACGGCCCTAGGGCAAACTTCAAGCCGTGACTCAGATTAGCAACCCTGAACTTTATAGGCTCTGAGTGGTCAGGTCAGCCAAGCAGTTACAGTTTAGAAGACTTCAGTGCAGCCAGTTAACCGACATTATAAAATTGGCATTAAAGGAATTGTGATGTGTTTGCCTAAATCAGTCATATGATAGAGCAGCTCGTTACCAAATACACAGTATTTAAACTCTAGGGCTTTTTATTTTTGTTTTAATAAAACTGCTACATGAATACATGGATCAATGTGTCACACTGGATTAAATCAACATCAGCCATTTGCTAAGGGCTTTCTAGCTCCATTTTATTTTTAATCTCAATACAAATATTGCTGCTTCCATTTCGCCCCACCTCCACCAAAACCCACCCACCTTATCCCTTAATGCTTTTAATTTCTCCGGATCTCTTTCTTCCCTTTTTACTTAAGCCATAATTTTTCTCTTCTTCAGTCTGTTGTTCATGGTCATTCCAGGCCTAGCTATGTCACTGTGAAGTGTCAAAGCTTTAGAAATAATTGCTCCAAAGGTCTACATGACTCACAACCACAGAAATCTCAGTTGAGCAACATGAGTGCTTATATATGAATATCAGTAAAATGTACACACTTCATCACCACTTGCCTTTTTCGACCTGAGAGACTGGCCAGAACACACTCATGTTCCAGCACACAAAAACCCACATAATAATTACTTATTCCCTGCTAATAAAATGCTCAGCATGCATCACCTACATCTTTGCAAAACTATATCAAGGCTTGGGCTTTTACTTGTCTACACATTTGGGGTTTATTTGATCAATTAGACCTGTAATCAAAATATTTCTACTAGTCAAGCTCTGAGACGTGAGTCAAGTCTCAGGGTTGGGAAATGCGGTGGCTGGAAATTCCCCCGAGAGTGGCTTTTCTGGATTCAAAATACTGACATGGTGAGAGTCTGACGATCAGAAAAGCTGGTCTCAAAGGCACATACCACTTGTCCCCTCCTTTTGACTGGCAGATACATGTGTGTGAGTGTCTGTGTGCATACATACACGTACATATCCTTTTTATACGCATGGGTGTAGTTATTGCACTCAAATAATTTTCAGGGGTTCTGATTAGAATTGCTAATAACACTAACAATGACACAGAAAATGGTTTTGTGTGGGCAGTTGCAGGAAAAGGGAGCAGCAATTGTCAACATTTCTCCGAAGAATTCAGAATTTGAACTCCATGTAGCACTTGGAATTTTTATTTGGCTTCAGTAAGAGTGGTCTATGGCAAGTACATTATAGTACGAATAAAAGTGACATTAAAGAGATATTAGTCACTAAAAGCCACAGTCAGAAAAATGTAAAGTCTGGCTCAGGTCCCACCGAGAGGCTTGCAGAAAGTCAAACATCTGCAAATCTAGTTCAAAGTCTGAGCTATTCTAAGCAGAGTTACGGTCTAAACCGATTCCATATTAAATACCTCCCTTTTTGAAGGCTTTATCCAGAAACTCATGGAAGATTTTGTGTTTGAATTCTCAGCCTAGTTGGGGATAGATGTCAAAACGTCCTCCTGCAGAAGGCATTGCAGCACACAAGCCTGCAGGTGGCAATCACACCAGAGGCCCGAAAGATCCAGCTTGAGCTTCCCAGAAAGAGCCAGTGATGAGAGAAACCAACGCTCAATGCTAACACTCCGTGTTCTTTCACATTTTCATTTTAAAGGAAAAAAGAGGAGGCAATGTCTCAATTCAGAGCATATAAATCTATGACCCTAAATAATAAAGCTGTCCATATCACCCGGTGTGGCAAAATCTGAACAATTCAGAGCAAGTCCTGAGGACAGGTGAGACTTCAAATCATGCATTTCTTGCACCAGCTGCGGGAGGGTGTGTATGTCTTTTGTTCAACAGCTATCTGGCACTGTTGAAATCATTTGACAAAAACCATTCAGTGGTGGTCAGTAGGTTCAGTAGAGGCAAATAAATCAAAACTAACAGCTCTGGGCAAATAAGTTCCCCAGCTCACTGGTTTGCTCAGACTTTGAAATATTGCTTTCTCTGGGGCATTCACCCTAACCACTGATTTTCCAGACTTCTCTGACCACATGGGCAAAGGAGAGCAATTACATGGTCACGGTTGCCTGCTGCTGCAGGAGATCAACCTGTAACAACACAAGGCCTGTCACAGTGACAAGCAAGGCTGGAATGAATGTGTCTGAGCAGGGAATGTGGTAGTGCCCTGGAGCTCTTTCCCAGGTGGACTGACATCTACGTCTATAAATAATGAAATGGGGCAATTATTCAAAGCAGGATTTTATTTTTTTTTTTAATTCCAGTTCCAGCACATTAACATAATTCATGAAGCACTCTGGACCATTAGGATTATGAAATTACTAACTTATGGGTGATAAACTTATTCTGTCTTAGTAGGATATGATTGGACCTGAAAGGCAGAAAAACAACTACGTTTAAGCCCAGGCTTAACAGGAAACTGCCACAGCTGAATGAAATTCAGCAACCAAAAGGTAGATCTTGGAGAAATCTATCACAAACCCCATCTCTTCTTAACCTACAAACCAAATTCACATGGTATTTATGTGATCTCTAGCAGAGAAATCAAAATACATTTCCTCCTAAGAGGTGTGCTAGTGAAAGTAAAATAGCAACAGCATTTCAAGGGGAAAAATGTAATCGCTGGTATCATGTCATGGTTTAGCTCCAGAGAGCAGCTAAGTACCACACAGCTGCTTGTTCACTCCCCACCCCGTCCCCTGGTGTGGATGAGAATCTGGAAAAAAAAAAGCAAAACTCATGCATTGAGATAAGAATAGTTTAATAACTGAAGTAAAATTGAATGTAACAATAATAATAACATGTTTGCTATCCTGGCTATTCTCACCCCCAGCTTCTTGTGCACCTGCTGGCTGGCAGAGCATGGGAAACTGAGAAGTCCTTCACTCGCGGTAAACACTACTGAGAAACAACTGAAAACATCAGTGTGTTATCAACATGATTCTCACACCGAATCCAAAACACAGCCCTGTACCAGCTGCTGGGAAGAGAACGGACTCCGGCAGCTGCGCCGGGG
>VZTA01021292.1:379364-416816 GCA_013398855.1 Mohoua ochrocephala | reverse complement strand
CCGGAGCCCGCGGGCGGCGCGGCCGGGAGGTGGCGCTGCGGCTCCGCCCGCTCGGAGCCGCTTCCCGGGGAGCGGGAGCATCGCCCCGCCGAGCTCCGGCATTCCCGGGCAGCCTGCGGAGCCCTCCGCCGAGACACAGGGACAGTCCTTTCCCTGCTGGTGTCAAAGCGAATGAGCCACACTGTAAAATGATAACACTGTCTGGTTGGGTTTGTTTGTTTGTTTGTTTTCCCCAGCAAAGGCACAGGGGTAAAAGACCCAAAGTTTTGGGTGAATAATTTAGACGAATAAGGCGCTTTTCCCCTACTTGTGGCAAAAGCAGGAATCCAGTAGGTCGTTGATCAGGTCAGCACCAGCTTCAAAACCAGCAGGAGCATCAGCTTCAGTAACAGGGTGCCGCTGTGTGACCTGCTGGATGCTGGCCACCGCTAGCAAAGGTTTCCAGGTAGCGAAACCTGAGTGGCTCAGTGACTCCCTACAGACATTTTATCCTTGAAGCCTGTGAACTGATGTGCAGAAACAAGCATTGTGCTGCTGCATCCCAATTCCTCCTCCTCCGGCCTCTGGAGGACTTTCTCCAAATTTTATTTTCTGCATGCTGCTTAAAAGTTTTCTGACTCGCTGTGGCAGGATTTTCCTGATATGTAACTCTTCCTGAGGACATGTCTTTCAATGAACTCCCACTGCAGAAAGATGCACCTCAAAGCCCTGGGATGCCTATTAAACCCACTTCACGTTTTGGTGTTTCATCTTCATGCTGCTCTCCTTCACAGGGCAGGGTGTGGCTGTCCCTTCTGGTTACCCATCTACCTCGCTTGTGGCTCTTCTCCACCAGCAGATTCTGGACTGTTTCCAAGTTTCTGGTTAGCAGACACCCCTGGGTTACTGATCCTGTCATCACCATTGTTCCCAGTCCCTCGCCATCTCCCATGACCTGTGCTTTACCCGAGGCTCCTGCCTTTGTTGTTGCCTCACTGGACTCTTAGCCAGCGGAACTCTCACCTCCTCACAGATCTGCAGACTCTGTTCCCAGTCTTCTTTGCTCCCATTCACCCATTTGCTTCCTGGCCAAGAATTGATAGTCTCTTGGATTCTGTGTCCTGTGGGATATCATTCCCCTGAAGGCTGCAGTAGGCAATTGAGAGAAAGTATATGCAAGCACTGTTTTCACAGGCCATTTCTGTCAACTCACCTCTCTTCTGCCTCCTGGCTCCTTTAGTTTGATCCCATTTATTAGTTCTGCACTACTTGGATGTGCTCGTTGCAGTCCTTCCCCAAGCTATCCTGCTTTCATGCTGCATTAGGCTGCCTTGCAAAGTCCCCAGGGTCACAGTGCATAGGCAGACAGTCAAGACAGAAGTTCTCTGCAGCTCTCAGAGCTCCAGAGCTCCCAGGTGAGTGCAGTCTACATGTCATATGTCCATGAAGGTGTCACCCACCATTCTACTTAGTACCACTCACAGGTGGGGTGTAGCCTTTCACATGCACCCCCCATCCCTCATCCTGTATAGCCAAACCTAGATCAGAGACTCAGCTGTAAGTTTACACTCGAATGTAATTTCCTGCTTATTCATGAATCCATAGCTTCAAACTTTTCCAAGTTTTTAACTGCGTGCCCTGCATGAAGCACTCCTTTGTGTAGACTATCCTCTTCCATAATTTTCCCCTTTTATTCCCAATTAAATCAAACTTTTTTTCTTATCATATTCTGGAAACACATTGTAGCTAGAGAAAATGAGGAAGATTTCATTTCAAAACTGGAAATTGAATGTCTTCTGCTGTACATTTGCAGTATAAGGCCCTGTATTTGTTGAATGGAAATCTGGGATAACAAAGCTGAGGTCACAATTTAATTAGTCTAATTCAGAGAAGAGTTTGACTCACTAATTCCAACTTTCAGCTGAACAATTCAAAATTCCCTTGGGCCATACCCTCAGGAAACCAGCACCCGTTATTTAATTGGTTTGCTAAGATGGTGCCACTCAAGATCCAGCCTGTTAGCAGACTGAATCTGCCAAAGGCTCACATGCCTCAGCACATTTCTTCATGGCAATGTTGCAATTTTGCTAGATTCATACAGTTCTTGAGACACGCTTTTTAAAGCTAGCTTACCCTTTTATGCCTAAAAATAATTGCAGGTGGGGTTTATAATTGCTGGAACAAGTTGCAACTCTTGCAGAGCAAAATACCCAACTGCCTCTGCAAGCCCAGTGCCAGGAAATACTCCAGCGCACCGCAAGAGCATTGTTAGCAACTCAAGCGCTCAAAAGTTAGGAAAGGTGAGATCAAAAGTAGTCCATACACATGTAGATCAATACAACATGGACATTCCGATTACATTTGATCACATAATAATGTAACTTAACATCACAGTTGGTCCTGCTTTGAGCAGAGCTTGGACCAGGTGACCTTCGAGACCTTCTCCAAGCCAAAGTATGTTACGATATATAAAAAGTTTTTCTTATAATTTTTGCTTGACCAGCATAGCTTGGTATGTGGAACAACTCTCTGGGACCCTGGACATCTGAGTTCTGTGGCCCCTTTCCAACCAGTTTAGTTCTGCATAGTCCTTCCATTTCCTTTTAATTCACTACCTGATAATTTCAGTGGGTGCCTCTTAGTCCGTAATTAGTAGGTACAAAATTGTTCTCTTTTCCCTGCCTCTCATGGTGCTTTATGGTTTGCTTGCATTTCCTTCTCTATCACCTTTTTTCAATAGCCCGTGAGATTTGTGAACAGCTGAATGGATCAGTAGTTTTACTGAGTTGGTGTGGCCAACACTCAGGTGAATTCCCATCCCACACGTAGTTAAACTACGATTCACATTTCCAACTCATGCCGAGTGCAGTACCGTCTTTCTTCTCATCCCTGCCCTGGGTCTCTAAGGGTGCTGTTCCACAGCACCTGTGGCTGATCCAAATCTGCCCTGATGTAATCCCTCTCTCTGTCACTGGCTTTCTTTTGCCGTTCCCTCCCCATGAGGCCACACCGTCTGTTGCCATCTGCTCAGGGATCTTAACCAACTGCAGACTATTTGCTTTATTTGTGGGGTTATTTTGTAGCCCGTTCGGGTTTCCAGGCTCAGCCACTAAGGGGCAGAGAAGCTGAGTCGGGAGGGCAGGGATGCACGGAGGTGGATGGGCAGGACCACAGTGGTGCTCACAGACCTGCTGCTGCGATTCCCTCATACCATCAGGAGGGTCTGGCCTGCTGAGAAAGTCTGAAACAGTTCCTGCCTTTAATACTTGACCCCAGCTCTGCTTTCAAAATCATCAGCTGGGCCACAAGCACTGCTCAGACACTCACAGAACAGCTGTCTCAAACCACTAATTTAAAGCCTAGCATCTAAATTACTAATTCCAGGTTAACTGTAACAAGCCAAACCAGGCTACAGCAATTACATATACAATAAACTGAGAGAAATTAAATACCTTTTCTCCATGAGATGTTTCCACTGGTGACAATGGTGCTTCCAGCCACCATAACAAGTAGTTTGGACCTAATTTATACAGACAATGAACCTAATGTCATCAAAATTATGTGACTTTTTATTTCCCTGAGGAATATTAAATAACACTGGGATGTAACTTTGACCAAAGCAGAAATTGCCTCTTATATGTTCACATCTTTTACTGCGTGTAGCAGGGAAAATATGGGATAAACAATGTGGAAAGACAAGAACTTGTCAGATGCCCATCATACAAAGGAAGATGTATCCAGCCAGAAAAGATGCTCTTATAAGCTACTCATTTTTGCCCCATTTCAAGTTAGGGCAGGGACTGTGCCGAGGCAGGGCTCAGAGTAATGTTTTATACCTTCCTTCACAGACCATCATTCTCCCTATCAGAAAGCTCCTAACATGATGAAATAAAGTCAGGAAAACTGGGCAAAAAGTGCATTTTCTTCCCTTTTTTGAATTATTTACACTATCCCAAGTGACTATCAGGCATGGCTGAGTCAGAGCACATGCCTGAAAACAGAAATGACGAAGCCACACAAGGAATGCCACAGTGCATAAAGGTGAGAGACGTGGCCAAGCATAGGACAGAGAGAGAGAGAGAGATAGGTAAGCACCCAGCTGGAAAAACAGGCACTCACTGTATATTTTACTAGCTCCATTTAAGTAAAACAGCATCAGTTCAGATGTCAGCCTGCCAAAGAGAGAAAGCTTTCCGGAACAAGATCACCCTTTCAGCCTGTGTTTATAGAATCCCAAGGTTAAGAGGCACTTGGTTCATAGCTCCTGGGAGCTACCACAGAACTGAAAAATAAACATAAATAATGTCATTAAGAAATATCTTCAGAAGCCTGTGTCTCATTGTGAGAGCCTCACATGATGCACACTTCCCTCTGGGATTAATATTTCCATTAAATCTGAGCCTCGGCATTTGCCCTCCTGAAGAGAATATTTATTTAAAATTTCCTCTGGCCTTCAAGACAAGACTAGTAGCAGCCCCAGCTGCCTGGCTGCATGCCAGCAGCCCACGTTTCTCTCCTGTGTCCCCAGCCACGAGAGCTGTCACAGCCAGGACAGCAGCCCTCGTTACATTATCGCACAGCTGGGTCATTTCGGAGTACTTTGGTAGGCCTCAGAAAGCAAAGGGGCCAGGATTTGCCTGCAAAGGCAATGTGGCAAGAGAAGATCCCCAGACCAGCCTGAGTATGAAACGATGCAGTTGTGCTGCCTCCCAGAGCAGGCGATGACTTTATCTGGTGCTGTTGATAATATCTCCGGTTTAGTGCCGCTCTACTTCTCTGTGTCATCCCTCCCCTCCAACTCTTTAAACAGATTATGGGGTCGGAGCCAAGCCTGAAGGAAACAGCTTCAGCAATTTGCTGGTAATAAAGTACTGTTATGTAGGGACTGGCTGACTGTGTCAGGCTGCAGACGCAGCGCTCAGTGGTGTCTCAGAGAGGATCCAGAAGTGAACATCCCAAAGGAGCCTGTGGGAGACCTCAGCAGGCAGACACACTGCCTTCTCTTCCCCATCCAACCTCTGGCTGAAAAATTGGCATCCCTGAAGAAGATATATCTCTTTTGCCTTATCTTTTCCGAATCACTCGCTATCAGAGAATCAGAGAAATATGGAATCACAGAGTGATTTGGGTGGGACCTTATAAGGTCTTCTAGCTCCAACCCCTCTGCCATGGGCAGGGACACCTTCCACTACTCCAGGCTGAACGTAGCCCAATCCAACCTGGCCTTGAACACTTCCAGGGTCAGGGCATCCACAATGTGTTACAACATGTTCCAGTGCCTCCCTCACAGAAACACTATCAATAACTATAACCCTCAATAATCTTATTACCCATCATCTACTCCTCAGTTTCACACAGGCCTTAACAAGACAAAAAAGGCAGCTCACATCCAGTGAGAACTATTTCAAAAGTGGTTAGAAATGTCTGGACCCAGCAAATAAATCCACATGCATTACAAACTTATCTAAGTGGAGGAACTTGTGGTGTAGGGGTCTGTTCTTTCACATTTCAATATGTTGGTAGTGTTATTACCAACATCACTATTGTTACAGTCATTACTTTGAATCAGGGTGCATATCCTTGCAGAGCACACGTCTGCAGATAGTGCAAGCCAGCCTGCTTTTGTTCATTTGAAAGACATCTGCAGCTTTGGTTTGCAGAGACAGACTTAATCCTCAACCTCAGAGATGTCCAAGTGTTATATATCTAGTGGTTGAGTCTGTTGACTGAAGCAGGAGTAGTCCAGACAACTGGCTAATGATGCTTTTAACCAGGTTGTCCAGGTACAATTAGCTTTATTGACCGACTTTACCCCATGTCGTTTGCCAGTGAGCTGAATGCACGCAGTGCTATTTGCTATCTTATCACTTCGTTGAGTGAGGCTATAAAATAAAAGGAAACTATAATGAATGTATGTCTTTAACTATCTTTACAACAGAGAAGAGTGGTCCAGCACCTGGACACTCCTTCAGTAAATCTCCGGAGATGCCCATATCCTGTTTTGAAGAGAATTCTTTTTGCCTGCACAACATGCTCCCACTGGCTATCATAAAACAAACATATTTATTATCTGACTTGCCTGATTTCCATCACACTTCTTTATCTTGCTACTATTAACATACTTAGCATATTTCCACTTAGTAAACAAAACGTGTAGGAGTAGCAAAATGATAATAAAAAGCCAATAATTAGTAATCTATTTATTTGTCACTATACTCTGCTGAGGGTGGACAATGTCTATTTGGTTAATCATCTCTCAGATGTAACTAGGGTTCGAAATAGAACAGATAACAAGAAAGTGAGTGGGAATACCACATCCTGTTGAAATTTCAGGGTGATTTATATCGGCACAGTGTTTCTAGCCCATTGAGGATTCATTTTCTACTAGTAAATAAAAAGCAACAGGAAAAAATCAGGGTAGATTTTGAGACTACAGCCTCTAAACCACACCTTCAGCAGGGGCCAGCTCCACTAACTTGAGCAAAGTTAGACAGTCCACATGAAAGGAGGAACCTCTGTCCCCTTGGACGAAAGATCACTTTCAGCAGCAGAATAGTTATATCAGCCTGCAAATCTCTACTCTCCAACAGCTAGATATCACCATGGGGTACGGTCAGTCTTCCCCAATTATTCCTCCAAAATGAAGCGCCCTCACTAATCTGGGAATAGTTTATAGCATTGCTGTGACAAGCACTGTGTTTTGCACTCTCCTCCGATGTCTCTCTCTGTAAAGCTGCCGTGGAAGGAAGGGGGAGCTTACTTGCCAGGCTTACTTCCAGAGCTTGGCAAGTAGTCAGTCTGAAATATTCTTTGACCGGTGTTAATCAACTTCAGCAAGCATTCTGGTGCTGCAGTGTGCAATGCCAAGGCAGTTCTTTTCCTTATCGATCTCATAAGGATTTAGACCAGGATGCATAAACAAAGGAACAGGGAACAAGGAGGTGGAGCTGGGAGATGGGTGGACCCCTGAGGACAGCGGTGTTCAAACACCATTTAGAAAGGGATTAGCAATATCAACTCCTGGAGAGGGAAAGCCACAAAAATGCCAAGCATTAAAGGTTTTGAAAAAGATTTCTTCACAGCTTCCCCTCCACCTCTCCCATTCAACCTACTGTAGACTTTGCAACTCTAATCTAGTGAGTGGCTTACCTCCAAGTCTCTTGACTGTGGTCCGGTCTCTCTCTGTAAGACACAGGATGCCATTGTTCCTCGCACATTGTTGCAACTATTATTCCTTGGCCCAACTTGCAGAAATATAAATCAGCCAGAGATAAAGGGTGATTGAAACAATAATCGTTGTACAGTAGTGACAGCTTTTCCTTATTTACCATAATGAAATGTCAGAGAGAGTAGACTGAGAATAATGAAACTATGGGAGGAATAAATCCAAATCAAAAAGCCTGGAAAGCTTCTAAAACAAGAGAATCCAGACATGGAGGCAGAAGTGCACGTTTATGGGACTCAGACTCACCGCACAGTGCATCCAGCCTTAGCAGCATTGTAGGAAAAAGTGACAATTTGTGCAGAAAGTGTGCCGATGCTTTGGAGTGTTTTGACATATTTTACGTGTCTTTCTTATCAAAATGGGAAAAATATTAATAGAGGAACAGACAAAAGAGGTATGGAAGAGAAAAAAGCATTAAGAGACAGTAAATTATCCCTTTGATTCCCACGGTGGCAATTATCACAGGGACAAAATCTGAGAGAGCCATACTCTGCCCCACTCTGCTTATCAGCTGCTTTTATAGTCAAGGCCTGTTAGCCTTGGCTATTCCCACGAGCAGTACCAATACGTGGGCAGACATGCACAGACCGCATGGCATTGATAGAGAATTGCTGAGACTCTGTTATTTCGCTGAACTCTAAACAAGAGCAACGAAAGGTAAGAAAAGAGCATGAGACAGCAGAGCTGGGTGGATGTGGCTGCAGTTCTCAGTTGCAGTCCCACAGCACAGAGGGTATGTGATCAGCAGTGGGTGCCCACCGCGTGTCCTCCCAAGCAATGTACAACATGCTCCTTCTCCCTTCCTTGCCATAAGGCCTCGTTCCTGCTGATTTGTTGGAAGTAGGAGGTAAGCAAGCTGAAGGTGTCAACTGGATGTACACAATACCCTTTAACGGGTTTCTTGGCCTCTAGCTATGTGTAAATACCATAGCAGCAGGGCCACGTGATGCTTGGAGCTCTGCCAGTAGCTGAGGCTCTTACTGCTGACCACCCATTACGGACAGCTTAAGATATGGCTGAGAACATTAACCAGGAAATGACATCCAGAGCAAGTAACCCCTCCCACTATTTTAGTTTTTGTGTAAATGTGGTAAAAGATGCCAACTGGAAAGCTGCAGAGATATTTCTGAGACAGGAGCTAGACACACCGAAGGGTATATAAGTTAATAGTCATTTTAAAATGACTGAAGCCAAGTTCTCTTAACATGCAGTGGTGCTTGGAGAGAGCATCCCTACTCTACATAATGCTCTGCTATCTCAGTTGGGTTTATACCCAGCAGAAAACTTATCTTTTGAGGTTTAGCAGTGAATGACTATTAGCAATAACTAAATACAACCCCCCCTTTTGGTTGTAGAAGTGCACTTAGAACAATCATTTAGCATTTCTGTGAGAAATTATCTCCTCCATCAAAGCCAGTTATTTATGACTTATGAATAAGACCTCTGTTTGCAAAAAAATCCCCAAAAAACCAACAACCCTAGCTTGTCTGGCAACAAGCCTGCAATTATTCAGAGCTTCGTGTGGGTGTGGTGAATCAGTGAAGCATACTCCCTGTATTTATTTAACAAATAAGTATACCTCTAGCGTATTTGGCTGCCAACTTGCAATAATAATGAAGTTTGCTTCTGAACTAACTCATCTTGCCTAAGGAAGGGCAAAACACCAGATCAAACATACTTGAATCAAGCTGCCCTTGCACATTTTTCAATTTGCCCTTGTTTCAAACTTTGAGTTCCAGCCATCTTTGGGAAAAGCGCCTCACACCATTCTGTGTGTAAAGATGTAATCTTTGAACAAATCTGCTGGTTTTAGTTCCAGGTGAGCTGCTTTTCACACCAGGCAGCTGGAACCCACGAGCAGAGCCCTCTGGGCAATAGCCACATGGCTCTGGAAGGCACACCAGATAAACTTTGCCATTGCAACAAAGTGAAGAGCACTTGCTTTTGAATTCTGGAGGTCAATAACAACTCTCTTTGTCTCCCACAAAATTCCTCTTTCAACATACCTACTTTAGGTCATTCAGCTTCAGTCACGGGAGTGGGAGGTAATGTTTTAATGTTCCTGGTCAGCCTTACTCCGTAATGAATCAGAGATGTTTTTCTTAAGACATAAAAAACATAAGCAAAATATAACTACACTAAGTCAGGCGTGTCATTTGCAGAATGTACTCACACAGTAGCTCACACACACACGTGTGTGTGCCAGGCTGTACAAAAATTATCAGGTAGGTGAATTAGGGACATGAGTGCAAGTATTGTTTCAGCAGGTGTTCTGTGCCTCAGAGCACGTGCTGCTGCAGTTCATTAAACTCTGGACACATTACATTTGATGGGGAGAATTTCCACACAGATCATCGAATCACAGAAATGCCTGGGTTGGAAGGGACCTTAAAGATCATCTAGTTCCCAACTTACCTGCCCTGGGCAAGGACAACTTCCACTAGACCAGGTTGCTCAGAGCACCATCCAACTTGGCCTTGAACACTTCCAGGGATGGGGCATCTACAACTTTTCTGGGCAACCTGTTCCAGAGGCCTCACCAACCTCACAGCAAAGAATCATTTCTGTATAAACAATCTAAACCTGCTCTCTTTCAATTAAAACCATTCCCACTTGTCTGTCACTGTGTGCCGTTGTTGAAGATAGAACTGTTCTTTGGATTACTGGTAATGCCTACACAGGTGTGAGGGGAGAAGTGCTGGAAAAGTTACCCACAAGTTACCTCCTCCTGAGCCCCAAATACTTTTTTTAGTATATTTTGAGAAGGAAAGTCTTTTGAAACATTCAGAAGTCACACCTCTTGAGTCTTGCCCTTATCGCAGGTAACGCCTATGGCAAAAAATGCGTTACCTGTAGTAGGAATTACAGCTCAGATTTGCAGTCACTGTCGGATAAAGCTTCTATAGCTCAAGAATGCAACTACCTGTAGCTGTTTCCCTGCCCCACTGCTGTGATCACACATAAAAGCCAATGCTGCTCATAGTGGCTTGATCAGAGAGTTTGACCTCTGCTTCAGAAAGCTGTGAGTGGATATGATGGTACAAACTGTCAGAGCCTGTCCCAATCTCTCAGCAATCTGTGTTCCCACAGAAGGAGAGCTGGTACAACAGGTAGCCTGTCCTCTGCTGAGCTGCCCCATTCACCACTCAAAGTTCAGTCAGTCATTATTGAAATGGACTGAGCAAGGCCAGCTGAGGAGCAAGCACAGCATCTGTCCTGGCACTGCCCTGAAGGGAGGGATGCTCCACAGCAAAACTGAGAGCAGGCAGCTGAAGCCAGGGCCAGCTTTGATAGGTGACATTGCTTGTGCTCATGGGAGTGACGAGTTTGGCCTCCCGAGGTCAGACCCAGCCCAGATGTCACAGAGGGGACTGCTGGCTCTGTGATTGCAGCAGATTGTTTCTCCTGGCACAGCAGTGTGCTGGCTCTCCTGTCTAACCTTTTCCATTGTTTTTCTTTACGTTTGCTACTGGAACAGGAAAGGTCACAACGTATTATCAGATACAGATAGGACTTGAGGATTATGAGTGTTTATATGTAAGCTAGAGGATGTATTCCGTATCAGAATTCATCTCAGGGAAGTCTGGGACTGTGTCTATTAAATGCCTCCTTTTTGTATTTTTTTTGCCTTGAAGTATATACGTATGTTTTGCTCTCAAAGTGTTGGTCTCAGATTGCCTATAACTGTACCCATTGCCAGCATGCCAACACCATTAGAGAATCCTTCATTCTAACCTCCTGCTTGTAGTATTGTCGGAAATATGTGGCTACAAAGTCACCCTAGAGACATATATTATGGCCTAGCCAGGTTCAGCTTGAGTTTTAATACAGATAGGGCTTTAGTTCTGCTTTTAAGAGCTGATTTCAAATTAGGACTTCAGTTCCCTAACTAACTATTTCAGTTTAAGTCTCTCCAAGGGATCCATCATTGTGAGAAAGCTGCTTAAAGTATTTAAAGATAAGATTTATTGTACCCAAGGCAGCTATGCTTTCCTTGTTCTCTTTCTGTGCTATGCCTGTCTGGCATTTTATTACACTTCTTTATTCCTTATTATCTTCTTCCTTTACTCCATCTCCAATAACTGAAATGGATATCAGGTACAGCACAAACAGCAAAGGCAATGCAGAATAACTGGGATTTCTGGGATTTCTATCTCCTCTTGTCGGTCCACCAGTTATTTCAACATGGAACAGTGTTCAGAGTGCCACTGAGAGGCATGTTTGCTCCAGTGCTCATCCTCACGGACCCCAGTTGTGCAATGGTCATTGCCAAGGCTGGAGCACAGCTCCAGGACACTCTCTGCCAACTCCAGCACCGCAGCACGGCCCATCTGGACAGTGCTCATTCAAAGTTGAGGTGTTTGTTGTGAACAGGGTTGCTGCAGCAGGAGCTGGACTGTCCAGTCCCATAGATGAATGGGTTAAGTGTTTCCAAACCTTCCTTTTTTGCAAGTTTGCCTCTTCTCTTTTTTCCTGAGATATTGCAGGTAGTGCAGATACATTTGAGAGGTGATGTGATAAAAATACTAATAAGATAAACCCACTGAACAATACCGTCCTGAGTGGAAAACAACTGGCCATTGTTTCAGCCTCCTCCTCTGCTTTCTTATCTTGTGTGAAAAATACCTGTGGTTCTCAGAGCACAAACACGAAGGATAGAGTGAGACCAGATCTACAGCACAGACTTCTGCTTGGCAATGATACATCAGCCAAAGGTGTGAAGAACAGTGCTCCCTGACAGACACAACAGTGCTGGTCAAGAGCTCCTACACAGGTATGGCTGTATCAACAAATCTGCACTTTCTCTGGTTTTAACCACAGAGCTTCTGACAAAATTTGACGTGTATTACTGCTTTAAAATACTGGTCTCATGACCAGATTTACCAGGGCTGCTTGGGAGGCTGTCACCCCAGTGTAGTGCCACCAGAGCATGAGGCTGTTGACTCCTACACCAGGCCTGGGAATGGACTTGGGGGGAAGGTGGGGTCTTCAGCTCCCCTACTTCTCTCTTTGAGTCTTTGGAGAGAAAGCATTTGTGCCTGTCCTGTGTAAACACCTGTGGAAGTGAAGACAGATGGAGACCTGTGTGAGAAAATGGGATGGCACCAAAACCAGGGTGTGCTTCTGAGTCCGTGCATCCTCCTCCTTGACAGAGTGCACAGGCACATGCGTGGGGCCACACACTCACGTTGGGGTGACTGTCTGGCTCACAGGTTTACAAAGCCTAGTCCTTGCTCACACAGATCCCACCAGCTGTCAGCAATGTCTCTTCATTCCACAGAAGCTACTTTTTTTCTCTCCTTCTCTTCCACTGCAGTCCCAGAGTGTTGTTCAGCATGAAATGCATCAGCCCTGTGCCAGGCACAAATCCCAGACATCTGTGGAGAGGAGCGGAACAGAAAAGCTTTCCGTGAAGGCACTGGAAAAATATTTGTATCTTTAGCTGTGCCATAAAAAAAGAGGAAAAAAAGATTACAATTACGGCAAAATTCAGGTCTGAGCTTCTTCTTGCACGTCTTTCTGAACTCCTTAGACTATAGTTGAAGTCTGTGAGTGAGCATAACTTACACGTGTAAGACTCCCAGACAGATTTAGTAGCATAATTACCTCAGCAGACAAAAATTAAAGAGCCCTATCTCTTGCTTCTAAATTGTCTGACTTTCATTTCATCTTTAAAGATAATATTTTTAAGTTACTTTTATGTCAGTTATGTCCAGCAGCTGCATTTGGGAAGAGGCCATGTGTAACCAAGGAGAGAATTTACAGGGAATATAAATGTATAGAGAGAATTCATTTACACCTGTACAGCGTACACAGATGGGAGAACTGTGTATGCCGAGGGGCTGCTATAAGGTGTGACCTGGAGCCCCTGCCATGACCATTGCAATGGCTTTTCAGTGCTTTCTTCACCATCTGTCGAGAGGGACTGAGGGGGCGCTGGTTTCAGGGATGTAGCACTGCCAGCTGTACCTGTCCCAGTCAGATCTCATCTCAGCCTCCCCAGCGCTTCCCACTCTGCCCATGGTCCAGGACCCCAGGTCAGTCCCCGCAAGCCCCTGCAGCAGGACTGGTCTCCAGTTCCCCTCAGTCCTGCCTGCCTGGCCATGGACCTCAGCCCATCCCTAGATATAAAAGGACAGTTAAAACTCAAAGCCAAGTTTCACACCTCATTTGGCTTCTCTTGACAAGCACATTCAGATTCTGCTTTCCTTCTCCTCCTGCTCCCCACTGAGCACCTGCACCACCTCAAATGCTGGAATCACAGCATGTGGTGCATCAGCCCTGGAACTTAACTGGCTTAGAAACCGCTCTGACTGCAGCCTCATTATTTTTATACTGTTTGGTATCTGAAAAGTTATCACAATGTGGCTAACAGGAGCTTCCACACCTCTCAGAAGACAAGCAGCTGAGAAAACCCCAATCCAAACAATTGTCACTTTAACAAATATATTATTTCAATGAAGCTCAAAGGATTTGAGATTTAAATACTCAGATGATTGAAAATTGTATGCTTCAACACACTGAGCAGCTGCGGCTCCCTAAGACATGGGGTGCGTGGCCGGCACCGCCCCGAAGAAAAGGTGTTAGGGTTGGAGTTAGGGTATAGGGTTAGGGTTAGGGCTAGGGCTAGGGTTAGGGTTAGAGTTAGGGTTTGGGTTTAGGTTTGGGTTAGGGCTAGGGTTAGGGTTAGGAAGACTCTTGGAAGCGTCACAGGTAATAAGAGTTCAATTCTAGGCAATGGGAACTAAAGTTTCAGTACCACAACTTAGTCATCTCTTCTATTATTTGATCATCTTCAAGCAAAATTGGAAAGTTCTTGGGATCTTTGTATTACATGTCCTTTTTTTCTGCTTTGTTTTTTAATTTCATCTTCAGTTGGGCTACATCAACACTGGTGCACTGCTCAGAGCTGGAGCTCAGCATTCTGTGTGCACTCTCCCGGGCAAATTTTGAGCCTGGCTTGCATGGAGCTGAGCAGTTTGGGTATGTCCAGACTGTGCCAGTCAGTTCCAGGGCAGAAAACATCCCTGAGCATCTTTAATTCACAAGGAAAGCTATAGCCCTCGAGTCTTCATTGGCCCGTCTGCCACCAGCGAGATTTTCCAGCGGCTGAGCAAGGCAGGATTTCACTCAGGGGATATCCCACAGCTGCGCCAAAGGCTCTCACACTCAGGTCACTTGGGATGCATCAGTTTTCTGCTGGCAAGAGGTCAGTGCCAACAGCGCTGCTCCCAATCACACGTAGCCCTGAGCTCACCAAACAGGTACTGGGGCTGAGCACAGCAGGCAACTTGCACTGGAGGCTTTCATCTTAGGCTTTGAAGAACAAACAAAAGACAGGAGAACAGAAAGCCATGAAACATCTCCGTTAAATAGGATCCATAGCTTAAGACTTATCTTTTGTTGTGAGGCAAGAAGTTGACTTCTGTGTTGAACGTAAAGAGGGTTTGGGACAGGAGTGTTGTGTACAGACATTTGCCATGTTCCCAGTGGTCAAACCACAGGCATGTCTTTAATTCATTAGAGCATATTACAACTCTTCTTAAGTACGTGAATACATAAATAATATGCAGACCATAGCCTGGGCTTAGCAAAACAGATATTCTTTCCAGCAGAGCCAAAAACAGTTGTGACTCTGTTCAGCTCCACCGATAAAGTATGAATCATAATGAAGCAGCACAAAATACCTACCTTGCTGTTTTTGAGGTTTGAACTATAAAAAGAAAAGTTTTCTCTCTGCAGAATCTAAACTTTACAAGAAAATCTTTAAAAAGCAACTGAATGACACCAGCTTTTAAAATTTCATAATAATTTTAGAATATAACTCGATAAAGCTTTCAAAAATACTAAGCACAAGGCACAAAAGAAATATTTTGTATGAAGTGAAATCCTTGGTTTAAAGTGCTACCATATCCCCAAGCATCCTTCAGCTCCAGGCCAGCAACAATTGCTCCACGCATCTTATCCTCCATGCATTTCCGTCCTGGACTACAGCACATCATCTCTGGCCAGATTGTGTGGAGCAGAGCCATCTGCAAGCTGACCTGTCATCCTCTTGCACCTCATTTTTCATCTTCATTCAGCCCTCCAGTGTGGCATATGATGGAATACTCACACTGTAGTACCATCCCTGTTTCATGAGAGACCCAGCCACTGACTGAGCCTGAAAGTGCCCCACACTGGACTGTGGTACTGGTCAGGCACCTGGAAAGCCTTCCACCTCCTCTGTGACTTTCCTTCCATCCTCACAAAAGCCCAGGAAAGTGGAGTGTAAAAAACAGCTGAAGAACAGTCTTCTCGCTTCCTAAATCACAGTTAAAAAAAGCAGCTTTTGCCATCCTCTAGGCATCAACAGTTCTTTAGCCACCTAAAATTGGGATGCTAATCTAGTTATCTGAGTTTCATCTACAGTCAGTGGAGACAACATTGAAAGTACCTCAAAAGGACAGTTCTTCCCATATATGCTAGACATCTATTTTAACAGGATCAGTTGCCCTCTGGAGGGGGTTCTTGTCTTCATTGATTAAAAAGAAAGAAAAGCAGCACAGAGTAAGTGCTTAACTTTTAGAGGACAAAAGCCAAGTAGATCTTATCCCCAATCACATATTTTCCTACCTGAAGGAAGAAGCAGAGAAGACTCCCTATAAAGAGCGACAGAGTAAAACTCTGAGGTATAAAAAAGCAAAATTGCAAAGATAAATTCGTTTGATGCCAGTGGTGGACCAACCAAATCACAAGCAAGCATAACTAGGTTGTACCAGGTGGGGATTGAGCAAGTCCAGGCCCTATGATTGTATCACAAACCCTGGAAGGGAAGTCTGAGTGGTAAGCGATTACATCAGGATCCCTGGGATGATTTACAGCCAAGGTAACAGGAGCTTGCTCTCATTCCATCATTTTTATGGCAATCATAGACAACTCCTTACATTAATCATTAAAAAAAAAAATTGGAAAAGCAATTCTGTGATGTAGGAAAGGCTTTTAAGCTGGCACGCACTATTCATCACAAGCTGGTATGACAGCAGTGAAATGGGAGAAGCAGGACAGAGATTACAGAAAGTCTTATTGCAAGAGCCCTCCACCACATCAGCTGGGAATGCTGCAGCCTCTACATTGCCAATATTCTGGCTTTGGTGATGGTGGCCTCTCATGCATGGATGAGGATGTGTAAGAACAGAATTTGCTTTCTAGAGCATTGTTGAGGAATCTGGTCAGATGTTCCTACTCCAGGAGGGCAATGATCCTGTGCCAACAAACCCTACAGGTCTTGCAGTCCTAGAGAGAAATTCTGCACTGCAGAATAAGGACTTTGGCAATACTCACAAAATCTACCATTCATGTAGGACATTTGCTAGGAGGACAGGTCAGGCATGTTCGCTCAGGTGAGCAACTAAAACCCTGGAGCAAGCCTGTGATGGATTCCCACTCTCCTTCTCCTCAGGGCCATGAGAACCCTTGGCAATATCTCCACAAAAACTGGGAGCCAGGGAAGGGATGCCTGGAATTCCTGCAGCAGCGCTAAGGTGTTCTTTGCCTTTTCATCCCTTACAGGAGGCAAACATAAATGGGATAGGACAGTAGAATTATTATGACAGTAGAATCATTTGCACTAGGATCCTCGGTGTTTGAATCAGTATAGCAAATTCACAGGAAATAAAAAATTGGCAAGAGAAAGAGGGTCCACCATTGGCAGGAGGAGATCCCTTTCCTGCTCTCTTTACTGTTCCCTAATACCACATAAGCTTTTTATTGTACAGTAGAAATTCTGGAGTAACCTTTTCAAAGTGCTGCTTTGCCATTTTACTGAGTACTCCTATATCAAACAAGGAGGAGTAAATGCTTATCTGTACAAGGAGAGATGAATTTCAGCTACACCTTCACCCTTCACATGCCTTCCTTGCGTGCTGCATTCCTTATCCACTGTGTGGCCATTCCCTGAAAAAAATTGGTTTCTTTATCTGTCAGTCTCCCTTAAGACATGTTTCCCCCTGCATGGCTGGGTTTCAGCAGCAGGGGCTGTGGTAGGGACCCGTGTGGTGGGGACCCATGTGCCACTCGCAGCTGGGTGCGGCCACTTCTGGAAACAGCCTGGGTGACCACCACACAGCAGAGCTGCAGCCAGGCAGACAGAGGATCCCACAGCACCCCAGCTCAGACATATTTCAGGAAGACTAGCAGCCATTGCAGGCAGGAGATATAAAGAGAACACTTTTAGGGAGGTAAATGAAGACCCTAATAATTGTGGAGACATGGAGCTGGGGACACACTCGAGTTCCAAGTCAAAGGGAGGGAGCCTGTGGCTTATAAGCAACCCAGAGTGAGCAGGGACAACCCTCTGGGATTGTGGCTATGGGTGATGAACGCTAGGGAAAGGACAGCTCTGAGGGACTCTGGCCAACAGGCAAAACTGTAAGGGGCATGAAGAAGAGAGAAAAACCCATAAGAATGACAGATGACCAAAGGAATACCAGTAAGAAGCATGGAAAGGCAGCAGACTAAACCTATTGTGTATATGGCCCCAACCTCTGGGATTACTCAGGGTAACCCACATCAAAAACAGGGGGAGGTGAGACTAGGAAGGAGGGAGGAAAGGTGTTTTGCTGAAATTGTGCCTGGGGAAGAGTCAAGAAAGCTGCTTACCCAAGTGTTTGCTTAATTGTTCACGGTTTCTTTTTCTCAATACCCAAATCAGTGATTAGATGCTTCTGTTAATTGGCAATAAACTAAGTAAAAATTCCGTGGGCTGAGCCTGTTTTGCCAGTAACACCACACACTCGGCATTTTCTTCCTTCGCCTCTTTCACCTTTTGCAAATAGTCTTGCACGCACTGCCCTGGTGACACCAGAGGACCAGTTTTTCCTCAGATCCACCTCTTTTCTACCCTCTCTTGCAGCACATCACTTCATCCACATTTACTCTTTGTTCTGCCTGGCCTGATCAGCTCAGCCTTGTGAGAGCCTGGGCTTCCAGCTAACAAAAGACAAAGTCACAGCAGGAGCCTGGTGAGCAAAGAGCACCTGGACACGCTCAACAAAAGAGGATAGCTTCATCTCTGTGCCCATGTTGTGAGCCCGGCCAGCTCCAACAAAGGACAGTGGGACTGAGGGCAGCTTGTGGCTTCCTGTGTGATGACTGACAAGCTATTGGAGCCCAGGAGAAAATCAGCATGATGCTTTCTTCTGAACTGAGGCGTAACATTCAAGTAATACAAACAGTATTAAATACAAATAGGAAGGAAATGGTTTGCACTGTTCTGTTTGCCTACGGCATCTCTTCTTACATTTTTCACAAACAATTTCAGTATATTAGACTCCTGCTGACCTTAAGAAACTCCTGAACAATTTTGGCCCTTCTGCTCCAGAATTATTCGAGAGCTTTACCCTGAATGTGCTTGAATGTTCAACGAGCTCTTTAATTCCCACTTGAATTTATCTGCCTGCCTCTTCCACTGTGGCTCACCTACCACTCTGTTCAAAAACTAGGGAAAAAAATTTCACATGGTGTAAAATGCAGCCTTGTCTCTTTGTTGGTTAGCCAGAGAAAAGCACTGCGCTGCACTGTTGTTATTCAGACAAGAAACAGAACAAGCAAGAAGCAGTGGATTGGAATAAAGGGCAAGCAATGGATTTCACTAATATGCAGAAGGCCAGCACAAGTCTTATATATTAATTACATGCTGGTTGAGAAAGAGTCTGTAATCTGTTTGGGATCCAGGTAGCATACAGCTTTGTACTGGCTTTTACACTGGACCATGAGTTTCACCCTTACAGTCTCTGCCTTCGAAAAGAGTGACCCTCTCCTTGTGAAAGGCCACGGGTTCCCCCTGTCTGGTGAGGGTGGTGGGTGCCCAGCCCCGCTGGGATCTGCATGGAAAGGCAGGGAACGAGGAGCAGAGCTGCTGAGTCCAGTAGTGAGATCTGTTGAAAGATACGAGCAGCCTGAGGGTAAGGAGACGCTGAGAGAGACAAGAAAACTCCTAGGGAGTGGTCGAGCTAAACTAACAAAATTCTTTCCCATGCACATGCCTAATACTTAAAATAATAAAAACACCTTTTGGGGACTACTGAGCCATGGGAAAGCCAAACAAAATCTGTTTTGGATTTACTTTAGTCAGCAGCTCAGGAATATCAGAGACCCTGCTACGTGAACTGGATATTTAAGTACTACAAAATTCCAGAGCGTGCGATAAAGATGGACTTTTATTTGCCAGGAGGGGATGTGCTTGTGCAATGCTCTCAGCCACAGCGCATTCACCCTCACCAACAGAGTAGGTGCTTTTCCCAGAACTGGTGGGATTGCCTCCTTCACTCAGCCCTGCAGCCCAGTGCCGAATCCCTTAATAATAACTCAGCCATAAAGCAAACAGCTCAGCTATGGCCCAGCCCAATCTCTCCATGCAGAGAAATGCTGTGACATTTACACACACAGTTAAGCAAAGCAGCTTCTAAATTTTGCATTCAATTTTGTTTCTAAAACTAGATGGGCTTTCTCTGGTCTGTCCCTGCTCCCTGCAGCACTGCAGTCAAAGCTGGACTTCAGAAATGCAAGAGCTGCAGCAGCCAGCAGCTCCCACTCTGGGGTGGGCTGCACATTTGGACCAGCTCTGAGCAGCAGTAGCTGTTTTGGGGGCAATGCACAGGCAAAAAGGTCATGGTGAGCAGAAGGGCCTCGAGCTGAAAACCCCAGTGTGTTTTCCCAGCCGCCAGGGCAGATTGCTCATCAAAAAGGTACTTTGCGTAGAAAATGTGTTCTTCAGTACGTTTGCTTCTCGTTTGGCCTAGGATTAGATTTTGCCTGATAGTAACACTCGGGCAGATGTCTTCAGGCATTCCTTTTTCTTAACGCAAACATCTGTTGGTTCTTTGAAAGACACCATGTTTTTGCTGATTGTGGTTTAGGTGGTGGCGTGGAGACATCCCTGTGGACACACGGTGTGGGACTGGCAGGTGGACACTTTGGTCTCTGCCTGCACTTTGAACAGGATAAATTCTTGAGGCTGTAGGTGCTTGGGGGCAGACAATCTGGGGGACAGGCTCACCTTGCATGCTACTTGTCCTTTTGTTTTGGGGAGTGCCGTGAACACTGCAAGATACAGGTTGGGTCTGCCTTCACCCTTGGGAACAGAATCAGACACAGTGGGGAACACAATATGGGGACATCTGAAACCGTTGACTCAAATTCAGCACAGTGTAAACATCACTGGACTGCTTCCAGACCTGTTGTAGGACATCTGTGCACTGCTGCACACAGCCAGGCTCGGTCTCTCACTGCTCAGGAATCCTTCCGTCATGGGGAAGGCAGCCTGCAAAGACGTGCAACCACTCAGCTGAGCATCAACTGGATGAAGAGATGTGTCAGAAGCCAGGGAACAATGGCAGCATTCAGTCACGACCAACATGGTTTGAAAGCACAAAACTAGAGATGTAAGGGATTTGCTACAGATGTGTCCCCAGATTCTTCAGGGCCCCAAGAAGAATCCAGGCCACAGCTCGATGATGTTGTAAATCCAGCTTTAGCGCTCTGATTAGATGAAAAATGCTGCATCCTCATGCCAAAAAAGTTCTTTAAAAAAAGGGTGAAGTAGAAGTAAGCACTGTATCTGCTATCCAGCCACTTATTAAGTGTAACAGTTTTACAGACATATGGCACAGCAACTCCTCTCCTCAGATGCTGTGTGAAAGCAAGATATCAAGAATCTCCAGAAGAAGGCTGTAGGGGGGGGAAATAGCTGAGCTGACAGTGAATAACATCATGTTTACAAAGTAAACAAACTGGGAAGACAAAAGCAAACCTTCTCTCAAATCTTTAGTTTAAAAGAGCCTTGTGTACAGCATGCAGCTATTAGCACCAGCACAGCACAGATGAGACAGAGAGATTTGAAACTGATGTTCCTTTAAAGAGCTTGCCATGTGGTGCTGCAGCATTAACTGTCTCTTAAAATCCTGGTTTAGGAACAGACACTATTTACTGGATTACCACCAAGCAAAGGCTTGCCACCAAATTTATTTCCCGTAGTCGCGTCAACGGGCACCGAGCTGCAGGATCTGAGAGCCATTGTCAGTGCCAGATTGAACCCGCATCCCCAACGGCCACCAGCTGCAAACCAGCCACACAAACCCTGCCCGTCACTTCTCCTAAAGGTGCTTTTTGGAAGCAACCACAGAGGGGATTTGGAATACTTCAGTGCAAAAGGATGAGAGCTGCCTTGTGCAATGGCAGCCTGCCTTACACAGGTGATGTTGCATGTTTTTCTGCGTGTAGAAGAAAAAACCCACAAGTACCTGCTGCACAGGGACACCTTGAACAATTAGAGGTCCAGGAACAGCATAAAAACTGGGCTCACTAATGCATCCTGCTAAGAGGATCTCCGTGTCGCTGTTCCTTCTGTTACACCAACGTGCTGCAAAGACACGGAGGCTGTGCCTCGGATTACCTACTCAACAAAGTTACTGTTTAGCTTATTCTTAAACCAAGATGAACCAGGTTTGCCTTTGCTGAAGCCAGCTCTGTCAGGAAGTGGGGGCTAAGGTGAGAACCCCACACAGTCACATACCAATACACTCACACTTAGTGAATCCTGTAGTAGGAAATTGTCCTCAGTGCCACTTTGCCTTCCTTGGTCTCACTTTTTTTCCCCCACAAAAGCATTGTGGTGACATCCAGAGCTACTATCTTGTGGTAAATAATCAGGCTGCTTCACGGCAGACAGGGGCTCTGGGGGCAGCCGAGCCATGTTTTGGTGTTCTTATTGCAGGCGGCAATCTGTCCGTGCAGAAAAAATAAAAAAGAGGCTTCAGAAAGGCAGATGGCTGCTCATGGTGTTAGGTCAGTCGGTGTCCCAGCTGTCCCAGGTGCTAACCTGCCACAGGAGGGCCTGGCCAAGGATGTCTGGGAGCCCTGGCCCAACAGACTGTAGGAAATTACACTATAGGCATTCAACACTAAGGCCATTCTTCTCCCAAGACGTGGAAAATTCACTCCTGGATCAGAACATATCCTTGGTTCATTTTATTGGCAAAATACCCTGGAAATGAACCTCCTAGCTTTCACACAAAGGTCCAGAGTGCTTTGGTTTCAGAGGGGTGGGCGAAGGCGATGGGGCGAGGGGTGGGGGGGATTATGCCTGGCTGTTGTTCTGTTGAAAGTCGGTTTGTTTCTGTCTCATAAAGTATGCAAGAATGTTCCCATGCTCTGCCCGGGCCAGCCCCCAGCAGCATGCTTTGCACATTAGCAGCTGATGCTGGAATGCGGCGTTCCCAGGGCAACTGGGAGCCCCCCATGGGGCACAGCCAGCCCCCACCATTGTGCAGCCCTGGCTGACGCGGCTTTGTTGGGTGAGGTAATGCCGTGTGTATGCAAACCAAGCCAGGGGCACAAATGGCACTTGGAAACTGTTCCATGACTTCAAAGGGCGGGCTGCCTGGCCCCCAGGAAGGCTGCCTCACTCCGGCCTGCACCTCCACTGCTGAATTTTACCTCCTCTCCCACCCTGCTGCCACTGTCACAGTGACAGTATCCTGGGCTGCATCATTTGCACAAACCTTTGTGATATGTTTTAGTGGGCACGGTGGTATTTGGTCAAATGTTGGGCTCGGTGATCCTGGATGTCTTTTCCACTCTTAATGTTTTTATGATTCTTTGAAAAGGGAGTAGTGTGGAGGAAGTAGTGTCTACTCCACTCTGATGAGAGCCCACCTGGAGGGCTGCTTCTGCCTCTGGGGCCCCAAAACATAAGAAGGACATGGACCTGTTGGAGTGAGCCCAGAGAAGGGCTGTCGTGGCTTACCCCTAGCCAGCAACCAAGCTGTACTAACCACTCTGAAGAAAATTAACTCTACCCCAGCTGAAACCAGCACATTGGGCCACTAAGATGATCACAAGGCTGGAGCACCTCTCCTGTTAAGACAGGCTCAGAGAGATTGTTCAGCATGGAGAAGAGAAGGCTCTAGGGAGACCTTATAGCAGCCTTCCAGTGCCTAAGGGGTACAAGAATTCTGGAGAGGGACTTTTTACAAGGGCATGTAGTGATAGGCCAAGGGGGAATGGCTTTAAGGAATGGCTTTAAACTGAAAGAGGGTATATTAGATAAGATCTAAAAAAGACCTTTTTTTACAATGCAGGTGATAAAACACCGGAACAGGTTGTCCAGAGAGGTGGCAGATGCCCCATCCCCAGAAAAATCCACAGTCAGACTGGATGTGGTTCTGTGCAACCTGATGTAGTTGAAGATGTCCCTGCACATTGCAGGGCTGTTGGACCAGATGAGCTTTAAACCTTTCCAACCTGAACTATTCTATTCTACGACAGCTCCATCGGAAATGTGGCAGGAGCTCTGCAGTGGACAGGACTCAAGTGTTGCTATCAGTTTGTCAGCCCAACTTGCTCACCCATGTCTCCCCACACGGACCTCTAGCATACAGTCAGAAGGCTTTTTTCCAGAATACTTTTATTTCTTGATGCTGGAGTCCCCTTCAGTATGGGACTGAAAAGAGTGCTGCACCATAAGAAAGAAGAACTGTCCTCTCAGATCCATATCTCAGCTATGGACACAGCTGAATTCTTACCCATAGCCTTTAATAATTAAACTAATTCTACTACACTCAAGAGATCCTCTAATTCTACTATCCTCAAGAGATACAGCTTCATATTGACTAGAGGCTTAGGCTCCAGGGAGTCGTGACTTCATGTAGATCTAATGCTGTGTAAATGTTAAACATTATTCTTGTCCCCAAAGCTTTGCTGCGTTCTACAGGTAATGAATATTGAGAGAGGAATTGGAGGTTTGCCACCAGATACAAAAAGCGAGAGCAATGTTATTGTTACATTTAAAACCCTTTTATTAGATAGCTGTCTAAATTATGTGCAGAAACAGAACATCAGGGCATTACAGGAACAAATCGATTCCTTAACACCACCTCGAGTTTAACGAAAATGTCGGCATCAGACCACTCGCTTGCCAGATTGATTGAGAAACACCAGAAATCTGCCTGTTCTCTGAGCCTAGTTTCTGTTCTCAACAAGAGAGTGGAGGAGGCATTTCAAAGGATATTAAAAAAAACGGCAAGTGGAAAATATGCAGTGAACAAAACAATCTTTATGGTATTCTTTGGTTGTGCAACAGCAAACCAATGTGTAACTACAACTAGGACTGAGAAAACTCCTGCCTGGGAACCAAAGGCATCCCAGTTCCACACCTATTTGCAGACTGCAGAGTGCTTTAATACTGACATCTTGTCCTAGTACATTTTGGCCCAGTTTTTCAAATATACATAGGGTGCCAGAACATGCACATACGCATCAGTGAGTTAAGTGTCTAATGTTTTGGACCATGTGTCTTCCTTTTTGTGTCTTTCACTACTGTGACTTTGTCACATAATCTCAGACATTTCTCTAGCACTTCTGAGAGGCGGGCAAGTCAAGTGCACCAAGGATGTTTTTTACCCAGTGCAAAATCAGTAAGAAAAATGGCTTGCACTTTGGTCACTGTCAATGACAAAACTGGGACAAGAAATCCTCTTGATTCCAGGAGGGTGGGGGCCAACGTTGCTCCCTCAGCTTTCTAGTTCACCTGCCACATGCTGAGGTGATTTCATGATCACACAGTTCTTCTGATGGGAATGAAAGCTGAATTACAATGTTCTCTGTAATAAAGATAAAGCAAAATCAAATAAAACTACATTCTTGAAAGCCAAGAAACTCAAAGATACTCTTAAAGCAACCTTAAAATGTAGAAATAGAGATTACTATAAAGCATATAACTGTCCAACGTGTTCCTAGCAAAACTGCAGCAGGAGGGCTTCTGCTTCAATTACCCAGCTCCCAAAAAATAAAGCTGAGTAGAGAAACTTCCTGACCTGTTCTAGTGGGACCCAATTCTGCTTCTCTTCAGCTTATACAAAGCTTCCATTACTTTCAGTGGGAACAGCTTAGCAGTTCTAGTAGTGTGAATGGATGCATTATAATGTCAGTAATAACAAATGTCATGCACATTCCATGATTAGCTAGAAAAATGATTCTAGGGTTAAATAGGCATGTCTTATTCAGATGCATGTCACTGAGCCGGGCCCATCACCTAGGTACTGGATGCCATCTCTCTCTTCTTCTCCTATTGCTAAACATGCTAATCCCGGGCAGCAACCAAACATCACTATTGCAGGCTTGTCCAAAAATTATGCAGAGACAATTAGCCTCATTGAAAAAAGGTATCAAAGACCTCACAGTATCAATTATCTGTTTCTCAGTGTGCACGCACACACACAGGCATCCAAGGGATTTTAAACATAGCTAAAGACAGTGTTTTCATTAGTTCGCTGTGAATGGCAGTGACTTCATGCATTAAAAACTCCGCACCTCCCCCTGTGGTGTAATGCCCGTACCCTGAGATGAATGGCTTTGCTGCAGCTTTTTGTCCTGAAAGGCTAGGAGAGAGATACTCCCAGTCCCGAGGGAGACTGCAGCTGAACGTGCCCTATTACGATCACACTGGCAGCATCTATTGATCACAAAAAAGCAGGTGACAGCATCCCCATCAAAATAAACACCGGGATAAATTAAACACCTCAAAGTGGGCAGCATGCAAACTGGGAGAGGAGAACTCAGAGGAATACCACTGTTTTAGCTTCTTCTAGGGTATACATAGCCAGCAGCAGTAGGAGTTTGTACTTTCAGACTGCTTTACTGGTATGAACAGCCACGGTGCTCCTGAAAAGCAGAAATGACACCCTTTGTCTGTCTCCTCTATGTTATAAAGGTAAGAAAAAGAAGCAGGAGGTGTGTTCAGTTAAGATGCTCTCAAACGTAACTCCCAGCATCCACAGAGCCTGAGGGGCCAGAAAGATGAAAAGTTAGGCAAGTGGGTGCAATAAGGATCCAGATGTTTGCAGGAAACTGTGTAAACGGTTTGACGGCTATAAGGTTTCTGCAGCAGTTTCCATATAAAATGATATTATTAAAGGAGTATTTCTTCCTTAAAAAATGCTTTTCATGTATTTTGAAACTGGTTTTATGACCACAATTAATATATCCTGTGGCCTAAATTAGTTACTTTCTTGTTCAGTGCATATTTATTACAAGCACATGCTGTAATACAGTTGTGACACAATGCCTGAACCACTATGGAGTGATACTGAGTGAATCAGCCTACTGAACAAAATACTAAATCACTTCACACTTTATCTTTGAAAGAACTTGTCAACAGAGAATGTGAAAAAATCCCACAACTGTGGGAAACTATTACAACTGTAATTTTTTTTGAGGACTTGGCAGAGAAGCCACAGCTTCACCAAGCCATGGAAGCTGAGCACTCGGGAGCAGCTGACTCTTTGCAAACCTACTGAAGAGCCTCTGGGCCCAAAAGCTCACTCACTTTTTACAACTGTATGAGCTCTTAATGCCACATAATAGCCTTTCTCTGGACCACCGAGGCTGCAATGGTTTCAGTGCTGCAGCTCTTCAAACAGGTGTCTTTCACGGGATGACCCGAAATTGATGGCCATAAACAGGAACAGCCATTCTAAAAATTTAGCTCTCAAGTCTGATTGAAAATAACAAGCACAAGCTTTCCCAATTTCCTTTAACAAAAATATTTACATGCTCTGAAATAATTCACAGTCTACTACCAGCCCCATAACAGCCCTGTGGAAAATCACCGTTACAGCAGATAAGCACATTTTTACATCGATCTATTTTTAAGGGCAAATTAAACCGCACTGAAGAGGCTGTCCACAGCCTTTAGGAATCCGCTGTTGTTAATAATTAAACTACACACCATTTCCTAAAGGTGGTGCTGCAGCCAAAATGCAATTCATAGGTGGGCAGCAGAAACCAGGCAAAGTAACTGTTCTTCGAATAAAGAACGATTACTGCCTTCAAGCATAATGCTTTTGACAGGCTGGTCTAAACTCTTGTCGGGGTCACGAGGTTAATCTCACAGCAGCCACAGGCCCCCTCACTGCTGAGCGTGAACAATATGGTTAACATTTTTGGAATGGAGTTAAATTTCTTTGTCATTCCTAGCCTACACCTGACAGACGCAGCCCTCTTCTCTGCTTTCATAACCTGCCATCTGGAAGATAACAAATTCTTATCTAACTGGTTGATCTTTCCTTCAATCGCTGTGAATGTTTCCCACCACCGACCAAAAGGCCAGAAAACAGAGTTTACCCACCTGAAATAAACTCGGAGCTTTCCTGAGGCTAATTCCTTCAGATCCTGCAAAATACAGGAATGTGTGACACAGCAAAGAGCTCTTAATACCAGCAGCATTCCTCCGGCTCATCACCACAACCACCCCAGCTCTCATTCCTGGGCTACTGACTAAACGCAAATAAATTTTGACATTGTTTTTTGTTCACTATCTCATTGTATTTGGCTTCATTCACCAGTTTATCCCACGTAAGGCTAAGGGTAAGTTAATACAGGATGGATGAGGTTATTTAGCTTATGCCCTAACAAAGAAGAGGTTGCACTTTGCTTGAGCACCTGCAGTGACGCTACATTTGCCTTTAGTAAATTAGCACGAACAACCAGCTACTGACAATTTCAGCAAGGGAATATACCTGTCCTCGTGAAGACTTGTGTCCCAGTGAGGGGGAATTCTGTAGATCAAGTCCTTGCAAACATCTGCAAGTGTTATTTACAGACCCAAGTCAGACACAAATATATACATGGCTCATCATATCTTCTTGAACTTGGGCAAGCTTCTAGTCCCCAGAATTGAAGGTGTCACAGACAGTGTTTCATATCTAAACCTCTCTCTCATCCCACCTACAAGTAACCAAGAAATTCTAAATTTTCTTTGCTAGCAGTGCAATCAAATACTTAAGGTCCAGACAACTGAGGTCTTATTTGCATGCCCAAATTCATTCAAATCATTGGCATCAGGTGCCTATGCAGACCTGGACTACTGAGAGCTATTTATGCTGCCTAATTTTAGATGAGATGATCTGCACAGTCACAGAAGACAGAGGGGCCTCCCACAGTCAGAGATAGGATTTTTTTTCTTTCTTAAACTGGCTGATGTGCCCCATCCAGGGAAGAGGGGAAGAGAATGTACGCTGGGAAAAGCAGGTATATATGAAGCCCCAAAACTCTTCCTGAAGAGAAGAGGCATGGTATGAAAAGTTGGAGAATTCCCTCTGCTAAGTAGCTTCCCTGTTAGAAACATGGATAGACTATCTCCCAGTTGCAGCTACCCCAGCTATCCACTCCCCTTCTTCTGCTTCACATCAGATCTAGAAAGCATGAAATTATAAGATTTAGGCCTTTTCTTTCTGTGAGTTAGGTGCCACTTGACATTTCAGTAAACCCTATTAAGCAGTGGGTTTCTGCTGAAAAAGCTGTTTGCCCCTGCAGCAACTCCAGCTGCAGTCCCTGCCATCCCTCCCTGTATCTTGTTGGAGCAAGGTTCTTCAATTCAGCATAGTTATAAAAATAGATCAATTTTTCTAGGGTAGGCCTAGAATGGGCCAATTCACCCTGCAGCTGTGCCATCATTAGGGTGCACTCCAAAGGAGCAGCAGAAGAAGGCAGAGAGAGCGAGAGGAGCAGAACATTCCTTTTGGCTGGACCAGTTTAGCTGTAACCTGAAATCCTACCATAAATTAGGTGCCTTAAACACAGAGAGCAGGAATTGGCCCCTTGCCACCCAGGAGCTTAGACCACAAGGCAGCGACACAGTCAGCCATGAGCCGTGCTCTGTTTGCCTCCTCAGCAGGTCATGACATCCCTGCTCTCAGGTTCTGTGTGGGCACACAGAAGACCAATCTTTACCATGGGCATCCCCAGTGCACCAGTGCCAATGATGCTCCCCTCCTTTGAAATGGAGGACAGGCCTGGATGCACACACATGGATGTTTATGGATGAAGTAAAATGAGGTAATCAAATTCAAATACATTTGTGAATACTTTTTTCTGTTTCAGAGAGGTGAACTTGCAGGGGAAAGAGCAGCTAGATAGCAAAAATGCTGTAGATACCTGAAATGACCTTATACCTGTCCATCCAGGGACTCTGGACTGGCTTTCTACACCTGACATATGACTGCAAGCATGACAAAGGTATCTCTACTTACTTAAAAGTACTTACCCTACCTATTTTTACCCCTGCAGAGTCACAGTAGAGTAAGTAAAAACCAAAAACAGCTGATGAGCACAGACGGCCATGTAACTGGCATGTGCATGGGGATTGGAAACTACCAATTTCTAACCTTCTTATAATTCTTTTAAACACAAAAACCGATGAGAAAGTATATTTGTCACCTAAAAGGAAGTTGAACAACTGAAAGATAGGAGGGATGGGCATTATAAAGTGCTATGTACCTTAATATGAAATTTCTCAGGGGCCTGAAAAGAATGATACTACAGCATAAGATGCCTGGTTGAAGTGCTTTGACCTCTGCAGAAATGCCCCCTTTCAGCAGCTTGCTCACATCTACATGACCAAGTGCTATGTTTGGGGCAGTGTCCAGAGCCCGCTGCACCCCCTGAGAATGAGACCCACCCCCAAGGAAGTCTCTTCTGTCCTAGCAGGATTTCCCTCTGCTAGAGCTCAGCTTTACCACTGGAGATGGCAAGGGGTAACTCTAAAAGTTGCTTTTACTGTTACCGAGACAAGTATTTCTTCTGTCATTTTAATGGAAGGAATAGAACCAGCTATTTTTAAAAAGTAGGACTCCTTTATGGGATCATTTCCAAGAGGCTGTGGATATCCTCCCCATGGAAAAAACAAGCTATCCAAACAGACCCCCAAAATCCTCAATCCTCAACCTTGAAATAAAAGATTGAGGAAATCAATAATGGTAACAGTTTTTATGGGACATAACTGATCCATACAAAGAATCAGAGAACACCTCCTACCTTTTACGGATTTTGAATACATTTTGGAAGTAACTTTAGGTGAACCAGGCTGACTTGTGTTTCTCATCTTTACTTGATGTATGATGACAAAAGGAGATAACCCTGGTATAGATAGCATGATTTATTCAGAACTGAAGTCAGTGAGACATGCTTACAGTCATTGCAGATTAGCAACCCCTGTGTGTACATTTTTTATTACTTTCGCCTTTTCTCCACTTACCAGCCATCATCTCCAGCTTTTACTTTGTCTTTGCCTGTCTCAAAGTAATGTCCTTTCTAGAGGACAGAAACCAATTTCACCAGGGATTATATTTCACAGCCACATTCTTTATTTACAAGGGGGTTTCAGTGCTCAAGACTTTTTATACTATAAGATACCTAAGTTGTTTTTATAACTTGATGAAATGTTTATAATGTGATGAAATAGCTTTCAATACAGAAATACTTTACTGAGGTGAGTTGCAGCAGACATTTTAACACCTCCAGGCAACCTCTAGAACTATTGAAGTTTGGTGAAATGTGATTATTATTTCTTGATATAAGCTTTCATATCAGCTCTGTTTATTTTCAGGAAGAAGACATTTCTTCTTCCTGAAGAATGACAGGTTGAAACACTCAATTCCAGGTAAATAGCTTTGTTCAGGCACTAAAGGAACCGCCGCCCCCTCCAGAGACAAGAAAAACACTAAAATAGGCAGGAGCTCTTATGACAGGTGAAAGCAAGCCTCTGACCAGAGCGGTGCTGCTGTGAAGGGTAGGGGCAGAGCCCTGTCTGTAAGAAGAAGGGGGGCTGCGTGGAGCTTGTGGAGCACCTTTAAACCTGACTTCCATTTTCAGAGGCGGGAGCAAATCCTGACTAACTCCACCCTTGGGCACCCACCCAACCACTCAGAAGGAATTGATCAGGCATGAGGGGAGATCTAGATGCCTCTTTTACCAATATACTTAAAAATATACTCTCTGGGCGAAATAAATCCCATACTTCAGGCTCTTTTCCTAATGTCACCTCCTGTATGGACAGATGTCATAGCAGTCTTCCTGGTCATCTCTTGGCTTTGCTCAGGAGCCGGGAATTCATTCAAACCCCTTACTCAGTGCCAGGTAATGTGATAAGGAAGAAAGCGGACAGGACCTACACGTCAGTAATTTTATCCAGAACATGGTGGAGAGAAGAGTATTTATGGAATGTGTCTGTGCAGGAGATTCACACTGCACAGCACAAGATAACTTCTCGTGAATTTCAACAGCATTTTAGTCAGGTACAGGCAATGACTTTTCTTCATGTTTGGATCTGTTTTGCCCCAAGTAATGCAAAAAATTGGAAATGCACTTTAGCCAAACTTACCACATTTGACCTCCACTTGCATAGACGTCATTGTAAATTCAAATTATTTCATTCTAAGATCTTAATTTACTAGAACGTAACTGACTTCTAATGGCCATTTTTACAACCCTTTGTTTACAGATTTCACTGGTTCTTTCCTGTCATATTATATTCTGCTCCTGCTGCCTAATTTCAAAGCTCTTGCTGCTTTGACACAGCATACCAGTGTTAATACATAACCGATGCATTTACTAAATGGGCAGGAGGGAAAAACAGATGAGCAAGAGCACGGTAAGCACTTGACTGTAATTATCTGTGAATAGGCTTAGGTTAGCAGTGATAATGGTAGAAATAGATTTTACACGTCAGGCTAAATTCATCCTGTGGGTAATTCAAATCATCTTAGTGCCATTACTTCATGGAAATTTTCAGCCTAAATGTGCCCCTTTTCTTTTCTCCTTTCATCCCCCATTTCTCATTTAAGAAGCAGGATGACACAGCACATAAGGGCATCCCTTTGCTTCCCTTAAACTTGCAGGATTGTATGCTTATTTTTGGCTTTCTCTCCATTTCCCCCCCCAGTATATTCTTATCTCGGCACAAGATTTCCCAAGGTAGGGAAATCTGCGGCGCTGCCTGGTAGCAGAAGGTAGAGAGAGGGCTGCCGGGGCATTTGCAAGCGGTGGCCTCTGTTCAGCCAATTGTTTCCTGCACGTAGGATTTCGGAGCCGGTGGAGCTGCTCCCAGGCACGTTTCCCTCCCCATGCACTCCAGCCCCCTCCCCACTCCCCCTCCAGAAACACCAGCTCCCCTTTGTGTGGCGGCGCAAGGTGCTCCCCAGGCAGGAGGCTGCCGGCAGGACCCCAGCAGCCAAGATTACATTTCTTCCACTTCCCGGTTTGCTGGGGGGTGGGGATCAGAGGGAACACATACAGGATTTTCAAAAAAGGAGGAAAGGGCGATGCTTTGAGCATGAAAAAAATCTGTGGTTTTGTAGAAAACTCTTTCCTGGCTCTACTGCCTTTCTAGATGGATCTTTCCTAACTCTACTGCTTTTTTGTTAATACTCTAACACTTTATAATTGCAGACATTTCTATTATTAGATCTAGGGAAGAACAGAGAAATACAGATTTTTATTTTTTTTTTTAAAAGAACACCTCCATTTGATATTAGAAAAAAAGCTTAACCATGGAATATTCTTCCAAATATTTCCAAAGTTGATGAGTTTATGTAAAAAAAAATCCACCCTTCCCCATCATCTAGAGGTGTTATTCTCCCTTTTTGATTAAGAATATAAAAGTCAGCTAGAGAGAAAAAGTTAAAAATAGGAAAACAATATTACAGACAGTAATTCTAATCAAAACACAAATCAAAACATACAGGTGAAAGGAAGTAAAATGAAGTGAAAGGCCTTTGTGGAGCCCATGTTCAGAGATGGCAGAAGCCATTTACTCCTTTGCAAGGTATGGCTTTGGCAGGATTGCTGTCTTTAGGGGCCGAGAGAGGAAAACTTGCAGGGAACAGACAGCCGGAAAGAATTCTTTATTAAACAGTGAATGACAATGTGTGTATATGTTTGCCGTGCCGAGGACATGAAATTATTTTAGTGTGGTGATGGAAGCCTAGCAGAGACATGATAAGCACTGTGAAACCCTGGGCAGGGATTTAACAGCTCTGGCATGGTTTCAAAGTTGTCTGAAAGTAACCAAAACTTCACAGTTTGAATTTCAGTGTATGGTGAAATCAGTAGACAACTCCTGTCCCCAGAAAGGAGTTTGTGCCAGCAACTTATGCCCTTTGTGTGTATTTAGCTGCAGATACCAACTTGCCAGAGCACCTGTACAGGCAAAGATACATCAAATGGGTCCTGTCAGAGAGAACATGACAAACTCCTCATGGCCACTGGCCGTGCCACCACCAGCTGGGTTCTCAGGAGGCTGTGTAATGAATGCAGGTTTGGGCTTGATTAGAGCTTGGGTTAAGAAATCTTGAAACCAAGGGCCCTGGGAATTTGGTCAGAGTTAGAATAAAATCATAAGCCTATAATGATGGTAAATGATTTAGCGCTACTGAGAGACTGTTTCTCTTTAGAATAAAATGTGGCTTGTGACCATTTTAGTAAATACAGTCCAACAGAGACTCTGCCAAGGGTAAGAGTTGCAGCCTCTGTGCTCTAGGGCCAAATTTGATTTATGAACCCATTCTCCCTACCCAGATTCCCCACCTGGTTTCCAAAGGTTGCTGACGGAGCAACATTATGCAGCTGTTCCCTTACTACCTGAAGGTGTCTCTGTTGAAATGTCAAACGAAAAACTTATTGAAGAAGTACCTCGGGATCCTCTGGGATGAAAGATAGAGCACACAGTGCCATATATGGCACCAGAGACAACAGGCTATAAAGTAAAATCTCCCGTGTCCTCAGCAGTCACATGGCACATCCCTGGCACAGGAGCCATCCTTCAAGTGCCCACGAGCAGTTTATGGCTCCAGACCTGTACCTTGGCCTCACGTGCAGCGTCATGTGGTCAAGGATCAGCACAACAGCATTTGACTTTTACTTAACGTAAACTGGTGTCTTAAACCTCACCAATTATATCTACACCTTGTATACAGCCTTTGGTATAATGACAAATTATTATCAATAATGTAACCAATAATGTTACTAGCAGATAAGCCACATTGCAACTTTATTTTTACTGTTTAAATGCTATTTTAGATAAATTTTATATTTCACATGTTAAAAAAAAAAAAAAAATCCCTACCCCAGAGCTCAAAATTAAACCTGATTTTGCAACATGTTAATCATGAAAGCCATAGCATGATGAATAGTCCCACTGAAGCTATTGATTATTTTCTAGGAATAAGGCAAGAACCAGCAAAATCAAGCTCTAGCATGCACTGAGAACATCACCAAATATGATTTTGCTTCAGCATGTATGCTAGCAGAAAGCAGATTATTATCATTTCATGTGTAATACCTATGATCATTGTATACCCAACGAAAAATACACAAATAATTATTATTCCTGCAAGAGCTGCATTGTGGCTGGAAAGTCTCTGTATGCAGCTGATTAAATCTGACTCTGAGAATGCAGTTCTGCAAATAGCCTTTCATGCAAGGCAGTCAAGTAATTTTTTAAAGGCTCCCTGACTGCCAGCTCGCTGCAGACACAGTTAGTTCAAACTTTTCTTTAGGATTCATTTCATGCCCTCCTTTCCGTTAATATCCCTGAGATCAATCCTTTCACTAATGAATAGCTGACCTATTCTTCTTTGATTTGCCATTGATTTCCTCCGCTTACCTCCCAACGCTTTGCCTGTTGATTAAACGCTAGACATAGGAATGCCTCAAATTTCTGACTTCTGAGTCATCCTCTCATGACTTGAACAGCTTGAAGCCAGCTTCAGCTCCCCGACATCATTAGTGAAAACTCCTTTTGTTTTTAAACTCTACAAGCAACCCATTTCTCTCCAAGCTGAGGTGCTGCTTGTGAACTAGACAATAAAGAGTAGCAACAAAATCTTCTCCTACACACATTGCAATAATTATTGTAAGAAAAGGAAAGGGATACTTTTTCCGAGACAGAGAAGGCAAGCCACGGCTTCCCCTTTTGCACCAGAAGATCTCTTTGTCTACATGCAATGCAGACAAGACCATGAGTAAAGACATCTGCTTATGCAAACTTTTATTTTTGCATGGGAGTCACCCTCTGACTCCAGCATGACTCTGCATGAGACATCAGCTTACAAAAGCCATTCTTTTTTCTGAAGACACCGGCTTTTAAGAACCAATCCACAAATCCCCCTCTCCAGCTTCCACTTTACAGAGCAAGCTGGATGAAACTGCTTATCAGCACTGCAAGAAGGAGAGCTGGAGTTGATGCTTTGAAAACTTGCAGCGGTATTTCCTTGGAACACAGATATCTTCGGTCTCCAACACTTTGATGTCTCCTTCAAAAACAAACAGGCTAACGCTATCTCAATTTCCCTGCAGTTCTGATGTTTCTCAAAATGCAGCTTGTTTTCTCTAGGGTGACACACAATCCTAGACCAGCTATGTGGGATAATTACTATACTTCCAATTAAGGTAATCGTACCTGACATTCTGTACTATATTCCATTATGGTCATGGCTACATTGGGAACATCACCTGCACATGACCCACACTTTTCTCACTCTCCTACTCAGGTTCCCTGTGAAGGAAATAGCCCTAAGGAAATAGCCCTAAGGATTCTAGTGCAAATGATGAGGAGAGCAGGTTAAGGTGGCGTGCCACGGAGGACACCCCTGTCTCAACAGCCTGGACATGGTGCTTCCCTCCTGTGATAGCTAAAGCATCCTGTCACCGAAATGGGAGCCATGAGTTTGTAAGCTACTGTAACATTTTCTTTTTCAAATGATCAAAACCCAGAAGCGTGCAGCAACCGTTCAGAGCTGTTTGCTAACATTTCAAGTTCTCCACTAGCTGTCAGAGCATGACAGAAAGTCCCACTGTGACCAGACTACCGTGCAGGCTCCACTGCAGGCTTTATGCATGGTACAGGGCAGGTTAACTAAGAACAGGTTCAACAACAGAGCCTCCACTTCGATTCTGTACCCTTGCATTCAATCCTGCAATCCATGCTGGAAAAAAAGTGAGGAAGTGTAGGTTATGTTACAAGATGCTGACTCCAGCACCAGCTGTCCATGAGACAATCTAACCCATCAACACAACAGACCACTCTTCCAGCAAAAAAAACCCTGGGATTTTCTCTCCATTTAGTGAGATTGACCAGTTTAGCAATCCGAAGTGCTCCAATGCTGGTTTAAGGAAGGTACTAAAGCCATGAGCAAAGGGAGTGAAGGAGACAGAAAAGGGTAAGGAATAAAAATGGACAGTGTGACATGTTTCTATGGACAGAAGGAAGATGTCATGCCAACTCAGCTACCCATGAAACCACGCATTAGGCATAGCAGAATAGCATTAGAGACAGCTGGCGTGCAGAGAGGGCAACTACATAGATCAGCCTTGGCTTAACAAAAGGACAAGCCATGAAGGACTTCACCTTGGCCATTGGGAGTTGCCTCTGTTCATCTAGGACCCACAGCCCTGGAACCATCCCTGAAATGAGATGCCTGCCCATTTGCTCAGATAATGAGTAACACACCAACATTTTCTGTCGGAAGACCGGTGTGGGATAAGATGTGCCCTGTGCTCACAGAGCAGCCTCACTGTTACAGTCCAGCTGGGAAGAGGCAAAAGTAAGCTGTACTCTTTATTATGCATGCCAGCAAGGCTGAGATTTTAGCCAGTCTCGTGTCCGACCTCAAGTGCAAGATTAAAACCTGGGAGTAAGTACAGGTGACCTGGTGCCCTGCTTCCTTCACCCTGTCAGGTGGCCATGTCAGACCAGCAGGTCAGGCTCACTTTTGTGGTTCCTCCTGGGCAAATCTCAATTTTTTTGCTATGGAGTTGTGCAACACTGTGCAAAAGCCTTCCCACCTGCTCTCCTGCTGCCAGCCCAGCTCTCATGCCGGCTGCATCTTCACATGCAACTGAATATGTGGGGAAATTGAGCAACGACCTACTTGTGAGGGAGCAACACAGTAGAACTTGAGATGATGTCAGCCTGCTTTCAGAAAATTACTACATTAGAAAGCAGATTACAACACAGAAGAGGGAGAGAAACAAGAAGGTTTATGCCATGCGTGCAGTACAGCACCTCCTTCCCGAGCACTGTGGCTCTCAGCGCCCGAAACTCCAGGCGCGGAGTTCCCAGATCCGATCCCGACTCCACACTGCACCTCTTTACTCTTTGTGCCATCTCGCCCTGCCAGCACCGCCCAGTCAACCTGGCTGCGGCACAGCTACCCGGACCGAGTTACAGTGACTTGCTGTGGTCACTCTTAACTGCAGTTTCCCCCAGGCAAACTTCATTGCTGCCAGTACGGTGCACTGAGTACCCTCCGAGGACAAAATCGCCCCGCAGCCCCCCCAGCAACCCCTCGTCACTGAGCGCAGAGCGGCTGCCCCCGCAGCGTCCCCTGCCCACACCGCCCGGCCCGTCCCGCCCCCGTGGCTTCCCCTCC
>VZTA01021292.1:336600-378947 GCA_013398855.1 Mohoua ochrocephala | reverse complement strand
GAGAGACCCGCGGGGCGCCCGGCTGCGCCCGCCGCCCGGAGCGAGGGAATGGTGGGGCGAGGGCGCTGGGACGGGGGTGCGCCGCCCGCCGAGCCGGGAGAGGCTCCGTGCTGAGGTGGTCGGTCCCACCGCGCGGCAGCCGCTGCGAAAGTGTATTTACAACTTTGTGGCTGGATGGGCGGTGCGAGCCTCGGCCGGAGCGATCTCCGGCTGTGTCACGTTATCAGGGGTTTTCCCGTCAGGGCCGCCGCCGCGGGTGTCCCTGCGCGCTCGTGGCTGCTGCTGCTGCTCCCGGACGGAGGCAGCGGGAGCGGGCAGGCACAGGCTGGGGACAGGAGCGAGCGGGGCTCTGGAGGAGCCTGGAGTCCTGGAAACTTATCCGTCCCGCGGTGTCGTGGACCGGGCGCTGCCGGTGGGTCTCGCCGGTGCTGGATGATGGGGTGATGCTGGGGCGGGATCAGCAATGCACCGGCTGCGCGGCGGGAGACACCGGAGGCGGCCCGGCCGTGTCCCAGAGAGCTCCCGTGGGGCTGTACGATGGCGCGAGTGTGGGACGCGTCCCAGCTGGTGCTCGGTTGGCTGCCACCTGCCTCGCAGGTGCCGAGGGAGAACGACAGGGACACGGCCCCGCGGGTCCCCCTCGCTGTGCTGCAGCACCTGGGCCGCCTCCTCCGTGGGGCAGCCTCGGGGGCGAGGGACTGGAGGCATCTCGTGGGGCTGGTCTGGGTGGTCTGACAGCCGCGAGGGGCTTAGATGCACCCGTACGGGGCGGGACGGGGAAGGAGGAGAGTGTCCCAGCAGGGGGGTGCGCGCGGGAGAAGCGGTGGGCGTCAGAAAGGAAAAAGTCTCCATATCTCGTTGTTTCTCCACCTCTTGGATTTCTTCTTTGGTAACGATTTACAGAGAAAGGCTTTGGGTTTCCGGTGCTGAGAAGTCGTCATCGTCTGCATCGAGAGATGTTTCTCCTGCTGTTCGGCAGTGACAGGCTCTCAGGTTAACTCCCCTGTGGCATTTAAAATGCACATCTGTGTTTTTTCACCACACCAGAAAACTAGCACGCTGTCTGAACCTTGTCCCTTCTTCAGAGTACTGCTGTGATGCCCGGGCCCTGACAATAAATATTTCAAAAATGTTTTTAAAAACTCAAACCAACAAACCACAACTGACTGTACATTGGTGACCCATTAATTTGTTTAGCTTTTTATTTTTTTATTGTGTTCCTGGAAAACTTGGAATGATAACAGAATGCCTTGGCCTCACTGTTGTTTATTCCTCCCATGTAATTGTTGTGCAATTAAACACTCTTAGTCAAAGTGTTCTGGTTTCAGCACTGGTGATGATGGGAGTCTGTGTAGTAGCCTGTGTTTTGGCTTCAGATGAGAAGTGCCAAATCAGAAAAAAATGGAATCCAAAAGGGGGGTGGGGGTTGTGTTCCTTGTAGAGATCACCTTAAGGAAAAAAAAAGAGGAGGGAACAAAAAAGAGTAAGACAAAAATAAGTCTACACAATGCTATTGAACAACATGAGTTGTAGTGAGTCTTTGCAGTGGTTTACCAAAAAAATACTGTCTGTGCTTTTTGGACAGTTTCTTTTCCCCTTAGAATTTTTGTTGTTGTTAGCTGTATTTTTAAACAAACTTGATAAAATGGGATAAACACCTGTGACACCAAAAATATTTGGATATACATGTGGTTTTCTCTTGTAAGTCTTTTTTTGATAGAAGTTTTTAGACAGCAGGTGAGGGCCATATCATTTAGGTTTTTTATGGGTGAATTTTGGGGTTTTTTTTTGTTATAGTTTGAGTTGGGTTTTTTTTAAAATCAAAGCTGATAGCACTTTAAAGCTACAGCACTTTTCTGTTCCCAACACTGCAGGTAAAAAGCAAATGAATCCAGTGATTAGTTCTCTATCAGTTGGCTTTTGTAATGAAGTCGTTGCCCCACTGTTCCTCCCACGTGAGACAATGTAAATGACTTGCATGCTTACGGTGCTCCAGGGTTACACTTCTTTTCTTGCAGAAAGTCCCCTGTTACTGCGCTGCTGCTTGATTATCTTAGCGGTGTTAAGCAGTGGTACCTTAATCATGGTGTGTGGTTAGCAACTGAGCACAGACAAACGGTGGGCTTGGCCCAAACAAAATCCTCTGACAAGGAGGAGCTGCTCCCTGGAGAATCGCAGGAGAAGATCATTCGCTTCTTTTTTAACCATTTCTTATGTTTGCTTTTTCTTTTTTTCCCCTCTGTTTCCTCTTTTTGCGCAATTGTGCATCACCTCAAAAATGCAGCACTCTGTAAGGCTGAGGGTTTTTTTGTTCTGTTTCTTTTTTTGTCCGTGTCTTCCCATTTCCCCATTGCTTTGCTGAAGTTGATGTCTGGCAGTGCTGTGTGCAGTCTCTGAAACTGCATCTAATCATAAAGACCCTGCTGTTTGTGTTAATTTTATCAAGGTTTTGGCAGATTGGCATTTTCACACTTGTAAAGAGGCAAGCTGTGTTCCAGGTGGAGTTTTATCTATTCTTTTTGTCCATTTCACATAAATCAGCATTCCTCTCTGCTCTGAATATGTTCAAGACTAGCTGTGCACTTGAGGGGGAAAAAGTTGGACGCAAACTGATGCAGAAGTTGCCTAGTTGGTCTGAATATTTAGATAGTGATTCAGATGCAATGAGATCAGCAGTGGACTTTCCCCTTCCTTAGGGGAAGCAAGCCAAATTATTTTTTTACCTGGTTATTACTGGTAGCAAAGCTATTCCTACTTGGAAGAATTTGTTACATTGTTTAAAAAAAGCATGTTTGCTTTATCCTGCAACTCAAGGTATAGCTTGTGAAATTACAATTATGCTTTGCTCTTTACTTATTTATTTAATAAAGACTTTGTAGTCTGCTGCTTCTATAACTGTTACAAGATCTCGGTGAGAATAGAAGTGAAGAAATTTTTGGACAGCTCTGCAAAGTACTTCTGGAGTCTTAGGGATACATTCCAAGTCAGTCCAGCCTAGCTTAAGTGAAAAAATACTATCCCTGTAAAACAACTTGTGCAAAGACAGGCTTGTAGAAGAGTATCTCTCATCTGTTGTGCTTAAGGCAAGAGTATAATAGATCCCCTTGGGAGAAATCCTATTTATAGCCTTGGTAGACTAAAAATGAAATATGTCTCCAGTTGGAAAATTAACTGATAGGCTTTTGGGTCAGGAGGTGTCGTGCACTTGCAGTTTGTACGTTGTAGGAAGGTGCTTCTCTTTTGCCAGTAGAGAGGCCAGGTCTTTCTGCTGCTCTCCCTGCTCTTCCTAAGTTTCCTAACAGTTGCAGTGGCTGTGAAGGAAGCCTCACTTTCTCTTATTGTAAAGAACTTGCTGCCTGTACTTTGCCTCTCCTGTTTCCCATAGATAGAAAAGACGAGTGGTCTTTACTGAAGATTGCACTACATGGCAGAATTGCCAAGCGCTGGAGAGTGCTAAATTGAGGTATTTCTGTTGTTGTTCTTCACACCGAGGTCCTGGACCGGCATTGTCTTTACTGCTCTCCTGGCTGTGCATATGTATGCCCATAAACGAGATTTCCCTAAGGGTCCATCTCAAAAGAGATGTGTCCGTGTGTTTGAGGGGTGGCAAGGTTGCTGTTACTGAATGGCTATTCCAGCAATTCACTTCTCTTAACTTTTGCAAGATCTCATGCGATGTGTGTTGGGGATCCAGCTGAGAAAATGGAGCTTGGCATTTCTGGGCAGGCTTCCTTTGCAGCTGCTCTTTGTGAGGCGTAATGGATACTGAGGCTGGCTCATGCCCAATCCCATATTTTACTGGTTCTTTCTTGTGCTTCTTCAGTTGCCTAGGCCAATTGATACCTTAAATTGCCACTTACTCTTAAACTTTAAATAATGTGCTTGATTTATGAAGTATGAGGAAGACTTATAAGTGATTGGTATTGAATAAACAAGTTCATTAGTAGATTATGCAGGAGTAAAGAAATTCGTTGCAATGAGAAACTACATGTCGGTAGTCAGGTGCAATAGGGTACATACTACTGCTTTTACCAGTCAGTGAAAAGGAAGGATCAGTTGATCCAGTGATCTTGCCACAACAAGATTGTTTGATTTCCCGGGAAAAAAAGCATGCAGGAAAGGAATTGCACGCTCTAGATGCAGACTTTACTGTTTGGGTGTTCTTTAAAACATGTACATTACTAAGTTTTGCATGTGCTTCCAATAAAATAGTGTATTTTAAAAGGCTGCATGTTTTTGTGTACAAAAATTCAAAGCCACTTTCCATCACTTGGAAGAGATGGAAAAACATAATCCCTGTGAGATCCTAATTCGTCCCTTTTTGCCTGAAGCCTTTAATACTCATTGTCTATTTCTTTCAAAGAGCTCCTGGACTCAGTTTTGGTTTCAGGTAAATATTAAGTTCATAAAGTAATTCATGTTGTGCTGTCCTCAAAGGGAGCACACTGCTGAGGAGCTTTTTTCATCGCATGGGAGAGGTGGATGGAAGCGTGGCAGCTACCCTGCATGGTCCTGCAACCACTGCCCTGCCCTCCTGCTTCCATGTGCTGCAGGAGCACCTCCTTTGGTGCTCTGTCCTTTGTTAAGCATTTTTTCCTCTCCTTGAGGACTAGTTAGTGCACCCAAAAACATGAGTCACTTTTATTTGGCTGCAAGAGAATGCCACCATCCCTGGGTTAGGAGAGCTGTCCCTATCTTTGAGCTTAAGGACTAGAGCAGCCTACAGACAGAGTAGCATAACAGCGTGGGCCCGTGTTAGGGATGGGTGTCCACAGAATTTTGGGAGATCCCTTCTTCCTAAGCACAACACCCACGTTGTGTGGGGGGTGCAGAGCAGAAGAGTTACAAGCACTAGAGCATGTTTCCTGTTCTAGAAATCACTTGTGCTCCTTGATGTGGGGCAGGAAGACTTTGTAGCACAAAGGTGGGGGGTGTGAGCAGTTGTGCCTAACTAAGAGCTGCATCTAATCCTGCAATGAAGATTAGCAAGAAAGCATTTTCCCTGCTATTGTTAAAGCTCAGTGTCACCAAGGAGTGCTGCTTGTACAGGAAGAAAGAAAAAAGGATGTTGGTATCTAAGACCAATGCTCAGTGATTTCCCCATCTGTTGCATCTGCTTGGGTTCACAGCCTTGGAGTTTTTGAAGGCATCTCGTGTTGCACCTCTTGAAAATCCTAAAGGAAAGGTGGGGGCCAGGCCCGCACGCCTCTCCTGGGAGAGGACTGTGGTCAGGCCTGCCAGATGCAGAAGGCCTGCTGCAGTTGCATCTCCCACTGCTGTAGGCTGAAGCCACTTGTCTCTGCTGTCAGTGTTGCACCTGTCCACAGCCAAGCTGCGCTGGCTCTGGAATCCAGTTCTTCAGAGCACCCAAGTGACCGGGAGGTGTCTTGGTGTTCCTTGTTCAATGGCTTTTAATAGGGGTTTCCTACTAAGTAGTGCTCAGTTTTTGAGGACAGGTGTATATTTTACCCCCAAAGCAGCGTGTGGATACCAAATTTGGTACCTTACCTCCTTGTGGCGTCTTTGCCCTTGGTTGTGTCGTGTTAGTCCTGGAATGGTGCTGAGGTAGACATATTTCAAAAGTCAATGTGCTTCTGGGAATTTGCTGCAGGATGTGACCTAGTTGTCCTGACTGCTGGGCACAGGTGGCACTTTTCACATCACTTTACAGCCGAGCATAAAGCTATTTAGCTTCAGTCTTGTTTTCTGCCCTGACGAGTAACTTTGTTTCCGCTCCTTCCTGGTTGATGCATCTTCTCAAAGACATTTCCATCGTGGCAGAGGTTAGTCAAAGGAGGTGGGTGGAGGTTTTTAAAATTGCTGAGAAAGGCTTTTACATGCCATCGTGACATCTTTTGCTTGCTCGGGCTCTTCATTACTCTCTTTTGCAGATAGTACCGGTGCCCTACAGTGTGCATCTGAGGGGACAAAATACCTGGAAGGTGAGGGGGGGTTTTCAGTTTTACGACTGTGTTTCATCATGAATACAAGGCAGCCCAAGTGTGGGTTGCTGCCAAAGGCAGATTTGTTTCCAGGCAGTTGTCTGTCTGTCTTGCTGCAGGACTGCCTTGATTAAAGCTGCTTAAGCTGTTTGTGAAACTGCAGCCTAAGAGTCTAGCATTCTTAGAAGCCTAAGACATCTCTGGATGATGTCTGGAAAATATTAAGAAGAGTCTTAATGTTTCTGGACAATTTTTGCTGAGAGGCCGTAGGGCCACTGTGGTAAGGTTTCATCAGGAAGATGCTCAGTGCTCATTCTCTATCAGCTCTAGCAAAGGCAGATGTTTTACTGTAATAAACCTTTAAAAGCCTGTTTCCAGTTGTTTGTGAGAGAAGCACAGAATTACCTGTGCTTTTTTCTTGATAGATGAGAACTTTGTTGTGCTTTGCTACTCTGAGTTGGTAAGTTATGGCTTGTTCATGTATTCCCTTTATCCCCTTGAGATGTGGTTATGGCTGTACCTAGAGGCTGAAATGAGGATTAGGACCCAATTCTCTGTGGTGCTGTGAACTGGTGTGTAAAATACAGTGGCGTTCATTATGTGAACCCACATGCTGTCTGGATGAGACCTTCTTCCAGACAGGCTGGTGGTGGCGTGGCCCCAAATTCAGTGGTGGCAGGACATCCTTGTGTCATTGGGTGTATGGGGGGTGTGAGGTGTTTTAGTGAGCCGTCCTGCTGATACCTGAACCAAACAGGCTCCTTCCTTCTTATTCAACTCCTCTTTTTTCTCCCGTGAAGGACTCTGGTGCTCTTATCTGCCTTGCTGGGGCAAAACCTCGTCCAGTCCTGCTTTGACCCAGCAAGTGCTGAGGTTCTGGCCCTGTGCTGGGAGGCAACTTGAGGGTCTGTGGAGAGAGGAGGGGAAGATTTAATTGAGGTTTTATGACCGTGTTTGAGCTACTGAGTGAGAGAAGGCTTGAAGTTAATGACAGGCATGTTTTCCAAAGACCCTCTGCATGTGTGTTTAGGTAAAATAAACACTGCTAAATAAGCTGTGCCACCACTCTGGGCACTAATAAGCCTCCTGTCTGATACCAGAAGAATACAAATAAATAGTGCCTTTGACTGTTTTAATTGATAGACTTGCTGGGCCTTTGACCAAGCAATTACATCTCAAAATGCACTTCTGCAGGAGCTAGAACATGAAGTGATGTTAGTTAAAAAAAAGCAACACAATAAAAACAAACAACCTGTAGGGTGTCCCAGAGGCTGATGATTGACTTCAGCTTTTATTAATTCATCTGCAGTGCATTTGCTGGAGCTTTTATGGTTTAATTGAGGTTAAGAGGTTGGAATCTGTGGTAAACAAAAGAGTGGCATATGGGCAGTCTGAAATTGTGTATGTTTAAGTAAGAGCATTCCTTCTGGTCACTTGCTTTCATTGGGCAGTTACTCTTGACTCACAACTTTTTTTTTTTTTTTTTTTTGAAAAAAAGGTGTAAACATGCATTGCTAGCAAGTTAATGATTCATTATGTTTTATCACATCCTAGCATACCTCTGAAGAAGAGAAGGTTGAGCTGGGCTTGTGTTTGACCTCCCCCTTCAGATTAAGGACATTTTTTTTTAACCCCTTACCTGTCATGGGAGGGTCCACAAGCTCATTCATTTTGAATCATAAGAGGAAAAACACCTTCTCTCCTGCCTTTTTCACTCTCCTGTTCTGAGGGTCCACAGCTGTTCTCTTAAAAATTCAAATGGAAAAAACAGGTGTGGGGAAAAAACTTTCCAGAAGCTTTTTATTATAGAGGCTATGGGGAAGTGGGAGTCAGTTTCTTCAGCTGTCCAAAGGAATCTGTGTGCACGTGTTTGTTTTTTTTTATGGTCACTTTTTTGTCCTGTTTTCAGCTCTGTTTTGAGCCCCATGAATGTCTTCCCTGGTTGTGGTATCCCCTTGTGAGAGGGAACGTGCACTGGCCAGTGCAGCCGTTTGACAATTAAGATAAACCTCCTTATGTTGAAAAGTTCATACTCCGAGGTCTTTATGCTGTTGATAAAGTTTATGGCATAAATTACATCAGCTGGCAATAATAGTGGTGACCTGTTGCCCTCGAGTCATTCTGCAGACATCTGTAATTTATATACAGCTGTTAATAGTGTGCAGTCCTGAGCCTAAGAGACCATGTCAGTATAATTATATCAATAAGAGAAGGTAAATCAGAATTTTCCTCCTAATATTTCAGTTAATAGCAGCTTTCACCTGTCCCAGAAAGTCAAATGTGTTTTTCTCATTTGCTTTTAATTTAGAGCAATCTTTTTAAAACTCCTAGGTCTTGTTAAACTAAATACTTGTTCTGAAAAAAATACTTTAATAACCTCCTTGTCCGCATTTTTTTGTGTATTTCCATCTTATAAGGAGTGCTCTACATAATTTGAATCAAAAATTGCTTTATTAAGAAGAATTGTATATGCTGGTTCAGGGAAGGAGGTGCATGGAACAGCTTCTATATTTGCAAAAGGACACTCCTGGATCTATCTTGTATTTGCTTTTAAAAAAATAGTTTAAAAAATAATTGATAACTTGAGTACAGAGTCGAAGGGAGAGGGATAAATCTAAGTTTTACTCACTGTACTCTGTATGATGGTTTGCTTTCCCCATCTCCCACACGAGAATTTGATTCTGCCATAATTTTTTCCTGAACTAGGACAAACATGACTTTAAACACAAAATGCTTCTTAAACTTAGGTGTAATCACACGCACACATGTACATGCATGTACGTGTATGTGTGTTGTGTGTTAGTGTAACATGGCCTGCTTCCCTGCTGCTTGTGATCCCTCATCTTTTATTCACTGTGGAGGGTGAAGGAAAAGCCCATGGCTCCCTTCACAGCCTGTCCCCTGAAGGTGGGCTGGGCTGTGGATGGTGGGAGAGGGTGGCACTGCCAGAGCCAGTGCGTGGGGCTGCCTTTGCTGGGGTCTGCACCTTTGCTGGGGTGTGTGGGGACTCTGGGGACAGGCATCAGCTAGCATCACCTCTGTCGCTGTGCTAGTGGTGAGTGCCCAGGTGTTGCTGGTGGAAGGGAGTCAGCCCCTTTGCTCAGGGCAGCTGGGGGTTGACTTGCATCAAATCTTGTATGGGGATGGAGTGGACTCCATGGTTGGGGTCTTGCTGGTTTGGGTCTCGGCAGGCATTGATACCTAACCCACCCTCGAGGAGCCTCTCCCCTTCCTGAAGGATTCATCAGGTGCCAGAGGATACTTCCTTGAGAGGAGTGCTGAGAGCGTTGGAGAGGAGAGGGCTGTACATAAAACAGGACAAGTTGCTGAGGGAACTGTCTAGCCTAGCTGTAAAGTGAAGATGATGTTGGCTACTGTGTGTTTGGCTGCAAAGAAAACTCATCTCTTATTTCTGTTAATAGCTGAACTTCACCTGTAGGGTGCTAGTGCAGCCTGGGCTCAGTCCTTGAGAGGAGGTTGGCAGTGCTTCCCTCACAAAAGGTGTTATACAGTGGCTCAGCCTTGTGCGTTCGTGTTCCACCTCCTCCTTTGAGATGAGGTGTAGAGGATTTCAGGCAGTGGTTTCCCAGGGAGTAGGGATAGAGTGAGGGGGAGGACAGCATAGATGAAGTCCTCTGCATTGACGTGTGCCCGCTGACAGCTCATTGAAATCTCTGCTTTGGGAGAGAGTGAGGTCCCTGGCTGAAGGATGGGACACTTCCCCGTGTCATGAGTGTTTTCAGGCAGTGGCCCAAGGTGCCCACCTGCCTTATCACTTATATGAGTCTGGAAACCTTGAGTCTGGTTTGTTATTCCAGGGAGGCTTCATTGCTTTATGGCACTCTCCTGGGACTTTCAAGCTGTTTAAAAGGTTGACGCTGCCTGGTTTGTGCTGTGATGCTGGTGGAAACATTGACTGTCCCTGGAAAATGGATGACAGTTGGGAGTGTTTTTGTTTTTAAACGTCTCATCACATGCGTGCTGTGAGCTGCTCCCGGCGCCAACAGAAGCACAGCACTGATGCTCTCGCCTTTTCAACAGGTACATGGGATGAAGGGAGCCTGACACCCGTCTGGAGAGGAGACCCCGGCCCCTGTGGAGCTGCCCACCATGAGCAGGGCACTGCTGGCAGGCAGGATGCAGCCAGAGATCCGGAGCGTCTGCGTCTTCCTGCCCACCCGCGAGCAGCTCAGCCTGGCCGTCGGGGTGAGTGGCCAGGAGGGAGGCTGGGAGGTCGCTGCATCGCGGCCACGGCTCACTTTTGTTAGTTCCCATTGTTCTCCCGAAAGCCTGGTGCTGGTCTGCTGACCGAAAGGCTATTAGCCAGCTTAGGGTAATTGGCGCTCCATTTTCTAATTGGGCAGCTTCAAGTCATTCGCAGAGTTCATTAAAAGTCATGGCTGTGTTGTAGGGATGGGGGTCTCCTCTGCTCTTTTTCTGTTGTTATTTACTTTTTATTAACTCTGAGTGGTTTTGCTGCTCGTAGTAATCCAGCAATTTTTAAAAAATTGAACCTGAAATACCTTGATTGCTTAGCAAGTGTACCCAACACATGACTGTTTGCTCTTGTAAAGAGTCCAGCTATCCCTGGTTTTGATAGATCCCTTCAAAGAGACTAAGGCAAACAGCCATTGAGGGTGGGGATTTTTCCCTCCTCTTGAGTTCTCGTGCACACAAAAAATCGAGGTAAGTCGCTTCATTTCGTTGATTGCTGCCTTGAATGTCTCAAAGTGTGCACGAGTGACAGCAGGGCCGGCTCAGCTGGCAGCCCAGGGTGGCACGGTGTCTGCACAGCACGGTGCCTCTTTTTGCAACGCCGGCTGCTCCTTGAACTTGTGAGAAACTGAGCTGACAAGAGGCACTTGGCGTTCAGAGGACAAGCGAGTCTCAAAGATAAGTGCTCTCTTGTGAGCGTGTGCGTGCACTCGTGTGGGCTGGGGAGATCTGGCTTTGTTTTGGGTAGGTTTTTTTCCTCCGCTCTGGGATGAGGAGGGGGAGAAGACAGTTGAGGTGAACTGTTATTTGAAGGACTTGATTGAAACGGTGGCTTTTGAAACTATGCGTGCTAATCTTCAAAATCCATGCCGGAATTTTCCTACCTGCTGTGTGTAAGTGTAGTGTCCTTAGCTGAAACAGCCCCAAGGGCTGGATGGAATAAAGCTTTAACAGCAAAATCTGGGACGCTCTGCTTCTAGGTTACTGGTTCAAACCCAGCCCATCCACTGCCCCAGAAGGCTTCTGCAATCTGCTGGCTTTTGCGCAAGGCAGAAAACGATGATTTAATTAAGTTCTTGGCAGCAGGTGTACGGGCCTGGGTAATGGTCTGTTGCAGCTGACCCTAAATCTCACTTTCTTATAGCTCTTATCAGGGAGGCTAAAGCCGGGAGATAGCGGAGCTGCGGGCCATGGGGAAGGTGCAGGCTGGCGTGCAGGAGGGCAGTGAGCCGGCAGGGCTGACACCGTCGCTGCTCTTCGCTGCCTGTGCCTGAACGGAGCATGCAGCTGTTCCTTCACCTATGGTTCGTGCTCCCGTAGGTCACAAAAACCTGCAGCTTGTCATAAAATAAATTTGGGGTGAGAAAGACCCTTAAGGTTGCGTCCAGCCATAAACGTGACACTGCCAAGTCCACCACTAAACCAGGCTCCTAAATGCTACATCTGCATGTCTTTTGTAATACCTCCAAAATATTTAATAAGCGTAAGAAATGGTCTTTTGCATTGAGCCCTGACAGGGACAGAGGAAAAGTGCTGTGTCCCCTCCTGTTCCCCTGTCCTGTCCCAGCCTGCTGCCCCTCCAAAAAGCTGGAGTCCCTTGTGCATCACCATGTTGTCCTGCAGAGGAATCCTCCACAACACCCCTTTGTATTCCTTTTAAAGACATTTGCCCTTGTCATTTCTGATGCTCCTTTCTTTTGTGTCTGGGAAGTTGGGAAAGTATGTACTTGGAGATGCCTGTGCGTGTGAAAGGGAATAGCTGCCTGGGCCAAAACATGAGACCTCAACACGCAGTTGTGTCCTAATTGCATAGAGAGTGAAACATGACCTGTTACAGCTGGGCAAGTCACCAGAAACAGCTTTTCATTTGGCTTTTGACTTTACCACAACATTCGTCCAAAACAGCAACAAAAATTAAGATTTCATAGCTGGAGAGATCTTTCTTTTTTAAAGAAACATCAAGGCAATTTTCTAGTGATGTTGGTAGAACCCAAATGTAATTAGCACAACCACAGATGATACTTTGTGCATTTATTAGGATAATAATGCCACTACTAAAGATTTCCAAAGCCTTTTAACCTCTTCAGTGTGGAATGCAAATACTAAACAAGCTTGCAGCTCAGTGAGGTAGGTAGGAATGGTTATCTTTCCAGCAGAATAAATTATAGATCCTTCCCATGATAAGCACAGTGTTTATGCAGGTAATTCCTCCCTCCCCCCCTCCCATATAAATTCCACCCTTCCAGATAAGAGTTTACCTATATGTGTTTTATGTGGTCACATATAGATTTGAAGTCTGCTCTTTAAAATGGATTTGTCTTACACCCTTCACAGATAGTGCTGTTGAAGAGAGAAGAGCAGGAGCCATTTTAAATTCTCTTCCCCCACAACTGAGTATCTCTTAATTAACTTTGATCTCCACCTTTCTGAATGTACAATGAATTTGGGGGGGATGGTGAGGAGTAAAACTGCCTTCTTGGGACCAACTGTGAGCATGAGGAGAAGCAGAGCAGTGAGGGGAACTAGTGGGTGCTGCAGCTCACCAGCTGCCCTGAGGAGGGCAAGGCAAAGTGGGAGAAATTTTTGGAGTGGAGGAAGTCTGGTGAGGTCCTGTGTGTTGGTGAATGGCAGGCATAGGTCTGAAATCTTTCATTTGTTCTGTGAGCAGGAGAGCCGATGTTTCAAAGCATATGTGCCAAGAAAAATAGACACAGGTAACTAATGCACATGAATATCTGTACACAGAATGACCTTGGAGTGGCAGTTGCCTTCTGTAAACTTGCACTTGATTTCACTTAGTACTAAATTTCACGTGTAAAGAAGCCCTGAGCCTGACATGGGGCAAAGCTGAGTATCAGTGGAAGGAATGAGTCACAGCATTTCTGGGGTCAGTCTTGGCACAGGAACCTTATGCATAGGGAGGAAAGTCCAAAGAGAAGTGCCCAGATGAAAAATGCAAAGGGAAGTATTGGTTGCTTTGAGCAGAGGGGAAAGTGGGAGGAGGGAACAGCAGTTGCAAGTGTAATTGGTATTGCATAGCCTTTAAGGCTGGGAGTAGAACTTGATACAGAAGGGAAGTGCCAAGAGGAGAATGGACAAGGTGGTAGTCACATACCTGCTATGCAAGAAATCTGCTTAAATCACTGTTTAGAGCTGAGTGCCATGAAACTGTCACTTGAAGTGCTCAGTTCCCTAGAATTAAGTATCTTAAAGCAGGTTTTTCTTCCCTTAGGTCTGAAAGCTTGCCACTTAGAAAATTCATCTCATTGTGTGGCATTTACAGAGAGTCCTGTGCTGCCAGTGACTCTTGTATGCCCATAACCATTATGGCTGGAGGTAGGTCACATCTTTCTTAGCAAGTCCTTCCCAGGTAGGAGAACATGCTCAGAGCTTGCATCTTTGGCAAAGGGCACCGCTCTGTGCCAAACTTTACCTTCCAAATGTGTGTTCTTGGTGTCTGAGCAAACACTGCATTTAGGTGTGAGACAGGTGCAGTCTCACACGGAGACTCATAATATGACCCAGATGTGGGTTTGGGTCTTATCAGAACTGTGCACTACCTCCTCCCTGCTCAAAGCTTACACCTGTTTGCAGTGGTGTAGTGCAGGCTTCAAAGCTCCTGATAAAACAGTACGGAGTATCTGGCTAGAGATGCCTTGTCACGTAGAAGAAAATGAGTACTTAAATGACCTCCAGTTTCCCATTGTCCATGTCTAGTGACATGGTACATCCTGGGGCAGGGAGGGGAGTGCAAGCCAGTTTCTGGGGTGTGTGGCATACCTACACTAAAAGAGTTTGAAAAATTAGGATGGTGATTGGTTTGTAGGAGAGGTAAGCAGCTGACTTCTGCCCTGTCATCTTTGTTGCTCGGTAGGTAGCACTGCTCTCTACCCCTCCAGGCACTGCTAATCTGCATCGTCCAGCAGTGGGGTAATGAAATTCCAAGGTCCTGGCCCATTTTGCAGCTGCAGTTGGCTGCACCCTGGCCTGAGCTGAGATTGTCTGTGTCAGTGCCATGCTGTTCTCCCCATCTGCTCTTTCTCTGGACTCCTTCCCCCATGCCTCTGTGGACTGGGGGGTTTCTCTTTGTGCCTGTGCTTGGTCTGTCAGTACTCCTGGGATGGTGCAGTGGGACAGGGGGAAATGAGGCTATAGATGGGGGCACTCTTAGTGGGGGAATCTTCCAATCACAGTACATGTCCAGGTCTGCACGTGCCGTTAACCAGAGCCATGCTCCTTCTGGGGGTGTCTGGGCATTACAGGGGGTAGGGGTACTGGAAGGTCTCAGTGTGCAGGGAAACAGGCAAGGGCTTACAGGCTCTTGGTGACAGCTGCCAAAGATGAAGATGTTAATGGCTGTGTAACTAGAAGTCAGCAGGAGACAGAACACAAGCTCTTCTGTGTGGGGTACAGAGCAACCATGTCTCTAACCTACGAGCTACTCAGAGTCTTGCGTTTGTTTTGGGTACTTTTGTTCCTGGTTCTCCTGAATGAAAACTTTTGGGTTGTTTTTTTTTTTTTTTCCCCTTCTTAACCTCTCAAAAAAAATCTGCAAGAAGGCGGTATTTTCATTTCTGTAATTAGTAATGATGATTATTATATTGTGATAATAGCAGTAATACTGAAAACAAAGCATGTTCTCTGGTGTGGTTGTGTTTGGGTATTTTGCTTTAGTACCCAAAGATGAGTTTGCCTACGTAAAAAGAGTTACTCCATCCAGGTGTGTGTGAGCCATCTGTAACGCTGGATTGGTTGTGTCTTTCAGGTCAAAGCCACCGGACAGGAGCTCTTTCAGCAAGTTTGTGATTTAGTGAAGATTAAAGAGCCTCACTTCTTTGGCCTCAGCATTGTTAAAAGTAAGCAAACTCAATGCACGAGCAAGTGACTTGGCAAACATCCACAGACCCGCTTGTGTATTTACAGTGTGTGCATATATACACAGTGGCTGTGCCTGCGGGGGGAATTTGATTGTAATAAGGTCACAAAGTATGTAGATTATGCAGAGCCTTCCCAGAGCTCTTTTGATCTTTGGTATGTGGGCAGACAAATTGAGTAAAGGGGGGGCTTTTGTTCTCCACCTTTGTTCTTAGATTCCACCTCTTTGTGGGGCTTGCTTTCTCTCCTGTAGTGGGAGTTGCTAGTCAACATATTTGTTACTATATTCAAAACTACAGGTATTGAACAGGAGGTGGATTTTAAAAGGACTTTGGAGCTGAAAGTGTTACTTATCTTCTGAAATCACACACGAATAATGTGGCAGTGGGGAGGAAACTCAGATGATTGTAAGAACTGAATGCATGTGTGGGACACATTGGGTTTTGAAATATCACAGGAGAAATACAAAACTTCTTCGTCCATGAATTAAAGCCCCGCTTGCTTGGCCCTATGGCTTAGTATTGGCCAGGAAATGGTGTTAAGATGATGCCTTAAAGAAGCAAATTGATATGAGAGATCACATTTCTGGTATGGTGTGAGCATTGGCATTCCCTCCCACACCCCAACTCCTAGTAATTAGAAATGGATCTGTTGTCTTGTTTATCTTGCCTCCCCACATTTCCAAAAGTACTGAAAGACTTTTCTCTCCTCCAAAAACTTTCTCAAATGCATTATTTACTACTGCAATTCTAGATATTTCATTGAAATTACAGTAGTCTTTCATAAGTCCTTCTAAAGAAGGTTTATTTTGCCTCTTTATAAATATGTGGCATAAAATAAGGGGTTTTTTTCTAAGTTTGCCTCATTTCCTTTATACTCTCATTCTGTAAGAACTGAGAGCAGCATTCAAACTGAGAGAAACATAAGCTTTTTATCTCCATAAGAGAGATTCCTTAAACCTAATATACCTGTGCTTTAAACCAGCATAGTTTTTTTTAATGTGTGGAAGACCTGAATGCTCTTAACTTTCTTCACAAATCATCTGTGTTTCTGAATCCTCCCCTTTGTGACATTTTTTAACACCAGGTTTTGCCTATTCCACTTGCAGGACATCTTGGCTGTAATTGGAGCCCCTGTCCTCTCCTGGAACACGGGGCAATTTCATTCCGATTTTCTTTGAATTCTTCTCCTTTTCTTCCCATGTTTCTTTCACTTTCCCCCCCTCTTCGCATGTTTCTTGTTTCATATTTTCCATACTCTGCTTTTTCTTTCCCTCGCACCTTTTCTGTGAAGCAGTTTCCTTCACCCTGTCAAGCACAGGGGTTCTGGTCCCAAAATACCCTATTGTGGCAGATGCCTTTCAACCAGTTGGAAATGCACTGTAACCACTGCATCCCAAAGAGCATAATAAAGCTGTTCTGACTGGACTTTAGAGTATATTGTCCACAGCTTTAAGTGGAAACAGTCTTCTCACTTCACAAAAGTAGTATTCTTTTTTAGAGCAGCTAATTCTTCCAGAAAGCTCTTTAAAAGTCAAGGAAAAGAGTTACTGGAGTCCAGCAGCCTGAATTAACTTTGTTTATTAATTAATTTTACTTGTTTTGGGGGTTGGTTGTTCGCTTTCCTGAAAGGAAATACTTTTTCCGTTCCACAACTTGATTTCTTCTCTGCCTTGTTTTGGTCTCAACAGACTGGTGATCATCTCCCTTGCTGCCTGTGGTAGCTGAGGTCTTGCTTCTGTAGCCAGTGTAGCACTCTGAGTCTGGCATTTGGAAGTAGCCTTTAAGGCATTGCCTGCTTGTCAGGGATTTTTGACTTCACAACAAGCTCTCAGCTCAAGAAAGGGAAGCTCTCAGGTCAGGCTGGGGGGAGGCCTGGGTGAGCTTTGCATTCCCGGGGTTGCCTTGTGGGTGCTGAAGTCGACTGCCTTGGCTGAGCAGCAAGTCAGGGTGCATCCCACAGAGGCTGTGAAGGGGAGAGCTGGGCCTGGTCTGTGAGGAAAGGCTTCCAAAAAATGGAGAGGAAGCATCTACATTTTTGAAAAAGGTAATCCTCTCCTGCATCGTGCTTTCACCTCTGTGCTGCAGCTCCAAGAAGACATTTTTTAAAAAATAGCCATCCTGTTTTAATAATGGTATTTTTCCTGGTTTCTTAGTGTGTATTTATTTTTGGTGGTCTGATACTGCCACATGCAAAACAAGGTATTCTAATCCACCTGCATCCATTACTTTGCTGCTAATTTGTCAACAAAACCCTGACTGTCAGCAGTAGCAAGAGAATGAAAATTAAAGGATTTCTACAGAACTGCAGCCAATCACACTGCATGGATTATCTGGATTAGAAGCCCATTTGACCTGCAGACGTTGTACAGATACACTAATGCTCAGTTGGTCTCATAGTAAGTATGTGTGTGAGGGCGAGAGGTTGGGGTCCTTAATCATAAACAGAAGTTTAACCCCTAAGTGTGGCAGAAAGGAAAATGGCACTGCAAAGCACCGTGCAAACTGCAAACCGTGAATGCTGTGAGACCTAAGTTGTGGGTCTTGGAGCCTTTTTCCCAGCATTTGGTGCCTAAATATGTTGCCTTCTCTTCTGGCTGTTGCAGATGCTGAGGGCAAGCTTCAGGATTAAAGGTAACAGTAACAGTGTCAGGACAGAGTTTTTCATCCCTTCTACTCTTGAACTGTTTTTTTTATTCTCAAGAGGAAAACCACTTCAACCAAATATATTTGGGGAGAAAAAAAGTTGTTTCTGTAAGAAGTTGATCACTTTGAAAATCACGTTCAGGAATGTGCATTAATGGGAGGTCCCACAAACCTTGGGACATTTTGCTCTTCTTGTTTTGTCATGGATCATCAGGCAGGCTATACCTTGCTATACTCCTGCAGCTGAAGAGCTTTTTTTTTTTTTCCTTGTAGTTTGCTCAGTGAAAGATCCCGTGACCCTGCCAGGTTCAATCTGGTTCCATAGGCTTCAGCAGCTGGGTCTTATATGGCAAATCCTCCTGCGGGGTCAACCTTATCTAGTGCCCTGCAGGAGGCTTCCCTCTTGTTATCAGAAAGTGTGTGCAGCGACACATTCAGTCTTCTAAACCAAAACTGATTGTCAGCAGACAAAGAACAGCCAGGCTTCCTTTGTTGTTAAAACACAGATCCCTTCGATCCTGAGTTTTGGGTGATGTCTTTCTAGGAGCAAACCTTGCTTGACCTAAGCAGATGGAAGCCTTCAATTGGGAAGGAGCAAGACTGCATCTTCTCTACCCTGTGACTGTCTCTGTGTCCTCTTATGAATTTGTCAGGCTGGCTTTCTTACAAAACCAAATCCCTTTGTTTCAGCTCCCCTGCCTCAAGGATGATGCTTTGGTTTTTACAGCTATGGCTCTTCACCTTGCCAGGCCCATGCTTCCCAGCACATGCTTAGCAAGGAGCTCAGTGATCCACTCTGCCAAAACCACTCTGCCTCCAGTTAGCTCTTCTGCATCTGTATATCCCCCAGTACTGAAGGTCATGGACAAAATATGCTACCATGTTATCTTTATAGGAATCTCTTATAACGAAGGGTCTCTTAGCAGACAAATAACAAAAGTCCTCTGAAATACCTTATGATGATTTCTACACACCAGTCCTTCCTCACTATCCCTGCTTCTTGCTTGTCCTCTCTTAAATATGCTTGCATAGTTGAATCTCCTTTATGAATTTCTTCTGTATTCTAACCTAAGGTACAACTCTATTACAGTGACTTTGGTACCTCAAATGAGTTAAATGTAATATAAGAAAAACACGTGCAGAAATGTACCACCTAGAGGGAATTGCCTAGAGGGGTTCAGATGTCCAGAGAGTATAAAGTGCTCCTTGAAAGGACTTACATGGTCTCCTCCTATGAAGGCAATTTCTTGCCTGTACCCGCTGTCGGTTGTTTCTCCTTCGGTATCAGTACAGCATCCAGCCAAGTGCTCTCCTGCCTGAGAATTGCAAGGGGTTTGTTTGCCCCTGGATAAGCAGTGCTGGAAATCGTTCTGCAGCTCTTCTTGGGCTTCTTCTTGTTCCCCTGTGACACTGCCGAAGTCCAGAGATCTTTGCCTGGGCATGCCTCGTTGCTAGATGTAAGATGCCAACATAAAATTCTTGCAGTACCTATCCATTACCAGGAATGAATGAGCCTTTAGCTCAGTGTTCAGGCATCAACAGCTCCTAACAGCCACGTGATCTCGGGCTTCTTGATATTGTCTCTCTCTTCATGCCACCCTCCATATGCCTTGTGTCCATCCCAGCTAAAGTGACCTCAGCCACGACCTCCCTTGCTTTGCTCCCAGCCTCTGTTGTGATTGTCCCCTTCACTTGGGATGCATGTACTTTCCAGCTAAAGCTAAAAACACAAGGTTATCCTGAACCAAGTTCTTTTAGACCCTTTAGTAACTAATCAAGCGGGTATCAGAAAGTGGACAACATTTCTTTCTATTGGCTTGAAAAGTAACACCAGGAGCATCGAGAAGTTATGCAGAGGTGGTAGGAGCAGATGCCATGTGGATAGTGATTTTCCCAAGTCGCTAAGGCTTGGAAGCTTGGGGAGCTCCACATGCAAAAGGAGCGTGTAGTCAGCGTTTCTTCAACAAACAAACAAAAAAATCCATGCTGGTGCTCAGGTTATGTGAGGTCTACAGTATGTGCTGTGAGGTATTTTTTAGTGTGGGGGTTTTGTTGTTTTTTGGGGTTTTTTTAAGCTTCAGCTCTCCCCTAACCCTAGCATCCCTCTGTCCTGCTCTGCATTCTCTTTCCTGTTGCACGTCAAGGGACATAGTGGTGTTGCCACGAAACTTCTTGAAGCATCTGGGAAAAGTTAAGCGCGATAGTCATGGATGATTTTTTCCCTTCTCTTTTAGGCAGAAAATGCTTGCTATGTGGAAATTTCGCTTTGCACTAATTCATATTTTATTTGAATCCTATTCTTCTGGACTGTCTAGTTGCGTTACTAAAATATGCTTGACTCAGCCGAATTTGATAATGGGATCTTCCTGGCTGCCTTTAGGGCCTAAGCTCTGACTCTAGGTAGGACACCTCTGTGGAATTTCTTGCTTCTCCTAGGCCAAAATGGGCACAGGAGGAGAACAGGTTTTTGGCATTCACCATTACTTAGTTTTTATGCAGAGAACTCACTTTTCATAAAAAATGAGATGAGGCGGAACCGGTTAATGCAAAATAATGGCCTTTAGGTTAACAATGACTCGGAACTGATTTGACCCTGTATTACAGCCATAATTTTCTATTCCCATTTTTCCTGCAGTGTAAATAATGCCTATTGTAAGTCTGCATCACTCACTGGAACTGTGTCACTTTCTTCTAACTGGGGACCTGGCCCATTATTTTTTTTGCAACAATGCGTGTCCTATATTTTTTTAAATACATAAAATGTGCTAAGCTAATATTGCAGAGTGGAAGTTTTCATTTCTTTGCGAGAAATGTGTAAATTGCCTTACTGCAAAGGGCTGTCCAGATGCATTTCTCAGGATTGCAGTGCACTGGTGGGTTGTTCCAGGTCTGGTATTTGTACACACATACATGAGGGAACCTTTCAAGAGAAGCTGACGTAGTTGTAAGATCACCTACAGTGCTGAGATGAGATTCGTGAACTCGGTGTCAGTAGCTGCAGGTGGATGAGAGCGTATTTTTGTGTGCATGCTTCTCAGTCAGCTTCTTAGTACCTTTCACTTGTCCTTCAGCTGAGGCCAGTGAAGCAATGACAGTTTGTACCTGCTGAGTATCCAGCCCCATTTGGATCCACAGATCAAATTTATTCTTCCCTGGAAAGGGGGCCATCTGTGCGTTTCTATACTGTCCTTTACAGCACTGCTCACGGGTGCTGCAGCTTGGTGCCCTCATACCTGTTAGAGATGCTTATTTTCAAAGCAGACAGTTTTAGCATCTGGCAAAAGATCTCTTAGGTTTCATCAGTAATCCAGTGTAAGGAGAAAAAAAAAAAAATCAAACCCAAAGTCATCCACAAACCAGTAGGGCTGCGGAGGGAAATACCTCCTTGTTTTTGTAGATGGAGGCTTACATTGCAGGTTGACATTCCAGCAATATTAACTTCATTAAGGCAGGAATGCAGTGCTGCATTCTTGCATGGGAAGGGAGGATGCTGAACTGGGCTGGGGAGGAGTGGGACCCCCAGGGAGAGATGATACATTGGGGTGTCCTCCTGTAGCCTAGCTTCTTCTTGTGGTTTATGTGCACCTCTCAGTAGGCCTGATAATAACCGGGAGTCCTCAGGTATGACATCTGGGCCCTCGCAAAATCATCTCTAACCTAATTAACATGACAGATAAATAAGGGCTGTGGGGTGTGGGTAACAAATGGCTTTACTATAGTGTAACTGTTCTGACACACTTGTTCCCTTTCTGACTTAGTATTCAGGTGTGATGGGATGGTTTGGGGTATGTCACTGTGCTTGCTGTTGCAGATTTTCCCTCCTGATTGAGGAATAATTAATGTGCTTCTCTAAAGGCCTCTGGGCATGGGATCATTCTTGAGCTAGAAAGGAAAGCTGACCCTTCAACTTGTTATAGCCTCTTAATAAGGTGCCAACTAAAGACCACAGTGCTGGCAGAGCCGATAAAGGCTTTACCCAGCACTGCTGTGCCATCAGGACCAGCCCTGTGCCATGTGGAGAGCCAGCAGTGGTGCGCTTGCCCTGCTCCGGGGCTATCAAAGCCCAGAGAGGGACTGGGTGCCGTGCTCATGTTATCCCACTCCTGTCGCTTGCTGTGCAATTGATTCCTGAATGAGCTTTTACTTATTTTTTAATAAAAGCTTTATGGAGTGGTGCTTACCAGCTTGGCAGCTGACAAGGGACAGAGACAAGTCTAACATGAGCAAACCCTTCTCTCTCTTGCTGACTAGGACTTTTATCAGCCTCTTCAAGGCAGTGTTATCTGATCTTAATGACCTAGAGTAGGAAGGGCTGGGGCCAGTGTAGCCCCCCAGCCACCCTGTCTTACAGGCAGAAATGAAGAGGCAGGTACAAGATGCAATCTCTGTGATGATAAAAACCTCCTCCTCTTCTTGTCAAAACAGCAAAAATAACTTCTATATCTTGTGTGTTACAGCACTTAAATTCCCACCACCGACACTTTCAGTAATTCCATACAGCCGTTTTGATGGTGCTGTTAAATACTGTTTTGTTTTTGTATGTGACATGTCAAGTAACGTGATAAACAGAAGTGTAAGCATATTAAAAGTACAGCTGCAATCAGCACAATGCAGGAAGGAGCATGGAGATGGAAACAAGACTTTTTGGACATTGTCCTTTTTGTGTCCAGTGTTACTGATATTCTACAGAAGGTTTCCTAGTAGGGTGATTTGTGGGCCAGTTTTGGATAGCACCAGGTGTGGTTTCTTTAACTTGAGGTGGGAGGTGAAAGAGGTGGCGATAGAGGGTTTTTTGCTTGCTTGTTTTTTGAAAGCTACCAAAGAAAATATTTGCCGTATCTGCCCCTGTAAAGGATCTGGAATGCTTTGGAAGGGTGACTGCGAGGTGGCTCAGAGCCCCTTCAACACCTGCTGTAACACTGACCATGCCAGGCCTGCATCTGCCATACAGAGGCAAGTGCAGGCTCTCGTTTGGAAGTCTGGGCTGGTCTTAAGGGGCAAACACTTGTTTTGTGAAGGGTTCTTTCTCCTTTTTTTTTCCCTCCCCTTTTTTCTCCTGCTCCTTTCATGTCTAAGGAGCAAACTCTTCATCGTGGCACTTGTGTCACCTGCCAAAACACTGTCCTATGCAAGATCAAAGAGTAGAGGGACTGGTCAGGTGAATGTGCTCAGCTGGCATTGCTGCTGCAGCTTGAAACACCTGTCAGGTCTTGTCTTTTTTTTTTTCCTTAAGAGACTTGAAGACTCAGGAAAAAAATCTTTTGCAGGCTGAGTTGTTTGTATTTGATAATTGGTAAGCAGTGTTATGAAACATCAGCTTTGAAAGCAGCACAAAGCTCTTTCAAGATGATGTGCAATTCAGGCTGTGTCTTGTTCGCTCTCACTAGGGTGGAGAGCAAGCCCTGGTCCTTTAGTCTTGTGAGGCAGGCCAGGTTTCCCTTCCTTTCGTTCATCTTTTTTCTATATAAAAGAAGTTGGGTGTGAGCAGGAGACACCAGACCTTCTGAGGAAGGTGTTTGTGTTTGGTCTTCTTGTTTCTCACCCTTTCAGAGGATCCCCTTCACATGCAGAGGATGAAACCTGTGAAATACCCAGCTCTGTTTACTTACTTGTGCCATGTTGGACCATGGTGCTATGTGATGGCAGAATACAAGCTTGGGTAGAGCTTGCTTGTTTAATAACAATAAAAAACTGAATCTGGTTAGCTGACAGTACAATTAGCTCAGTAAGATGATGTTTTCCTTTTGTAAATGGCTTCTTGATTATAAAGCAGGAATTCTACATTTCTGGCTAAGGTGTTTGGGAACCTTTAGCTCAGGATCTCTTGAAGGTGTGACTGACCTTCTTTCCATACTGTCTGGAGTAGCACATGTACTTAAGAGTACTTTTTTTTTTTTTTTTTTCCTTTTTCTTTTTTCCTCCCTGCCCTGTCTATTCCCTTGTCAGCTTTGTTTTAAAATGTATTGCTTGGAAATAACTTGTAGAGTCATCTAAATGTTTAATGACTAAAAAATTCCGATTATTTAACATTAAATTCCTTTTTTCTTATCTTTCAGATAATGAATATGTTTTTATAGACCTGGAGCAGAAGCTTAGCAAATACTTTTCAAAGGAATGGAAGAAAGAGACCACCAAAGTAAGAAAGGTGTTTAATTTTGGACACTGCTGCTTTTTTATTGGACTACACAGTGAAATGAAAACTCTTAAACTAAGGTCCATAAAGCATTTCTTGAAGATGGTCTGCAGAATACTTTTCAGTAGCAAGATGCAGTGACTTGTGCACAGCTGTACAATTAATTAAAAGAGCTAAAACAGCCCCTTACACAACCTTACCTGAGCAATAGTAACCACATGGTTGCCGCTTGGCTGCTACAGAAGTGGAGAAGGTCAGTTGGTCAGTTTTCCATTTGAGCTTCGCCTGGATCTTAGTCTGGAGAGCTCATTTTTATCCTTAAGCAGAACAGCCTAAAATAACCTTTTGTGACTTGAATCTGATGCGAGGGAAATGACTGGAGCTGTGACTCTTCCCCGAGTAGGTGCTACAGGACGGCAGAGGGAGAGGAAGGATATTTTGTTTGAGAAGAGTCCTAGTTCTTTAAGGGAGGGAAAAGCTACGTGAAATAAAGACAAGCCTATGTAATTGTTTAGTGCTGTTCATTCAGACATGATAATGCCTGTTTGTGTGTGTCATTAATAGGGGAGCCATAGTCTAGAACAAAGTATAGCATGCAATTGCTTTCAGATATCTTAATTGGGTCGTTAGGACTTTTTCCACCTTGCTTAAGGGTTTTCTTTTGCAGAGTAGGCACACTTGCCATTTCTGCTGCTTAGAGAAGTTTGTAGATGACTAGTGAGGTTTGGGGATCTCTCTTATCCCCAAGCATGTGCTCTGCTTTGCCCAAATGAGTGAGAGTTACTTCAAAGACAGCCAGAGTCATTCGGAGGGCTGTCTGTCCAGCCAGTGAGAGCTTCCCAAAGCAGATGTTTCTGGTCGCCTCAGGATGGGGTACGCTTTGAGGTTCCTTTGTAATTAGATTCTTGCAACACTTTTCTGGGCAGGATGAGTGTTGAACCTCTGGTGTGATGTGATCATAAAAGACTGAATGAGTTGCCATTGGCAGTACTACAGTCTGAGATGAGTTAGCCTATTGGACTGGGTTAATTGACAAGGATTTAATTCCTATGGAGAGGTTTCAGGTGAAAAGCGCAGTTCAGCTGATAAAATAGGCTGACTGTGAACAAGTTCCAGAAATAAAATGGAGATATTTACATGATCAAGAAGCTGTCTGCATCAGATGTGGAGGGCATGCCATGTACCTTGTCCCAGTGAAATGGGTCTGGCCAGCAAAGCCTTGGAACTGCCTGTGGGAGCAAAGTTATTTGTGTGAACAATAAAGTGGCAAAGTAGGAAAGATGAGACAATGAGCTAGTAAGATGTTCCTTTCTTCTTTTTCCCCTTTTTTTCTTTTTTTTTTTCCCTCCTATTTAAACAAGCCTGTAAGTCAGAAAGATAGGCTGTAGTTAAAACAACAGGACTCAGTCTGGCTTTCTTCTAACAGCACTCCTCAGTGTGAAGCAGACACCAACATTGCCTTTTGGTCTGTGGCTGCTAGAACGTGTGAATAACTAACCAGGAGCCCTGCCAAACAACAGGCACGGAGCTGATACCGGGCTGGTGCGCCTCAGCCCCAGGCAGCACCTGCTGAACGTGGCAGCGCGTGTGTCCGTGCTGAGTGATGTGGCGTGGTGCAGGGATGGATGGCTGCTCCCAGGAGTGCCCTGGAAACGCCGGGGCTGTGCCAGCGTGGCACGCTGCCCTGCCGCCTTGCCCGGCGCTTTGAGGGAGGCTGGGTTAAACTTGCTGCGTTCAGCACGAACGTGTTTGTGGTGCTGCCAGGTGCTGAGATAGGTAACTCTGGGCCAGCCTGGGCGTCCCCAGGCTACGCTGGGACTCTTACACCAGCTCATCCCTCCTATTTGAAAATCTTCTGCTCTTCCTAGGATATTTTGTCGTTCAACCTGTCTGAATGTTGAGATGCCTCATTGTCATGAGCCTCCAAGACAGTCAGACTCCCCCCTAAAACTTGCCAAGAGCTAAGAGTAGAAAATGAAAAGCAGTATAGGGAGTGAACTTCAGAGAAGAGAACATTACCAGATGGGGTAACAGGAATTTTGGATGCTGATCATAATTTGGCTCATCTTCTGTCTTTGCTCTAGGGGACAGAGAAATTCAGTCCTCCATTTGTTGCGTTCTTTAGAGTACAATACTACGTAGAAAATGGAAGAGTAATAGGGTAAGTTCCCTTCTGTGGTAATTACTGTGTTTTGAATTATTCAGTGTGTTCTTAAAATGAAAGAAAAATAATGTTTCTTTGTTAAGCTCATCTCTGTGAGCGTATTGAAATAAGCTTAAAAAATCTGCTTGATTTTTTTTTTTAAGACCTTCACAGACTTCCTCATTCAGCTATGAAGGTTTTCTCCCTGAATCGTACTCCATATCCCTAGGAAAACTGTGACTGCTTTTCCATCTATGTTGAAAGAGCAGGTTGAATGACGACCTTATCAAAACATGATTAGCACTCTTTTGCTTGTGTCTTTTGGTTGTATGAAAAGCACCAGATGAATATACCAAAAATAGTTGTTTATACTCCAAAGCACATATTTTGGATCTGTTTTTTGTATTTGAGCAGTGCTCTGTGCAGTCTACTCCTGGAAATGGACTTTTGTACATGGACAAAAGAAATTACTTCATAAGTTAGAGAGTTTTGCATTTGTAGTCCATTCACATGGAATATGGGCTGCACTCAAAACAGCACCACCCTCACCCGTGGTACAGAACAAAGGATGAGGTAGTTAAAAATGAACAACTGACAGAGCTAATTTACATCAGCGCTTCTGGTGTGGCTCTGTCCCCAGGGCAAGCCAGGAGCTGGGATCATTTAGGTGGATTAAAATCTTTGCCAAATTTTTGGCATTTGTTCTTGTCTTGAACAAAGCTGGTGGTTTTCTATATTTTCTCTCTCCATAGTCTTTCTTTTTTGGATACAGGGGACTCTTTCTTATGGAAAGAAAGAGTGATAAGTTTTTTATTTTGGGTGATAAGTTTTTTATTTCATTTTGCTTTTTTTGTACAAAGGGAGATTACACATCATTCTGCAACTCCCGAGGTCCATACCCTTCACCATCACAGGCATGTTTCTCTTGCACTAGTAGTTTAGGTGGAGAGGTTTGTGGAGCCATGCAGAGAGAGTCATCTGGCCCCTTGAAGCTATACATGCACACTTTTAGAAGCAGACTGTAGTGTCCAGCACCTCATCTACGTGTACATGTCAGCAGCCTGCTTCCCATGATCTTTGAGGGCAGGGGGTGTGTGGGTTATCAAGGCTACGCCACAGTTATGCCTTATCAGACAATCCCTGTTTAGCAGCTTGAGGAAGAAGACAAAAACAAGCCCAGGGTTCCCGTGTCTTTTGATCTACCTTGCAGGGAATTAGCTGTTGAAAAGTATCATGAGCCTAAGGCAAGGTGAAACAGAAAAGCAGTGCCAAGTTTAGAGGGGAAAGGAGGACAGGTGTGCAAGAAACAGGACTGGGAGTCCAAGGGAGTTGACTTTCCTGGCTGCTACAGGCTTTCCAGGGAAACAGAAGTGCTTGATTGTAGTCATTCTCCAAAACAGGTGTGATGTGATTTTTCTTTCATCTACCTTCTGCCCTAACTTCTTAGATCTCATGCTCCTCAAGGTAGAAGCTACCATTTCTCATGTTTGTACAACACTAAGTGGGAGAAGACCTTAATCTTGGTTTGGTGCTCCTTATACACACAACTGTATCAGGGTGGCATTGGCACGCATCAGATGTGTCAAAGTTTAATCCCTCTTCTTAGCAGGATGATGTTTTTGAGGGGCCTTATCTGAACTTTGTTCTTGAAGTAAATTTGCCTTTGTCTTGCAGTGATAAGGTGGCACGGCAGCTCTACTACTGCCATCTCAAAGAGCAAGTACTTATGTCTCATTGCAACCACAAAGAAGAAATCTACTTCTTGCTGGCCGCCTACAGCTTACAGGCAGACTTAGGCAACTACAGGGAGAAGGTCCACACCGACAAATATTTTGAACCTCAGGCTTATTTCCCGCAATGGGTAAGTTTGGGAGGGGAGTCTTTCTGTCAACAGATTATGCGTGCAGCAGGAGCTATGCCAAGGTGGTACCTAACTGCAGCCATGCAGCTTCCCCATCTCCCACTGCAATGATCAAGCAGACAGGTAGAGTGTCACCCTGAAGTTCCCTCAGGAGATATCTCTTGTCTTTTCACTGGATGTAGGTGTGTGTTCCTGGGCTCACTCATCAGTGAGGCGGGTGGTACATCCTTGTCATCACTTCCTTGGCGACAGAATATGTTGGTGTCACATGAATAACTCTGACAGTGCAGCTGGCTTTGTTTAATTCTTCTATGGCTTAAAGGGTTGTGTGCTTCCAGTGGTGCATCAGCAAGATCTGCACAACCCAAGCTCTCCAGAAAACCTCAGGGCTGCGAAGCCAAGTCCATTGCCCTTTGTTCCCATCTCTGTAATGCTTGCCTGAGGGATGGATAGATCCAAACCTTACGGGGTAGTACTGCTGTGCAGTGCCTCTGGTGCTTGCTTTGTCATTAATCTCTGCCTCAAGTGCAGTAAGAGGAAAGAGAAAGGGTTTGCATGTTTGTTTATAAGCATGTGCATGTGACTTGTGCCCTTCAAGACTTCCAACCAAGAACTGATTTAGTTGTCAAATGAAGGCAAATTAGCTAAGACTCTGTTAGTTGGCTGCTTGTCCCAGGCAAGCTGCATCTCCCCTATAAGATAGCACTGTCCCCTGCTTTGGGGAGAAGGTTCAGAACAGTGACAAGGCTTGTCTTGAAGACTGATAGTCTCTTTTACGCAAAAATCCTAGCCTGCCCGCCTTGCTGGGCAGCTGTAGGCCTTTCTCCCAGACAACAGGCCCTCATTGCATGCCATTCCTTGTTATGGGGTGCCTGTCAGGAGGTAGCGAACAAAGGGCTGAGAAAGGTGGGTCTTGTGTGCTGTTTCCAAGGCAGTTAAAGGGCTTATCACAGACTGTTGCTCACCTGTGCTGAGCCACAACCCCAAGCAAGTATGTGGGTGATTTATTACATCATTACAAACAGCAAAATCTGGCAGGCATAGGGACGCTTCTCTCCCTGCCCCTGGGCTCCCATGGGGAGATAGTGAGCAATCTCCTCCTCCAACACAACACTTCCTTCAACACGTGCTTCTTATCATTTGGCCAAGGGCTGCCCCAAGTCTCGTGCCAGTGAGGAGAGGCAGCGCTGCCCTGGGCTGACCCACCCAGCTTTGAACCGTGGAGCTGGCACATCTCTTTCTGCTGACATTGCACAGCTGATGGCATCGATGTTGTCCTCCACCGAGGCCATCCTTCCTTGTGGGAGAGTAACTAATCTGGCAAGGCATGCAGATGTGTTAGCAAACAGAACAAACAAGGGGTTTAATATAAAATGTTAAGTGGGAACCGGGTGGTGATGGGGTCTGGTTGGTTTGAGCCAGGACAGGTTGTTCCCGGCAGAATGTTCTCAGGTACCTGGTGCAATCCAGTTTCAAATGCCCCTGGTGGTGAGGGATGTTGTGAAGTGAATTCAGCCAATCATCCCTCTTACCTGTCACTGCCACTTACACCATGGGAGGCATGGGAGGGGGCTGAGCTGCCCAGTTGCCTTGTACGGAGAGGGCATGCGGGCAAACATGGGAACTGGGCACTTGCAGGGCAGGAGCAAAAGGCCCGGTGCAGGTTTTTCTACTGCTTAGTGAAGCCACGTGCCTGCCAACCACTCCCAATAGATAAAAAAGTACCCTGAGATAGTGTTATCCGGCCCTTTGAGAATGGAAACGCTAAATAAGCCTAATGTGTAGTTTCTGGTCTTAAAAGGAAAACCTAGCATTTCTGCCTGTTTGGAGGTATTGCTGCTGATTGTGTTGGCATGCAGAGCAGTATTTGTTATCTGCCCGTAAACATTTATGGATGCCAAGAGTTAGGAAAACTAATTCCAGTACTTAAAAGTGAAAAGAGCTGACACGACCTCTGTAGTCTTGGTCTGTTACAGTTTTACCACTATGATCTGTTTGGAGACATCGGTGTCATCTGGGCTGCTTTAAATGCTTATCCTCCAGGGAGGTAGAGGCGAACGTGGACTAAGATCTTGAGGGAATATGTGAACCTCCTCCACCTCCAGCCACTGCTTTGCTGTTGATCACAGCTGCCTCTCGTGGGGATTGCTGAAGAGTTGCCGACCTGTTTGTTTTCTTTGCGGTTTAGATAATTGCGAAGAGGGGGAGCGACTACATCTTGAAACATGCCCCAGAGATGCACCGAGAACAGCAAGGGCTGAGCGCTAAGGAAGCGGTGCTGAAGTTCATTAAGGAGTCCTGCCTGCTGGAAGATGTGCCCGTCCACTTCTACAGGCTGCAGAAGGTTAAACAAAGAGCTTCTTATTTTGAACTTTTCTCCCATCATTAATTGAGTGCACCATTGCATTTTTCTCTTTCTGTTTGTTTGAGGGACGGTTGCCTCTGATTCAGAGAGGCCAAATAAATCTAAAATGCTCCGCCAATGAGGCCTATCCCCACAAACAAATCCGTTGCCAATACACAGATATAGCTGGAATTTAGTTTTGTTCCTCGGCCAAGAAACTGGCCACAGGAATGGCAAAACTTCATATTTGTCCCTGCCTGTCAGTAGAATTGCACCAGGGAAATCAGCGAAGCCTCTTTTTTTTCTTGTTGTAGTTCACTGAAGTAATGAGAAGAGGTCTGCCAGCTTTCACACAAATGTCACGTAATAACTGAAGGTGATACTGAGTCATTCCAACTTTTGTATCCCCTTCCTTCTCCAACCATGCCAGAGTGGCTGGCATTTTTTCAGCTGTATGCTTTTTCCGGCAGTTTTGGATTCCTCCATTGTTGCTTGTTAGACACCTTACCCAAGCCTGCTTAAACAGAAGGTGCTTCATTTTCACATGCTGAGTGTTTAGATCTAGAAACAGGACTAATGAGAAGTTCTGTGTTCCACTTAGGTGAGTGAAACCTGCCTATGCAATTAGGAATGGCTTGGGCCTTTTTTCCAAATGGAGATATTCTACTCTGCCAGACTCATAATTAAACTTTTTGGGTTTTTGTGCTCAGTGGGAATTATGTCTGGGAAGTATCCATGTCCTTTGATCACATCTAACAGCTCTAGTTACTGAAGAAACATGCATTTTCCAGAGAAAATAAGTTTTGATCTGTGGTCCAGGCTTAGTTGCTTGCAAACCATAGATGCTCACCTACCTCTCTTCTGTCCTCTGTTTTGATTCTTAATGCTGTTAATGATGCAATCACAAGAGAGTTAGTTACACTTGAATGCCATAAGAAATCCAGCTGGCAGGACATGATACATTTTATGCCCGAAAATGCCGAGGCTGGGAAATTGGTTGCTCTTAATATCCAAATTCCTGTCTGACTTGAACCTAGGCATCGTGTACTCCTCCATGTGTTGTTTGATCCACAATATGCTCTTATTCCTGCCGCGTGACACAGTTATTGTGTTTTGTGGTGAGAGATCCACCTTCCAGGTGACACTTGGGTCACAAATCACCTGATCAAGTGCAGAGGGGTGCCAGGTGAAGGTGTTGGTGTGCTGGCTGCCCTGAGATTTCAGAAGCAGTCACTTTTGTCTTAACACCCTCCTCGTGGCTTCTACTGAAGTTGGGAACTGCAAAAGAAAACACAACACACCCCGTATCTCTCATTCGGACCAATACTGATTTACGAAGCTCTTTGCCCTTAGGAGGCAGAAAATATTTCTTAGTGACTTTGAACTGAAGACATGGATGGTACCAGGCACAAAGGGTGAGGTACTGTGATGGCATAAGGCTTGTATCTTGCAAGCCAGATGAGGAGAGAAAGTTATGATGCAAAGGTTGAGCTCTGTGAGCCCATATATCCTACTTTTCCTCCTAGCAAAAAAAGTATGTGTTCACCTCCCTAACTCTGCTGTGTTAGGAGAGGCTGAAAGAATTAGTTAATGATATTTTTTGGTCTTCAAGCAAAAGAATCTGATTAGAGACCAAGTATGTCATACCAAGATGCAGCATGAGTTAAAAGCCAGACAGTATTTCAACCCAGGTAATAAACATGTAAAAGCGCCTGCTCCCAACACCAAGATCGAATGTTATAATGAAAGTCCCTGTAACTGGGCATTGATTAGCTCCCCCCAGCCAAGGGACACCTAAGATCTAGCAAATCCCTGGATGGGAACAGCGGTGCTGTGGCAAGGAGAGAGGGATGGGTTTCTCTTCTGTTTTGGGCTCTTTGTCACCTGGAGAACAAGAGTGGTGCATGTTCATGGGGACAGCAGAGACTGCCTGTCGTTGCAAGAGAGGTTACAAGGTACCTCTGAGAGCAGTAATTGTCCGTACCCTCAAATCACGAAAGCTACAGCAGTCCCTGTCCAGGACGGATAGGACATGTGCTGGTGAAATGCCTGAGCCTCCCAGCATGAGAGGATTTTAGATATTTCAGGGGTCAACAAGGCAAGGTGCACTTTACAAACATAATAAAAACCAAATGAGCTGATGGCATCTGCCCGATGAGGAGTCCTGCTACCTCTCCTGCAGGAGGTGCCAGAACGAGAGCATGGTCTTTGTAGATTAACCTTTGACTCTTCTGTTCTTTTAGGATAAGAAGGAGGATCGACCGACAGTTATCCTGGGCCTGACCCTGAGAGGAATGCACATCTATCAGGTAACAGACTGCTGTGAAAGCCTTCTGGTGTAGCATTAACTCTGCCCAGTTCCCCTGTCCTCCCCCCTCACCGTGGCTCCTCTGCCTCCCCTGCAAACACCAGGCTCCACATATCTCAAATTCTTGGTTGTTTGCAAATTCTTTGCACATCGCTGACTCCACCCTGTACCTGCCAGTCCCTGTGTCACTCTGAGTTTGATGTGTTGCAGGAGGTGAATCACGTTCGCCAGCTCCTCTACGACTTTCCCTGGTCGCACATCGGGAAGCTGGCCTTTCTGGTGAGTATGACGGAATGGAGGCCATCTGCCAGTGGCTGTCGACCTGGGACGTGGCAAAGCTGTCGGCCTGCTCGTGCTGCCGCCTCAGGTCCCGTCACTTGCACGCATAAGACCACGGCTGTCTCTGGTAGATGTGTGGCTGAAAACAGCTCTCGCTCATTTCTTTGGCATCTCTCCTCTTTGTGCAGGGGAAAAAATTTGAAATCCAGCCAGATGGTTTGCCCTCTGCACGGAAACTGGTTTACTACACGGGTTGCCCCTTCAGGTCACGGCATTTGCTGCAGCTACTCAGCAACAGCCACCGGCTCTTTCTGAATATTCAGCCAGTTTTGAAGCAGATCCAAAAACTGGAGGAGGCTGAAGGTATGTTAGGGAACACCCAAGTGAGTTTGGTAAGGGGAAGAGTACAGCGTGTTAGTCTCTCCTGTTGTTTCGTGGTGCATGTTCTCATCTAATTAATGATGTTTCTGCCTTATCAGGGAGCCAATAATAAAAAGAGAGGTGTTAGATACGTTTCAAGTCCATTCCTAAGAAGTGTTTATGGCTCCCGCGTTGTAGACTGTGATCTGTAGAGGTGTATTTGTGTGAGAGCAGTAGAGGGGTAATATGTCCTTTTGAGTGGTTTCTGTTTTTCCCTTCAGTGGTGTTGCAGCAGTGGCCTTGAGCTGGGTGGGTGCAACCAGTGGCACGTGCCAGTCCCCTGTAGAAAGGCTCACTGATCCAAGTGCCTTTGGGCTAAAGGCCCTGGGTTGTTTTGTGTCCGTTGGTGTCTCATGGATTTCTCGACCACCCTCAGCACATACGAGCCATAGGAGAAATAATAAATCATTAATAAATACCAGCCACATGAATCTTGTTCTTAGCTGACTTCACACAGTGGTAGGTATTTCAAGAACCAGTCAGTGCATTTGGTTTTAAAGATAGAGCACTGAAGTTAACTAAGTAATTCCCTTTTTTGGTTTGCTTTTGTTTTGCTTTGTTGTTATTGACCTTCACTCTGAAACCTACTGGTTTCTGTATCATAACTGCCTCTACCTGCCTGTTCTAATTTAGGAGATGCTGGGTTTACGGCAGGTATGACTAATTCTTTTACAACCACCTGAGCATCCATCTGTTGAGCAAACTAAATACAAAGCTGTCCCTGTATTTGTTCAGTAGCTGCAGCAGTTGTTTCTTAGGTGTTGGCTTGTGCCAACAGAACTTCCTGAATATATTTGCTACCCTTCCTTAAAGTTCTCACTGGTTTCTCCCTTTCCTCCTCAGAGAAGAAGCGCTACCGGGAGTCCTATATCAGTGACACTCTAGACATGGACCTGGACCCCTGCGACAAGAACTCCCATGGCAGCGGGAGCAGCGGCGGCAGCCGCAGGGATAACCGCCTCTCGCGCCAGTCCACGGGGAGTCACGGCAGCTCCCACACCTCGGGCATCGAGGCCGACTCCAGGCACCGCGTGTCCGTGGAGATGTCGGTGGATGAGCCCTTCGGCATTGACCGGGTGCATAGGAAGGAGAAATCCTGCAGCTCAACCATCAGCTACGGTAGCTCTGGCATTGACAGCGGCAGCAAAGGGCGGGCTGAAGATGACACTCAGGACGATGGTAAAGAATTTGGACAGGTGGAGCAAATTCTAAGCCCACTTTTGTCTTCTCCTGCAGGAGAACAGGGAGTAAGAGACTGTACAGCAGCTTGGAGCACAAGTGTAATGCTAACCATTCTCCTGCTGCTCTCTTCCTCCTAGAGCTTGAGCTGGCAGTAGATGAGCCAGAGGAGATGCCTGTAGATGAGCCTTTAGAGGGAGACCAGTTAGAGGAGGCCACTGTGGGAGAATCTGTTGAATCCCTGCCTCTAGATGCTGCTAGCTGCCAAGGTGAGATGGCTTTCTGCTGCTGCTCAATGCTGTTCTGTAAGGCTCTAGCAACAGGCATAATCTGAGGGATCTAAGAGAACTGTTATCTCTTTCCAAACAGCTGCCAGTGCTATTCACTGCCCTACTGCAACAAGATTTGCTGGCAGCTGATCTAGAGTCTAAAGGCCAGCATTCTGTATTGTACAGTGCTGCTCTCCTCTGTGCTCCTCAAAGTCTCCCTTCTCTAAATGTGCCAAGCTTATATTCTAGTTAATGACAAAAAGATAATTGAGGTAAACCTTTTGTAGGGAAGGAATATGCTTTAAAATCTTGTATGCCACAAAACAGCCAAGGGGTTCGACCACAGAATAATGGGATGGTCACAGGAATTCTTAGGTGAAGTTTTGTGGCTTGTGATACAGGGAACGGTAGGCAACAGGGTTATGCAGGAGCTGTCTGGCCTTAATACATACAGCCTTTATAGCAAAGCAGGAAGGGTGAAAATGGGACAAGTTGGCAAGAAACTGTTTTCTTGAAAGTTTTCAAACATTGATCTTTAGGACCAAAAATGAATACTCATGAGCAAAACTCCTGGAGCACTGAGGGTGCTTAATGATGTATATTTATCTTTAGAGGATAGCACTGTTTGAATGTAGCCTGTGAGAACAACTTCCCTTTTCCACAGCCCACAAAACCTCAAACTTGCAATGCTTTTCACTTTCCTGCTTCTCCTTTGCAGCTGTAAATCAGGAATCTCTCTCTGTGGTGCAAGTCACGCTAATCAAAATGAGAGGCCAAAGTGTGGAATCCCTTCACCAGGTAAGGGAGAGGTTGCTCAGCAGGAGGGTCCGTGTGGGCATTGAACCAAGGCCTAGCGTAATGGAGACAGCTGTAAATCAGTACACCTGGATTCGTTTGGATTTGACTGATTTTTACATGGTATAATCAAAACCAGCTCCAGCTACTGCTCTCAGGAATAGGATAAGAGCAGCATTTGGGTTCAGAATAGTATAGAAAGGTGTGGAGCAATCAGCAGGGAGATGTTGCAAGCCAGTTATTGTCTGCCTTAGTCTTCTGGATGGACATGGAAAATCAACTACTTCCAGATTTTCAGTGCAATGCAGAGCAAAGACCATCTATGCAGTTTGGATGTGAGTTGCAAACTTGATCATCTTCCTGCTCCTGAAGCCAGAAGTAGCTACATCAGAGCAAAACCAGATGCTCAAGCTCTAGTTGTTGTATCATTTGTGTGATTATACTCTGTGTGTACTGAAGTCTTTGTTGTCAAGGTTTTCTTTTCATCAAACACTTGAGAAAGGGAAACTATATATGGTAAAGTATGTCATAGTAAAAGTTATATTTGGAAGAAGCTTATTAAAATATCTTTTTTAAGACCTCTTTTCAAAGTATAGCTGTGCCCACTGGGGTAGAAATGTTGTGGTTGTTTGAAAAAAACCCAACCAAACAAAACAAAAACCACAAAAAAAGCACCTCTACCCTTTCTTCCCTCTCTTAATCCAAATTGGCCTTATCTGCTGAGAGAATTCTAAAACTCTTAACAAGGATTTCAATCACTCCTTAGGACTTTTTTTTTTAAATTTTTCATGTTTCTTTCTGGACCCAGTCAAAAATGATAAGAAATTTTCATTTATTCAGCAAAATAGTCCATAAAGTGCTGTAGGAGATTTTATTCAAATCTTGGTTATTTTTTCCAAAGCTAAAGACCATACAGTACAAATCATAATGAATTTATTCCTCTATTTGAGTGGAAGACTCAAGAGCTCATGGCTGGAAGTGGGCATCTTGCTTAAAGCTGTAATGTTTTTAAAGTTACTGCTGTTATCATGCTTACGCTGTTAAATGATCGTGAGGCATCTGTTTTATAAAAATGGTTCTGCTCAACACAGGACAGTTTATATGATTGCAAAGGCCTGGCTGTCACTTTTGTGCATCACACACTTGGTGCCTCCTTAGAAAACTGGCAAATCCTCCCTTACAAGGCTGCGTAACTAAATGCTGCAGGGTTTCCTTAGCGTTGCCCAGACTGTGCAACATATTCCTGTTTCTGGGAGTACAGCTGAGCCAGCACAGGATTTCCTCAGGGTAGTTTTTTAATTCCCCTCCCATGGCAGTGAGAGAAGTGATACTGGGAGGAAGTTTTCTGTGGTGCCAACAGAAGTGTCTTGGTTTCAAAATGATATTCCTGAAATTAGCCTTAATATTAGCATATAAGAGGTGATTATTAAAGAGGCAGAGAAAGAAAAAAATGCAAGTGGTGAAGCTGGAAATACTCTCAAATGGTCAATAGTTCCTTAACAGAGGCTTGTGTAGCAAGATGGTGCCTCTGGGAATTACTGCTGATGTGTTGCTGCTCTTTATGGAGCAATATTATGTAGATGAAACTGTTGCAATCACTGGACACTGTAACCCATTAGTTTGCATGGTTGTCTTCTGAACCTTCCTTTCAGCTCATTAGACTTAACTCAGCGTGTTCAAGCACTTGGGGTAGTTTTTTGTTAAGTGCGCGTTGTCCATTTGAGGACAACCGCGCGGATCTGCCAAGAAGTGAGAGGTCATTCAGGTGTCAGTGTCTGTCAAGTGGTTCATCCATTGTACTGGACGCTGAGGACACAGTGCAGACAGATCAGGATCTGGCTCAGCGTGGCAGGACAGCTTAATGCACTTGTAATTTCTGAATTGTTCACAGCTCCTTCTTTAAGCCAACATCCTTCAGAAGGCTGGTGGGGCTCTTTTGAAAGAGCGGAAGAACAATTTTGGGTAACTTTTAGCATGGCATAGCCAGCATCCTTAGGCTGTATCTGAGCTCATTGTTTTCATTCGTGTGTCTTGCTGAACTGGCAGGTCAGATCGCCCAAAAGCAGGAGCTGCCCAGACCAGCACAGCCAGAGTTTGGATGACATCCGCCTGTACAAGCGCCGGCACCCGTCACTAAGTGCCACGCTGTCTTCAGACACGTCCCACAGCTACACCTTCGGCTGCAGCCTCGAGGATAAGCTGTCTATCTACGGCTGCGTGTACTCCACCGCGGACTGCAAAACCAAGTCTGCCCTTTATGGGAAGCGATCCATGAACTGCCTCTCCTTGGATCTTCTGGGAGAGGACCAGGTCCCAGAGGAGTTTGTGGTGTAATGAGATTGGAACTCTTCCCTACCAGGAAACAGCTCATCATGGAAATATATACCTCATTAACACGTGTGATGTCACTCTGGTTCTTGCAGGAGGTGGTGAGTGGCTTTGTTATTATGCTCCGTATCAGTAAGTGGCATCACTTCTGCAGACCTGGCTACAGGGCAAATCAACTGGAGCGTAGCACTTAACACTGGCATTGGGAGTGTCTGTCTGAGCAGAGAATGGAAGTGGCCTGCACCCTTGGCGGTGACACAACCAACATAAAAACCAAAAAACAGTGGACCAAAACTGACGCTGAGCTAGTAAAGCAAACTGTGTCTAAATGGATTAATCAGAAAGAAATTTAAAGTCTATGTCCTGTTCCTGCTTTTCTCTTGTGGTCCACGTCTCTTAATGCTAGTGTACAGATAGTCTGGTTGTCTTCAGTTTGTGCTGCTGCAGCATTGCCAACAGCTGTCAGGCCAGGATATACTCTTAGCACATTTGGAGGGCTGTGCATGGAAGTGTCTGGCCTGTTTCAGTTGTAATGAGCACAAGTTGCTTATTTGCTGCACTGGGAGCAAGACCTGCTCTGCCAGGAGTTTCTTCTTCCTTTGTTGTTGTTATTTTGTTGTAAGCATCCAGCCAAATACAATGTGTGGTCTTTTTTCTTTCTTTATTGCAACAAATGGAACTGACTGTCAGCTGTCTACTGCTGCTGTGATGCAGATTGGCATTATATCCTTAGGGAGACAGGGAGGAGATAAAGCAAATTACTTGGCTGCTTCTGAGAGTACAGAGGGCAAGAGCATTTATTGACTGGCTTTTGAAGAGAGGAGTGTGACTGGAGAATTTGTCCAGGCATGATCACCCCTTGCTTTGATTCACACTTTAATGTTGTTCTTTGTTTTTAATAAATCTCTTCCTTAGATTTTTCTCCTCTGCTTAGGAGGCAAGTAAGGACTGGAGAAAGTCACTTTGTAAGGACAGACAGAGTGACTGTGTCCTACTTAGTCGTGAAGATGTCATGCAAATACGTGTGTGTGCTGCTGCAGGGCTGATGTAGGGTGTCTGTGTGCCAGACTAAGGGTGCTTGTTTGGTGATCTTGAGAGTGGTGGAGCTGGCTGTGCTGGCTCTCACTAGGGAAATAATCATAATTATGCTGTTTGATTCAAACATTTGGTGTGGAAAACATCCTGCTACCTTGTTACATGCAAATAAATATATGTTTGATTTCCTCCCCTCATCAGTTCCCAGCACTGGGAAGCTTGTACTTGAAGGCCCAGCTTTGTGCCCAGCTTTTGACAGCCTTCTGGGTGTGTTTTGGCAAATTCTAGAAGCAGAGGAATACTATTCTGCTGGCTGGGGAAGTGTGTGTTGTGCAGTGTGGGTCATCAAAAGCTGAAGATAGCCTAATTCAGGAAAGGAAGGAAGCCAGACCATGACAAGGAAGGTTTGAGCTGCTGTTTTGGTGGTGGGCTTGCAAGCTCAGTGGTTGTCCGGTAAATTGCATTCCCCTAAGTCATTAAAGCAGCAAATCCATGAAGTCCATCATCTTGCTACTTCTGTGCGAGTGTGATGTGGAGACAGCCCGTGCAGGTGCATCTGCATTTACTGGAGTGGGGCCAGCAGCTCTACATCCTCTGAGATGAATCCAGCACCAAACCCAAGCAGTGTGCTTGAGGAATGAATGATGGGCGCAGGCTCACTGTAGCCACGACTTAATTGACTGTGCCCTCTTTGATCGCACTGTTCTTTCTTTTTGTAATGAACAATTAGGAGCTGTGTGTTCACTGTAGCCTCTTTTCCTTTCTTCCAAACAAAGCCAAAATGCCTTTGCAAAGTACTTGAGGTATGTTTACTGCATCCAAAATAAATTCTCCTAAGTGGATCTAAATGGGTAAAGGAAATCTGGCTGACTGCTCTTGAGCAGTCCAGTCAAGCCTCCCACTGTCAGTCACTCGCTGCTACCTGGGTCCTGTTTGGCTGTAAGCCACGGGAGGTGGGCATGGCCAGGATCCAGGAGGCCGGTGGCTGTACTGCAGGGAGCAGCCTTGCAGCAATGCAGGAGCCTTGCTCTTGCAGCCACCACAGAGCTGGAGGGATGGCTCTTACTGCAGCAGTGCCTGTCCATGAAAAAGGTGATGGGGGGAGGTCTGGAGTGAGGGCCCTGCTAGCCTATTGCTCTCCCACCCAAGCAGATGTACAGTTACTTGTGGTTCTGGGAGTGGTTGTTAACAGGAAAAAAGGTCAAAATTCAGTGGGTATAGTTGTTTGGAAAAGTGTCACACAATGCGTGTGCACCATGTGCACACTTCTCTCAAAGACAATCACATCCACATCTGCTTCAGCCTAACCACATCACAGAAGTGTTTATTGCCAGCAGTCAGCTCACCATTCTGGCTTTGCAGTTCCCAGGTGTCCAAAGGATTTGGTGAAGCACTGTAATGCTGCTGCTGGTTACAAAATACACCAATGCCTGAAAACAGAGTAACTGACTCTCGCATGAGCATCCACTGCCTTGTACAGACCTGGGGGATTCTTGTATTTATTCGTGGCTGGTAGGGAAGGCAAACTCTACAGGTCTGACCATCTTCTCTCAGTGGTCTGTGTAGCTCCCTCCAGTACTGTGACATGTGCATATGAAGGGGAGACCAGACGCTTTTGTGTATAGACCGAGAATGAATCAATATCTTACGAGCACTGTGAATATCTATTATGCAACTTTTGTATTTGTATTAAAAAAACAAAACCACCTGTTTCTGCTAGTAGTAGATTTATTTTTTGTTTGGATTTAGAAGGTCTCTTATTTTTGGGTTTGATAGTTTGGTAGATGTTAGTGTGTAAGCATTTATCAGCTGATGTTCGAAACTAGCTGCCAATATTTGTACATATTTGTAAAATACTCATGTTATAATCACTCTATTTTAATGGTAAAAGTTTCTCCTTTCCATGAAAGGAATTTCTTGTTTAAAATAAAATATAAATAATTATATGTACACCTGCAATAAAGTATGGATAGAAAAAGGTAATTGTGTAGCCTTTTTTTGGTATCCAAGGAGGACTGCGTCCAGTGCTGTCTTCCGTTTGAGATGGGTTGTAGAAATTAATTTGCTGCCAGACTGTAATCCACGTGAGCTCAGCTTGTGATGACAAACCCAGAGGCACTCCTGCTCCTCCTTGCCGTTCTCAGTAGCACGATGCCAAAGGGGCCTTTGTCAGGTATTGAGAACAGAGCTGAGCAGGTTGGAGTCAGCGGGACACTGAAGGGGGCTGAATCTGACTGAAGAGACAAGTTAAGCTGCTCGTGGTGGTTAGTCAAGAAAACCAAGCGTGTGAACTCCCAAGGGTGTAGAGAGATCCTGTCACCCTCCTCCCAGGGGCTACATCCAAGGACAGCTGCCAGCCCGTGTGATGCAAAGTGCTGCTGAAGAGCTCTCCGCCAAAGTCACCAAACCTGCTGGCCTGGAGTCTGGCATGGATAAGGGAAAGTTTTCTTTTCTTGGGTCATAAATCTATGAAGGAGTGCCACAGAATGACTATTTGGACCTCTTCTTGAAGAAGCTTGCTCAGTGGGAGTCTCTTGTAAATGTTTTTTTCTTTTTCTCTGGAAGAAATTTACATTCTAGGTACTTTGATATTGTAATGTTGCATTCAATCTTATGATTTCCTTTCTTGTACTTCATATTTTTGTCCAGTACCTGCTACGTTTCCAGTATACAAATTTTCAAGGACTTTAGAAGCTCATCGAACTTTGTTTTGGGGATGCTGGAAGAGGGTGGTTTAATTGCACGTGGAGCTTTGTATGGAGGTAAAACTAAATAACAGATCAAAATTAAGTTACCCAAATTTGAAGGACTTTGTCACTTCTCTTTGTTTCTTTGCTTGGCATGCAATAGCACTTGCTTGCCCTCTGGGGTGAACTGCTGCTGACCAAAACCATATAGAATGAGTCTGTCTCAGAAGATGGGGTTCCTCATGGTACCAGCAAATCCTGTATGGGTTCAGTCAAGCGCTGCAGTGTGAGGTGGGGACAATGTGGTTACTACGCTGGATCTCTTTTGAGGTGTGCCAGGTCTGGGAGCTGCATGGAAGTAAGGCCTGAAGGTGTGTGCTAAAGCTGATGGGTAAAACAACCCAGGTGTTTTGGGTGAAGTGAGAGCAGTTCTTCAATGAATTTCTTGGCAGCAAAGTCTGAGACCCTGAAGGCTGATACAGTGTTTTAAGAGCCTGAACACTGGTCCTAAAGCCTCTCGGTGGAAAGCTGTAGCTCCTTGCCCACCAGCAAGGTGCTTCCTCTGGGTCCGGTGTCTCCTGGTTCCTTTTCCCAGGCTTCTCGTGGCAGCTCCGGTCCCTCATCCCTCCCTACCGTCGTCTCCTCTGCCTCTACCTCGGAGCCCCTGCTCTGGCGCCTCCCCCTTCTTGGAGCGTCTTCCCGGGGTCGTGGTGCCCAAGGCCTGGCTTCTGCCTTCCTGCGTCTCCTGGACACCCACCAGCTGGGGCGTGGCGAGGAGGAAGAGACCCAGCGTGCCCCCGGCCGTTCTCCCCGGCCCGTGGCGGCAGCGGGATGCGATGGGGCCCCGAGGGCGCAGCCGGGCCGGGGGTGTGGCGGCAGGGCCGGGCCC